>MU182297.1:288099-320362 GCA_016904865.1 Pissodes strobi
TTAGTATGGGTTGGTTTTGGTAAGCCTGGCTTAAATTTACTTGTTTTGGGATAGCGAAGAGAAAAACGCGCGTAGCGCACTTGTTTTTTTACTTTGGTTAATTAGGGTTAGTTTTGGTTAGTATGGATTTCTTTTGGTTAGTCGGTTTTAGCTTGGATTAGTTTGGGTTAGTTTTTGTTGGTTTGGCTTAGTTTTGGTTAGTATGGGTTAGTTTTGGTTAGGCCCGGTTGATTTTGCTTAGATTGGAATAGGGATACTTTGGTTAATTATGGTTAGCCTGAGTTAGTTTTGGTTAGTCTTGATTAGTTTGTATTAGTCTGGGTTGGTTTTGGTTAGTTTGGGTTAGTGCTGGCTAGTTAGTGTTGGTTATTTTGGGTTAGCTGTGGTTGATTTACTGACAAGCGAGCGTACCGCGCTTGTATTTTAAATATATTTCATTTTATGACAAATATACTTGATCTAGGGCATTTACTGGGAAATGAACAAATTGAGTGGACAGTGTACCTTAAGTAAATATTTATTGCTTATATATACATCTATGGCTAAACAGCCAGGGTTAGTTTTGCTTAGTATGGGTTACTTTTGGTCAATCTGGGTTAGTTTGGGTTAGTTTGCGTTAGTCTGGACTAGTTTTGGTTAGCTTGGGTTACTTTGCATTAGTCTGAATTAGTTTTGGTTTGTTTGGGTTAGTTAACAGACAAATGGGAGCTTATTTGGTTAGTCTGAGGCATATAAGGAACAAGCGCGTGGTGTGCGCTTGTTTAGTTACTTTGACAAGTTGTTATTCTACTTTATGAAGCATGCTCCTAGACTTGGCAATTTGCTTACTTGAAAATCAAGAAGGTTAGCCAAGTCTGACAACATAGCAAGTAAATTGTCATCATTAACGTCATATTGGGAGAGTTTTCGCATTTAAATGTCACTAAACAGCCTCATTTCTGAAATTTCTTTTTCAATTTTTGGCGTCAAAAGTGTTTCATCCTCAAATTTTTTTGCATTAATGTGTTCCATTTGATGTAATCTTTCCATTGAACCCAAAAAAATCTTTAAAATCGACAGTGCTAATATGACACCAGACCCTTTTTCGATATATTCCACGTGTATATTTGTAGAGTAGCTGAAGAAAGTTTCAAATTTCTCCGACTCGCGCGCACGATCGTTCGTCATTTCTCCCACTACCCTAACGCACAGAGCGAATAGCAAATAAAAGGACACATCCCCAGTTGAATTATTTGAGAAGTTTTTGGATGATGAAAAAGGGAATCTTTTGGTAGAGCAATCAAGAAAATATGCTTTGTACTTGAATCACCCGGATCCAAAAATTAGTGTGGAAGGAAAAAATTATTTCTTAGCTATTCTCATTCTCACCGGCTGTAATGAACTTCCGGGAAAAATATGTTAATGGGAAGGGGTAGCTGCTATGAAAAATAAGCTAGTTTATAATTCTATGCGCCGGAATCGTATCTTGAATATTATCCGTTTTATTAATTGCGCCGGCAATACAAAAGCGGATCCAAAAGATAATATTTGAAAACTGCGTCCAATCATGGACAAAATAAAAAATAGCTGCTAAAAATTATTTGAACTCGAAGAACATCTTTGTTGTGACCAGAATATGGTTAACACGGATGAAAACAATTTATTCGGGTTAATCCGATTCGCTTTGGGTGTAAGATGTGGTGTCTCAATACCCCTTCTGCTTATGTAGTCGATTTCGAGATGTATCAGGGTAATAATCATTGTCGATGTGAAGGATATGAAAAATTATTTGAGAAATCGGCTACTCCATTAGTAGTAATGCAAGATAAACTCGAAAAAGTTAAAGATTTCCATCCATGTATAGATTAAATTTCGACAATTTATTTACTGGAATTACTTTATTGAAGTTTCTTCGAGATAACAGATATCAGGCAACCGGAACGGAGAGATAACAGTGTCCAAAAATGGCTAAAAGAGCACGAGGCTCTCATGAATCGACCATAAATAAAACTGAGGGTATATTAATTTTTAGGTGGCTTGGACAACAGTGCAGTATCGGTAGCCTCGACTTGCTTTGGCATACAACCCGTTGCAAATGTACGCCGCTTTTCTCACGTTCAAAAAAATTATATACAAGTGCAACGACCAGATCTTATCTCTAAATACAATAATCATATGGGGGGAACATATCGCATGGATTAAAATATTGCTCCATATCGTATTGAAATACGTGGCAAGAAATGGTGATGGTCTCTTTCCACGTGGACTATTGACGTACTATGCATTCATAATTCTTGGCAAATTCACCGGAAATCAGATGGATGTATGTCTCTATTAAAATTTCGAAAATCAATGGTGTTCCTCCTAGAGGATCAGGAAGACCAGCTACATCATGTATGTCATTATCCCTAAATAGAGTTACCGACGACCTTCGTTATGACGGCATAAATCATTTGGTGATTCCCGTTCCAAACAAGAAACGAAGATGTTGCGCGAATGAGGGACGTATTTCTCTTATTAGAACCATGTCCCAGAAGTGCGATATAAAATTATGTATTAAATGTTTCGTTAGCCTTCGCATCTCCGCCGTCCCTCATTACACTTTGTAGTATACAACTTTTTCCCAATCGGTACAATTTTTAAAGCAGTTATCTAAAAACATAGTGATTCAGCCGACCATGGCTAGCCGCTCGAGCTCATCGCCTTGATGCGTCACTACAATTTTGTACCGGTCGGTGACAAGCAAGAATCCGTAAATCGGTTCTTTCTTTCGGTTTTAAGAAGGAAAATGCCTAGAAATCCTATTTCTAGTATAGTGAAGTGTTAGTGATACGTCTTGCTCGCAAAGGAGGCGAAAAAAGGGGGCAATATTCATCGGAAGAAGCGAATCAGGGGGTGATTCCATATAAGATTATATGCCAAAATTTCAAATGTACATAAATACCTGGTTATCTTAAATATATAAAAACAGAATCTCTCGTATAAAAGCAAACTAAATGTGTATAATACTAAACTGTAGTATTATGAATAAATATGACACTTTTAACCCTTATTTTTTTACTTAATAAAATTAAAATGGAAAATACTCTCAAACCTCTAAAACTAACTATACTTATTAGAATAAAAGAGAGTGCGAACGGTTACAGTCAAAAATGCGAATGAATCAATAAAAAAAATTAAATGTGCTCGCTTCGATTTGAATTATACTAACAAACTGTTATTTATATACGAGGGCAAGACAAAACATTGTTACATTTGTCGTCTGTGCACAATTACACAGAATCAAACAATATATTCGGAATTGAAATATATTATATCGAAATGAATATAAGTAATAAGCAACAGTTAACGATACGAGCTATTCGGACCGTTCTCTAGTAATCTCGTCTTCGTACATCCTACCAAAGAAATACTATTCAATCACAAAAAGTGTTTACATAACACAATCAAAAGGCTGACTAAGGAAATATATACCTGTCGGCCTGCACATTTATTAATGTTTTACATAGAATAAAACGTTTATATCATATAAAGGAATATAAAAAATAGAAACAAATGGTTATAATGCCTTCGTATTATCACGTTTTCGATATTTGATCCCCGTATGGGGCACATGTGGGACTATAATCTACAATTCGATTCGATGCAAATATTGCAAAACAAAAAACAAAGTTATATTTAATTATGATCCACTGACTCATACTGCAGATCTATATGAAAATTTAATAGTATGGCAATTACATAAGGTATTAAAATTTGAACAGAATGAACTTATTTACAGGATAATAAATAAAACTCAAAATTAAAATATTATCATAATATTTTCAAAGGATATTCATAGCCACAATACTAGAGAGTTTATAGGAAATCATACTGTTATTATTACTAAAATGCAATTATCCTCAATACCAGTGTTCAAAAACACTGTCTAGAGGAATAAGGACTATGTATATTGTAATTATTGCTATTACTGTATTAATAAATACTTTTCAAAAAAAAACAAAAATTAAAAATTTTGAGTAAGTCGAAGAGTGCCCTTTTCTCACGAAATTAACCCCTAAAAACTAGCCACAAAGGCAAGCTGACGCATAATTTACGAGCGACTAAATCCCAAGCTGGGTATTATTACAGCTTTGCATGGCCCTCCGTTGGCTTTGCTCGCAACGGAGGCTCAATCAACAAGAACTAAAAGTGCTAACCAAAACTAAGCCAAAATTAAGGGAAAAAGGCGGAATGTTATCGTTCGGCTTTGTCGAAGCAATGTAATACCGGAACGCATTATTTTTAAACAATTCGTGTTGATATGAGCCGTCCGGTGAGGGAAAAAAATGGAGTAAACATTGCTTGCAGGAAATGTTAATAAATAACAATAATACCTATTTACAAATTCGCATTTGCAGATGCGAATAACTTTAACTAAAATTGGCCTTCACATTTGTAGATGTGAAGGGCTCCCAACAGCCTCCACCCCAGTAGGTATATTATGTAAAAGTAGTTAGAGGCACACTATATCCCTACATTTGTCGATGTAAAGGATATATGTACTGACAAAAATAAAACGGTATAGTGCTATGTATTTGCAGATACAAAAACAAATAACCACCATACTATTGCAACCTTCTTACATAAAATCACTGCATTGGAGGTAGCGAATTATTACACTCTTGGTTTCTATTCAAAACAGCAATTACAGTATTTGCAGATACTGTAAATATGCTAAAAAATCGTTGCATTTGCAGATGCAGTCGAAAGCATAACCAGGGTTAAGCAGCAAGCAAAAAGGTGAATAGTTCGTTGTATTAGCAGATACAATCGATCGTACCCACTGTCTGCAATTGCAGTTGCAGATAGTGAACATATTCATGAGCCTATTTTTCTGTTCAAAAACAGAAATTGCAGCATTTGCAGATGCTGTAAATAGGCTAATAGATCGTTGCATTTGCAGATGCAATCGATATCATAAGTAGCAAAACCAAGGAAGCTCTTTTGTATTTGCAAATGCATTAGAAGATCCTCTCACGCTGGCTGAGGAAGTAACTTAACCGAATCAAGACTTACCAACATCAGAAGCACCAGATGGTCCTGAACAAAGTAACGACCACCTAGGTGTGTAGGTGTAGGCAAAAAAAAAATAAAACCGACGAAATCACACCTGCGAGGCCAGAACTACAAACTCAGATAGTTTAGATGGGACAATTACTTATTAAAAGGACTAAAAGATAAAAAAAAAACAAACAGTATGATAGAGAAGTATCCACCAGCTGCCAACTGCAATGTCCTCAGACCATCAAAATTAAATCTCGAAGAGGGTACTAAATCCTGCCAAGACAACTACTGTATCAATTACAGAAACAACTATAGTCCGTGGGATTAGTGTCTTAGCCCTCCCTTTCAATAATTTAATTAGCCAACCGTCTGAACTAGAATTATACGTTCAAAATTAGCAGAAATTAAAGGTAAACAGTTCAATAATAGAGTGGGTACAGGATTATAAAATCCCTTTCAATAGGACACCACTCCGGTTAGCAAAGTAGAAGACTACATAGGACGACAAAAAAATTAATTTCAAAATACGGATTCTTGGGGAAAACTGATCCCTTAAAGATGCATATTTCCTTATCCCTATGCACAGTAGTCAAAAAAATTGTTAAGATTCGTTTTTTGCAACGTACTATACCAATTTAATTGTGTTTCATTTGGTTTATGTACAGCTCCATATCTTTTCACAAAATTGAAACCAGTTGTAAGATATGTAAAATTAAAGGGTATAAAAACTGTACTCTACTTAGACAATTGGCTAGTTATTGGTAATTCAAAAGAGAATTGCTTAAAAGTATAAATAAAATTACACAAACATTACAAGATTTAGATTTTATATAAATTCCGAAAAAAGCGTAGTTATTCCCCCGCAACCATGCTCATTTTTGGGGTTTATACAAGAGAAAAGGGACCTACTGGCAGAACAGTCTATTATCTTTACCCTGAAAAATACTTACTCACATCTCCTTGCGGAGAGAAACAACCATTGTGGAAGAAAATGTCTCTGGCTGTAGGGAAATTAGGAAGTTTCCTGAGAAATTAAACTGATTATTTTTTATTGCAAACTATAGAACAGTGAAAAAAATATCGATACGTATTTTTTTATTTCCTCTAAAGATGAATATTACAAGAGCTATACCAGTTTTTAGTTTTGTATATATAGATATACTATGCATGGTGTGACCTAACAATTCATGTGTATTATGACGTCATAAGCACAACTCAAGGCGTTGTATCTGCCTCATTTTTCGGCTTAGGGAGAAAAGAAAAAACACGTGTTCACTTATTTTTCATGGGCTATCGAAATCAGCAATAATAAAATAAAATAAAATAAAAAAGTTGATGAAACTTCCTCATTGTCAGGAGAGCTTTTCTATAACAAAGCGTACCTAATGAAGCGATAAAAGTGATTATTTCTTCATTGACAGATAGCGCCCTCAAACAATACGGAAATACTTACAATAAATAGGAGAATTTCTGTTTTTCTAAGCGCCAACAAATATATAATAAAACCGTAAACTTATTCTTGAGCTCCTAAACATTCAATTGTCTTCGGAGTCATCCTACACTACCATGAACTCACACAAATCTGCACTTTCTCCAATATTGAATATTAAACAAAAGACCAAGCGATTATAAAAAGGTTTCTCAATGGAACATTTAACATAAGACCCCCAAAATCAAAATACTCAATTACTTGGGATTCCTACCCAGTTCTACAGCGCTTAAAGAGCATGTACCCTCACGAATTCTTAAATCTACAAATCTAACTTTAAAGCTAAATACTAATAACGGTACACAAATCACGGACAACCCGGAAGTAAAAATAGACAATATTTTTAAATATGAATACATAATTGAAATCAGATTCCCGGATAAAATAAAGGCAAGTGGCTTAAACAGGCTTCAACCTAGTTTGATATTACCTTATTTTATTAATCAACCTGAACTAGGTATAGCCACACTATTAGAGACTTACATAGAACGCCAAAAGGAAAAAGGGTGCTACCAGTCAATAAAAGGTTCGTCGTAGTAGTATACTATAACTATTTTATCCCCGCGTTTGTGCCACTGGAAAAAGCAACTAAATCAAATTTATCTTGGCAATATCTTTATTTGACAGCTACCTCTGAGAAATATAGATAATTTACGTACAGACCAAGAGGTTGATCCTAAGATATTTTAATCGATATAAATTCTACGTGCAGTTACCATGACAACCAACATAACAATCGGCAAATTCAGCTGCACATCGCATAGCATCTGTGTCCCGTGTCCACTTAGTTTATAGAATTATATATTATGCTTGTATGCTCTGAAACTCGCTTTATGATTGCATATTTAAAAAAGTTTCCAACGGTCCTTTAACATTTGCCAATGGCGCTCAACTTTCATATTAGTCAAGTGCTACCTATTTTTTTTTAACATGAAGGATTTATATTATGCAGAAATCAAAGTTTAGTAGTATGTCGCGTCATAAAGAGAAAGCAAATACAAGAATAGTGGCCAGTGATGCGCAGCTTTTAAGACCGTTTGAGAGAAGGCTTTCAAAGAAAAGGCGTAGAACATATCTACTACACGTTATTTTTAAATATAAAGATATCCTCAAAAACTGTGTTACTTTTCTAATAAATTAGAATTCGCTTTTATTTAATATGGGTGGTAAAATACTTAAAAATTCGGCAGTACTCAATGCCGAAGCCTATATCTAAGTACCCTTTAAATCACTTGATACAGGTATCGCATTATGGTTATATTGGGTATAGAGCTTACTACGTAAATAAGTGGTCCTTATCTGATTGAACTAGGAACTATTTGCCATTTACTATTCTATTCTCATTTACTAACGCCCAACAGGCACTTTTACACTGTAGTGATTATCGTGATATAGTTTAAAATAGAATATCATACAACATCGTGTCTCTCCGAATGGAGGACGTACAAAGTCATGTCGCGAAAATATTTTAAAAGGAAAGTGTATTTAATGATCTTATTATAAAAAGACGGATAGCGTCCTTGTATACTATGACTTTCCTTTCTTCAAATTTAAACTATCATCAAAAGAGCTTACAGTGCGCATAGAAATTGAACAGAAGACGAATTACGTCAAGTAGTAAGTACATTTCAGCCTTTCGTCTTTTCCCAAAAGAGATAATAAGAAAGGTAAAATGAAATATATATTTTATTATATACCTCTTGCAAGTGGTGTACATGATATCGTCCGACATTTATGCTTGCCTTTGTATTTATAACAATAGAATTTAGCCTTCAAATAACAAAACACAATGTATCTTGTAACCGTACATTCTATATGCTTTTCCGCTGATCCAATTTAATTCAATATTAACAGAATTGTATTACTAGGAGTTTCTCTGAAATAAAAGAGAAAATAACCTTTTACTTCCACATACTAAATAGGAAGAGATAAACTCGAGAGCAAATAACAATTTTATTTAATAACCTACCTAATGCTAATTGAAGCTTTTAGCAGAAAAATTTAGAGGAACGGATAAAAGAAGACAACCGATATGGCAATCCTTAAATTGACTTTGTTAGTAAAAGTTTAAAATAGTATATTACGTAACTGGGGGTGAAATAGTATTGCAAATGGCTTCTTCTTAAACTTTATATATATTTGTACAAAGTTTTAAGAACCGGTTGGCACAGTTGTAGAGAATTGTGCTTCTAATGGTAATCTTGCCGAAGAGCTTTTCAAAGAATAATTTTTACACTAAAGAAACCACACTAAGTTATTAGTACATATTTTAATTCGATTCTGGATAATAAGCTTCATAGCACTTGAACCATGTTACATTAAGACAATAATTTCTTGCATCTAAAACTTAAATTTTCAAATTCTGCTCTATGCAAGATGAATGTAGTTGACTGAAATTATCAGTCAACGATGATGCACTTTATATGAAAATATTTTTAATACTAAATAAAAACATAAACTGTCTTTTTTTATTTGGTTAATTTATATGGATTCTAATAACGACGAAATGAAGCTGATAATGGTTGATTTCTATGACATGAGAATTTTAATATTTTTTTTGTTTTAAAAAATAACTTTAATATTTTTGAATTCCAATTGTATTATGTTCTGTCCCATACAACGTTTTCCTGGAGACCCAGAGGCGGTTTAAGATCGTGCCAAGTTTGGCGCTTTTATAAAATCAAGATAATACTTATTTTCCATCGCTTGTCCTCCGATATGGTTACATTGTAGTTTCTGAATCACCATACCCATCGATACGTTTTTAAAGCAAAATATTTTTTATCTTCAACCCGAGCCTGCTATCGCACCTCGATGCTTACTCATTCTGTTTTCTGTATCTATCGAATACGTTGAAAAAACGTGCTGTGTTTGTGTTGTGCAATAAAATGTCGAAAAGAAGGGAAAATATATTGTCCAGTTTCTGAAGTAAGTGTTAATAAATTGTCTATATAGAACTAGGCTGAGGCCTAATATTTACTAACAAATATCTACGTAAAATGATACAATGTTCAGTTGATAAGTTGTATTGAGGTTTACGCTAAGCTCACTAATTTCAACTAGACTATTTTAAATAATTAGAATAATTAAAAACCTTGCATATAAGCCGAGGGCTTATTAAATTCATATTCATGAAGGTTTTCAGTAAGGCACAATACGTTGCTCAACCGAGAGAAATAGAGAATAAGTTACATATACGAAGGCCTTGTAATATTTGCGTACGAATAGCACTCGATCAAAAAATTCGTCTTGCCGTGGGCATCGAAAAAAGAATACGTCCAAGCCGAGGGCTTCGCAATACAAAAAAATTCTTATTATCATTCTTATTATAAATTATTAATAATTGGTTAAGCCTATGGTCGAGGACCTAACTATTCGACTTCCCCACAAAAAGTTGGTTAGATTGAGTTAGATAGTGCATAGGCCGAGGGCCTTATATTTCGCATACAAATAGCACTCAAAACATTCTTAATATTATTTTTATTATAAATTATTAATTGATTAAGCTTAGGGTCGAGGACCTAACTATTCGACTTCCCTACAAAGAGTTAGATAGTGCACAGGTCGAGGGCCTGATAATTTGGACTCAATCGAAAAATTTAGATTGAGTTCGATAGTGTATAGGCCGAGGGCCTAATAATTTGCATACAAATAGCACTCAATCGAAAAATTCTTGCCGAGGGCATTGAAAAAGGATAGGTTTAGGCCTTCGCAATACATTTTACATATTATTTTTATTATATATTATTAAAACCCAGATATGCCTATAGTCCTACATATAGAACGCCTTTCCGAACGTACTCTAAAATGTTTTACAGCAAATTTATGGTGCTGCCATTTATGCATAGACTTTATAAACCTTGGACTCAATCAATGAATGCCAATATTTCGTTATTCTGAAGTGTTTTTGTCGTTAAAATAGATTTTGTTTGAAGCCAAAAATGGATCCGATTGACTTGAGATTTTTGGGGTAAGTAAAAGTTTAGATTTCTCTATTTATTTGTTGCAAGCTCTACGTAATTATATACCAGATAGACTAAACTTATCATTTTGAGGTTATAAAATAAAATATTTTTCGGATGGTCGTCAAAAACCGGTTAAGAATATTACCGTCCTACATGCAGGACGTCAGGAATATACACAACGGTGAGATATTTTAGGCGAATTCTATTTACTTAGTAGTTTTTTCATTGTTTTAGGAGCTTGACCTTGCACGAAGCACTTCAAATGATTGAGGAGGATGAAAGCGATACTGCATCCGAGATTATTTTACTTCCACCAGAAAATGCATGCGGAAATAATTCGGATGTAGATTCTGGCGAAGAAGATAATGTAAAGTTAGATAACTTTTCTGGAAATCAGTTGAGAGCTCCAGTGGAAATAAGGTCCAAAAAGCCGATTTACGAGTTCGAGGAAGAAGACAACATTCCTTTGGTCGAACTCGTACGAAACACTTCCAGCAAGAGAGAAAAAAACTTACAATTGGGTCGTCCAAGATTTTGTTGCTCCCGATGATATTGGAGAGGATTTTGTTGTTGAAAATATGGATATTTCTTCACCCCTGGAAATGTTTTATAGTATTTTTGATGACAAGTTTATCGAGCACATCGTCAACGAATCTAACAGGTATTTATTATATTTGATGTTAGCATTATTATCCGGCATTGATTGCCATTTTTTCAGATATGCAGCCCAAAAAAATAAGGCCAGCAATATAACCATCTGAGAAATAAAATGTTTTTTTGGTGTGCTAATTCTAAGCAGGTACGTTCAATTGCCGCGACGCGACGGCGCATGTTTTGGGAAAGAGAAAAGGATACACATAATGATCTTGTGGCGAATGCAATATCAAGGGATAGATTTGAGTATATAATGAGTAACATTCATTGTGCCGATAATAATAATCTTAACCCGAATGACAAATTTGCCAAAGTACGACCAATTATTGAACATCTAAATAAAAGATTTATAGAACTAGCACCTTTACAAGAATGCCATAGCATAGACGAAGCTATGGTGCCATATTTTGGTCGCCATGGATGTAAGCAATACATCCAGGGCAAACCTATAAGATACGGTTATATGTTTTGGATGGGATGTACTCGTTTGGGTTATGTGAATTGGATGGAACCATATCAGGGAGCTACAACGCATATCGGAAACCGTTACAAAGAACTAGGCGTCGGAGCCGGTGTGGTTTTAAGTTACGCTGACGTCCTAAGAGAAAAGTGGCCAGATAAAAAGTTTCATCTTTTTTTTGACAATTTCTTAACTTCCTGTGCATTGCTAAACTCGTTGACTGACAAAGGACTCAGGGGGACTGGTACCGTTAGACAAAACAGAATTGAAAAAAATCCATTCCAGGGAATAGATCTGCAGAAAAAAAATCGTGGAGCATACGAGTACCGACTATGTTCTGAAAATAGACTGATCGCTGTGCAGTGGAATGATAACAGCATAGTTAACCTATGTTCCAATTCTGTAGGAGTACAACCGATAAGCTCGATAAAAAGATATTCACGAAAATAAAAGAAAGTATTTATGTCGAACAACCTTGTATTGTAAAACTCTATAATGCCAATATGGGAGGCGTTGTCAGGTGTGACGAAAACATCAGTCTTTATAGGATTTCTATTAGAGGTAAAAAGTGATACTTTCCACTCATTGCTCAATGTATAGATTTAGGCATACACAACGCATGGCAACCCCACCGACTTGGTAAAGGTGTCCTCGATCAAGTTACGTTTAGACGCCAAATTTCAATGGCAATTTTACAACAAAATGTAAAAGTTACCACTGGCATCGGTAGCGGAAGGCCGTCTCAGAGGGAAAATGCTTCTGTTCGATATGATAACATGGGTCACTTGGTAGTACCTCAAGAAAAACAAAACTAGATGCATGAAATGCGATGTCGGTTTACACGTCAAATGTTTCGTTGAGTACCATACCATGTGAAATAACTATACGTTAATAAATTTATCATAACATAAAACAGACGTTTATTTTCCTGACGTCCTATATATAGGCCGCCCTAAAAGGGTGATCGAATAAGAGAAATTTACGTTTTTCTTTGCTTTTATGCTTAATATAATATAAAATGACAGCAGTATCAAAGTGTTATCGTTTTCATTTAATTTTCAAGAATTCAGGCATATCTTATTAATTGATTAAGCCTAGGGTCGAGGACCTACCTATTCGACTTCTCCACTAAAAGTTGGCTATTGACTTACTAAGAAGTGATCGTTTATTATGCCAACTCCAAACTTGTCACCGCCAAATGATAATCAGATACACTTGTTTGAATAATATTTCCCCTGTTTATGCAGCAATAATCAATTCCAATTGGGACAAAAAACAGTATATATTTCTAATATGGTCGTGGACCTATTTAATTAAAATTACTATCATGGACTGGCTCCTTATTGTCTGCAAAATAGCTGTATATTTTACAGGGTGTTAGTTGTTTTGATTAAAAAATCACCCGCAGACTATTGTCTGAAAAATAGCTGTATACTTTACAGACTGTTAGCTGTTTTGACTAAAATATTACCCGCAGACTATTGTCTGCAACATAGCGGCATATCTTACAGGGTGTTATGGCAAAACATATTTGGCATTAAGGCCCTGGACCATATTTTCTGAGGGATAGCCCTGGGCTATTCAGTAAATTCTATCATCACTTGAGCGATTAAAAGGCTGTGAGCCAACAGTATATATTTTAATATGGTCGTGGTCCTATTTAATTAAGATTGCAATCATGGACTCCTTATTGTCTGCAAAATAGCTGCATACTTTACAGGGTGTAAATTGTTTTGACTAAATTAACTCCTGAAGACTATTGTCTGCAAAACAGCTGTATACTTTACAGGGTGTTAGTTATTTGACTAAATATCTCCCGCACACTATTTTGTGCAAATTTAATTATTTGCAAAGGTTCCTACAACACCAATTGGGGCATGGGCCAACAGCTGTAGGAGCCATTAGCTAACAACACCAACCATTTGTCATGCTTGGCTGATGCACTTTACTGTTTTGCAATGTGCGTAATGCTCCTGAATGATTTAAGATTTATTATAAATACAGAAAAAGTCAGTTAATACCATCATAAAAATAACTTACCTAGGATACTTAGGACTTAATTCAGAGGACCGTTTCCTCGACCGTTTCTTAATCTCTTAAGAAAATTAATTCAATTAAAAGAGGCAATTTAAAAAATATGATAACAAGACAGGTACTACAATTCGAGATTTTGCAAAAATTATTGGTGTTTTGGTAGCAGCGACTCCTGCCATTCCTCGGAGTCGTCATCGTATCAAAAGACAAGGGCGCGCAAAATTTAAAGCCTTAATAGGAAAGTCGTGCAATGACAGAATATTAATTTCAAAAGATACAAAGCAAATTATTAGCTGGTGGATAGACAATCTAGAAAATACTGTAAATATGAAGCCTAGTACGTTTTCATTGGAATTTTGATTTTTTTCTTATGCGTCTGCGTTTCCTACAGACTATTGTAATGGCTAAAAATGTCGCGAGTTTTGGGAAGAAGCCGACAAGTCTAAGCATATTAATTACCTTGAAATTAAAGCTGCTTGTCATGGCTTACAATTATTTACTAAATCAAATGAAAATATTGAAGTCTTACTTAGAATCGATAATAAGACGGCAATGTCCTGCATTAATCGTGGGGGAAGCGTAAAATATCGAAACTTAACCAATATAACCTTTCAAATTTTAGGCTGGTGTGAACAAAACATATAACACTCTTTTCATCTTATATCGCTTCAAAAGAAAAAAGGAAGCCGATAAGGCATCAAGACAAACTTCCGTTGAAACAGAATACGGACTAACCAAGTAGGTATATCAGAAAATAATAAGCGGTTAGACTTATTTGCAACTTATTATAATGCAAAATGCAAAAATATATTTCCTGCTTTCCGGATCCAACCTCCACAGCAGTCGATGCATTTACAATTTATTGGCATGATGAGTATTTTTACGCTTTTCCCTTGTTTTCTCTGAGATTTAATGCTTTAGATAAATCTATACAGGATGAAGCCACCGGAATATTGGTAATAACTGTGTGGCTATTACAACCCTGGTATACCTTGTTTCTTAGTTTATTAGTTGGGAAACCGTTGACTTTTAAATCGAGTAAAAATTGGTTACTCTCTATAGAGACTCTCATCTCTTATACAGGAAAATTTTCATGGTGGCAACGAAACTGTTTGAGAAGAATTTCTTCAAAGAAGCATTTCCGGTCACGCCATCCCAATAATGTTTGCATCCATCTCAGAAGGAACTTGGAAACAGTACAATGTTGTGATTTTAAAATTGGTTTACTTGTTCTTGTGTTGATAAAACACCAGCTTTTAGTATTTTTACTTTATGTATTTATAATAACGCAACGATATATCAAATATATCTAACAATAACACTATCAACGTTATCCTACTGTCTAAACTGCTGCTAACTTAGTAGTATTAACATAGGCGTACCTATAAATATTTTTTGTTAAAACAAATTGTTAATTAATATTTAACATACAACGCTTGTGTTAATAAGTAGGTATTATAATTTCTGTAACAGCAAAATTTCGATGTCTTTACTTATATTTTAAACATTTATCTGGACTTTTTAGTTCGCGAAGTAAACAAAGGAGCTTCTTAGGTCTTAATAAGTACCTATAGATTACTTTATGTTTCACCGCCTAATAGGGATTAATATACAGGGTGTTTCAAAAAACATACGCCAACGCTCGGCCGAAGATTCATCATCCAAAAATAAGAAAAAAAGTTGATATAAACGTAGGTCCGGAAATGCTTAGTTTTCAAGATACATTGAACATTTAAAAAAAATCGGTTTTTTTAAAAATATCCTTTGTCCGATTTTGTTGAAATTTGGCAGCGTTACTTACAGCGATAAGGGGCTATTTTTTCTTTAACTAGATTAAAATTATCTTGTCCAGTGGCGTCCCCGAAGGCACCTTGTCGAATATTTTTGTCAAAAAAAATGTACGCCACTGACTTTTTGCAATTTTTATATTTTTTTATGATTAAGCCACTAAAAATAATTTTTTTTTGTCTCTTGATTTGTTTTCATATCTTACCTCGTTTTCGAAGAAAAAAATAAAAAGCATATTATTGCATGTCCCTGGACAACAAAAAAAATGCACCAACCAACGCGCGGCGAGAGATAGGCCATCCAAAAATACGAGAAAAAGTTCTAATAAACATTGGTTCACAAACGCTTAATTTTTGAAATACATGGGTGTTAAGAAAAATCCTAAAATTCTAAAACGTTTTAGATTGGTTGAAACTTTGGTAAAATTATGTGATGCATAGGTAGTAATTTTTCACCAAACTAAAATACATATTTTCCAACAGAAGCGTACATTTTGGTATACCTATTAATACAATTGTAAAAAAACTAAACTAAACACCGGGTCACACATTTGTTTACAATTATATTAATAGGTATACCCAAATGTAAGCTTCTGTTGGAAAAAAATGTATTTTAGTTTGGTGAAAATTTACCATCTATGCATCACATAATTTTACCAAACTTTCAACCAAATATCTCTAAAACGTTTTAGTTTAGCGTTGGTGAACCAATGTTTATTAGAACTTTTTCTAGTATTTTTTTTTGTATGGCCAATCTCTCGACGAGCGTTGGTGCCTGTTTTTGTTGATCAGGGATATGCAATAATATGCTTTTTATTTTTTCTTTCGAAAACGAGGTAAGATATGAAAACAACTCAAGAGACAAAAAAAAATATTTTTACTGGCTTAATCATAAAAAAATATAAAAATTGCAAAAAAGTCAGTGGCGTACATTTTTTTCGACAAAAATACTCGCCAGGTCCCTTCGGGGACGCCACTGGACTTGATAATGCTAATCTAGTTAAAGGAAAATTAGCCCCTTATCACTGTAAATAACGCTGCCAAATTTCAACAAAATCGGACAAAGGATATTTAAGATATTTTAAAAAAGCCGATTTTTTTTTAAATGTTCAACACCCTGTATCTTGAAAACTAAGCATTTCCGGACCTACGTTTATATCAACTTTTTATCTTATTTTTGGATGATGAATTTCCGGCCGAGCGTTGGCGCATGTTTTTTGAAACACCCTGTATAATAAAAAGATTTTTTGAAGGGAAGCTGTGAAGCTACAAGTTAAAGCCCCCTAAACCTAAATACGATTTTACATGGAACGTTGAACCTGTATTACTCTATTTATCAACACTTTACCCTTTACAATCTCTATCACCTGATAAACAAACAAAGAAAACGGTAACACTTATGGCACTAAGTTCAGCACATCAGATCCAAACATTAAGCAAAATTACGATCGACAATAATAGAGACTCTTCAGTCAAAATTGAAGATTTCGGAAAAAATTTAAACCTCAGCTCCCTATAAAAACCAGCCTTTTCCGTATTTTCAAAAACCAGAATTACCTATTATGTATCGCAAATTCTATAAAACAGTACTTTAAAGACACCGTCATCTTCGTTCCAATTATACATCCCTATTCTTAACTCTCAAGAAGCCACATCACCACGCAATAACTCAAACTTTGAGTAGGTGGATCATCTTAATTTTTAAAAACAGTGGTATGGTATGAACGTTAACGTCTTTACCGGATATAGTGTAAGACACGCCAGCACGTGAGCAGCCTTTAAGTTAGACGTAAACATAAATGTCATTATGAATATAGCTGGGTAGAGGCCTATAAATCTGACACTTCTTCAGATTCTATACTCGACCTCTAGGTACGCCCAGTGACATATTTGCCAATACAATTTTAAATTTGAGTATATCTTAGCCCTCATAGGTAGCCTTTTAAATATTCCGTTGCCTAAGATTCAATTTATAATATTTGTTTTGCTCTGATTGTATGTCAATAATTATGTTAAATAAAATATATTTATTTAAGTGGTTAAGGAATTTATAGGACATAATTTTCATTGATTTTTTTTTTGTCATAGTTAAAAAAGAGTTGAATTGAACGACTTTGCTGCCTTAATTGTGTTTTTTTGTGGTATTCTCAGGATTGGAGGTAGAATAATGCAAAATTGCACCATCTAGCTTTAAACAGCTACAATGTAATCATATCGGAGGACAAGCGATGGAAAATTGATAGATTAATCGAATACCTACTTACCTGTATGAAGATTAATCGTAATTTTCCGAGCTTGTCTTCCGATATGATTACAACCCTCCCAACCACATGCCCCTTAGGCGGGCAATTTCGCTCTAAAACAGAATGAGTAAGCATCGAGGTGCGATAGCAGGCTCGGGTTGAAGATAAAAAATTTTATGCTTTAAAAACGTATCGATGGGTATGGTGCTTCAGAAACTACAATGTGTGGCGAAAAAAAAAAGAATCCAGCACTACAGAAATTACACTATTTCTTGTCGTCTGATAATACACCTATTTATTATCCCAGCCGGGGCGATTACACTAATACTTTTTTTAATACCGGGGGATTTCTAATAATACTTTAAACTTTCAAAATGGGTTTTAGCAAGGAAAACTAAATCAATAAAAAAACTTTTTCACTTGCTGTAGGTTTGGTTAAATTTTCACCCCACCTTTTTTATGACAGTGGCACATACACTAAAAGGAGATCCTATGGCACTCGACGAGCCGTGTGTGCGCGGAAATATTGATTGACACCGTTCTTGATATTGGAGGTTATAATTAGGGGGAAATAGATATCCTGGGAGTGAGTTCCACAGTAATGAAGTGCGCAAGACAAAGGAGTCGTTGTAAAACGATGTTCTAGGTGTTTCCAGTTGTACAACGAACGGGTGCGCTCTTGCCATCTGTCGCAACTGTCTGACAGGCGTTGCTGTGGGCGGAATGATGCGGGCCAAATCCTAGGAGCATCTACCGTGAAAATATCTGTAAAACGGGATATCTCGGCTACATGTCCGCGGTGTTCCAGACAATCCAGATCCCGGGTCAACTCCGGGCCGCCGGTACCGACGAGACGCACAGCTCTCTTCTGAATAGAATGCCTTCGAAATATCCAACGCAATCACTCCAGATTCTCCGTAGTTCTCAATTGCCCTACTCCATATATAAGTGACATATTGGCCAATATATCTCCTATCGACCTTTGATTGCGAAAGCCGTATTGGTTATCGCTAATTATTTTGTAAGGCCGGAGGTACTTGTGTTGTTGCTGATTGACTACACGTTCCATGAATTTGGAGATTATTGGAAGCAAGGCAACAGGGCGATAGTATGAGGGCGCAGTTTTCATGCCTTTTTGGAACAGGTTGTACCTGAGCTACTTTCGAAGAAGATGGATAAATCCCTTTTTAGTAAGAAATAAAAAGAAGTCCCGAAAAAATGGGTGTTCATTGGTGCAATTCTTTAAACACAATGGCAGGTATTACATCTGGTCTTGATGCCTTTTGCGTATCTAATTCTTTAAGGGTTTAACGAGTATCAGGGTGATGAAACTTAACTTCTGCCATGCAGGTATTGATGTTTCATATGCTGGGGAGAGCCTTGCCTTGGGGAATGTTTAAGGAGCAGTGCGGTGAAAACAGTTTGGTTTTTAGTGAGCATGTTTGCTTTATCGTTGGCTGTAGCCGCTGCGAGGCCGCGTTCGTCTGTTAAAGGTCGGAGAGGCGTTTTTGTAAAGCTATTCCTTACTGCCTTTGCTACCGACCAGAACAGCATTCGTTTCTCGGTTCGGCAAAATAATTGCAATTTTCAGCGGTATGATTTTGCTGTCAGTGCTTGTAGGCTTGCTGTTTCCTACCTACAGTGTTTTCGCATCTTCTGTCAAACCAGGGCTTTCCCTTTGATGGTAACTTGATGAGATTTGGGATGTAGGCTTCCATTCCTTAGGAGATTACTCTGTTCGCAACGACTGACGATGACGGGTCGTCAGTGCCAAAGCAGACGTCGAGCCAAGGAAAATCTACGTAGAACTCTCTTAGATCGTTTAAAGTTTGCACAAGTAATGCCAGATTTTACGAGGCAATGACAGATCTTTCTGAGAGAGTGGCAGTTTACAAACCGTTGTAATATGTTTGTGGTCGGAGGTACCTAATGACGGACCAACTGTAATTGTGTACTGGTCAGGATTTGTGGTTAGAAAAAGATACTACACGTTGAGTAAGTCCGTAGCTGATGGCAAATGCTTCAGCTTCTCTACTTTCGTTGTCGGTTTTGTTGTGATGTTTGAGCCAGTTGGTGTTGTGGACATTGAAGTTAGCTTGTGTTATAAAGTGTGTAAGCATATATGCTTACCTTATTTTAAAGTTCGTTATTGAACTTCTTATTTTAGCATTTTAACACTTTTATATATTATCTATTTCCAAAATATATGATAATATGTGCGCAATAGTGTACTAATTTAAAAATATATATTTACTGCTTTGCCGTACATTTAACGTCTGTTGCAAACATTTAATGGCAAAATAGACCACTAACCCACAATTTCAATTTCTATGCTAGATGGCAGTACAAAATATGCTTTTCAAATTTTCAGGTAATGTCATAATAAAAGAAGTAATACGCTTTTCAATTCTTTTTCTTCCGAATTGACAACGACTTAATTTAGAAAAATATATCTAGTATATATATAGTTTTACTTGCAACTATAAACAACGAATTTCGCCCTAAAAATTTTCAGCAAATAGTCACTGTTTAGTTTTGCTTTACTATAATATAAAATCAACATATACCTACAACTTTACCCGCTTCAGTCAACGGTCTGATTTCATGGGTTAAAAAGGCTTCTTTCTGAATATGCTTGTTGCAATCGGAGATGCAACGTTCTAATTTCATACTGATCCGTTATAGTTGCAAGAACCATAATTTTCAATGAATAAACTAATGTTTTTTTTATAAATATAAGTCTGAGAGGCAGAATAGAACAACTGACACTCAAAAGCCAAAAACCAGCAGCATTTTGTTAAGTTTAAGTATATCTCTGTTAGTTGGCTTTGCTTTGTTTCGATTTTAATTTGATTACAAATTATCACAAACTTAGTCTTAGCTAATTTCCACCACTTTTGAAACCTTATTTTCTGGCATTTGCTCTAATTTGGGTTAGATCACTATTGCGTTAATAGCCTCATATAATTATATTAGAATAGCTACATAAATAGTTACTCACTTATTAAGAAGGAAAGCAGAAAGCACTCTAATCCCTATTTAATTTACTAATGAAAACAATACTGAATAACCAAATAAAGCATAATAAGCAGCAGCGTGACGAAATTAGTTTCGGGCGCATTTATGACATCAAATTACCTGGGGAAGAACCCAAGAACATAATTTTAATCAGGCACTTTTAGAGAATTACCGCAATAATATGCAAAAATTTTGGTAATGTAAGCTATTCTCTATTTATTTAGTTCCAGTAACGGTTACATTACTTGCTAGTAGAAGAAATGATAATAAGCAACTGATGCATCCTTAGGAGTACGAAAACAAAACACTGAAAAGTGATCATGTCGAAAATAAAACATAGGAATAATAACATCGATATATTCTTGCTCAACACCGATGTTCGATATGCCTACATAGTCCACATAAGGCATAGAATAGGTTCTTCGTAATTATTCAGTTTGGAAGAAAATGAGGAAAAATATTTTTACTCTGTCTAAAACAATTTGCCTATTAGAGCTTAATTTGAGAATAAGTAACAAGCGCCCATGAATAATAAACCTTTACCTACGGACTGCAATCAATCGCAGAAATATCCCTTGTTTATTACTCTTAAAAAATTTGGGTATATTTTATATTGTTATAAATGTTTAGGGTAATATGTCCTAGTAAAGTAAAAATTGTATTTTTTATGAATATCTTATGTGGTTCATGCTTGATGGTTTTTGTGGATATTTGTAAAGGGCACTTACAAAATTGGAATTTCTGAGGATGACGCTATGAAATTATACGAAAAAGATGGTGTCTTAATAGATGAGGATTTCGTTTAGGAGTTTTTCCAAATGGAAAAGAGACAAAAAAGTTTGTCATATGAACAGAAACATCTGCAGAATGCAAGTAATTTTCCAGTACTTTATAGATACAAATACAATTTGCATGATTTTTTAGGCGAAAGTATATGATCAACATTATATGCAACCTTACAGTGGTGCAGTATGGGCCAGTAAAATAAAGGAAGAGTATGCAAAATGCATAATTCAGATTTCCCCAACCTTAAGAAACCCTTTCACATAAAAAGGATATGTAAGAATTTAATTTATCATTTTGTACCTATATTATATATACTTGTTTAAGAGGTATAATATATTAAGTGGCTCAAAATATTGTACGAAATGTTTTTTAATTCCGAAAGCATGGTGGGTTTTTGGCTTGGTAAAAACTATACGCAGGGAAAATCCGGAGAAAAGAAAAATGAAGAAAATAGCCGTAAATATGCCAAGCATCGAAGGATCGGTGAGGAGAATAACAAAAACTTAATACAGTAAATGAGGAATTAAAAATTAATCCGAAAAATGATTCACACCTTATTTAAAAAAAAATGGCTCACACGTTTTGTGAAAGACGAAAACTTGGCATGGAAAATGTTTTGAAAAATAAATCAGTTCTTGTAACACTCAAACTGAAAGCCATTTATACAGTTATTTATACAGGGATAATAAACACAAAAATGAGTAAAATATTACTCAAATTTAATTTATTTTTACACTTGTTATTGATTACTTAGAAAAATAAGGTGTATAATTTTAGCTGAAAATTTAGTTAATGGTTGAGAATAACACTAAATATGTTGTAGGTTACGAATTATTGAATGAAAAAAGAAATAAAAAAGATCGTGTTTTACTAAATTTTGATTTTATTGTTAAACTATTTGGTGTAAATATTCACTAAAAACGTAGTAACTTAGAAATTACATAATAATGAAAGTATAAAATCTGAGCAAAAAATTAGTGATTTCTACAATAAAAAATTGAAATGTGTTGTAGTTTGGGTTATTGTTAACTATTTTGTGTAAATATTCATTTAAATGTATTAAGTTTTCAACACTATTAAAAGTAAAAGCTACTCAAAAAGACTGCGTTAACTTTTCACACATTCCAGTGAGGACCCGCATTGACAAAACATTGTGTTAATTTTGAGTTAAATATTGCCCAACATACTTTGAGTGTAATGTTCTTTGTGGAATAATCGCATATGACGACTGCCAGTGAGGACTGTCTAAATGTCTCTTCTACACTATTTCTTATTTATTTCAATTGTGAGTTGCACTGATATTAACAAAATCGCGTATGGCAAGGCTCAGATCTCTAGTAGTGACGACGTCATAATCACAAGATGGGCACGCAATTGCTGATTTTTTTTTTCATTAATTTCAAAATAGAAAAAAAGTATAAGTACACGTTTACAACATAAACAGACATCTGCATGTACAATAAAATGTTTTATTCTCTACAGTGACGTGCATAAAAATAATTATAATAATGTATTTTGAGGAAAATATGGTAGGTCATAGTAATCCAATCTGACCTTTTATGCGCCGTCGATTAAAATTATATATTAACTTTTTTACCATTGTTCGTTCAGCGCGGGGCTTCATTTTTAAGGAAAAAATTAACTTGATTCCCTGCATGTCAAGATATTTTCTAAAAAGCCTAGAACTTCTCGAAACCAGCCGAAAGATATAAAGACAGTTTTCCATACACTTCTGTTGTAACGAAGTTACTACATTATTGGGGCATGGTACGCACTCTAGGTTTTAACTTTCTTATTCTACAGGCTATTGGCGTCACTCTTTTTTCATAAAATCAAATTTAGATTCGTTGAATCCAGTTCTATAAAGTTCACGAGAAGCCGGGAAAACGGGCTTTGCATTTTCCACAGTTCTCTCTTCTTTACTTCCGGGCTGGTGCTGGGATCGTTTGCGGCCAGCCCTACTATCTATCTCTCTTTCCAAGGCTGGTGCTAGGTTCCTTTATGACCCGTCTCATCTTTCCTCTCTCACTCACACACAACCTACCAGCTACCATTCCTTACCTTGCCTACGGACTACTAAAATCGTAGTAGCGAAATACGACCGGAAAGAAGTGACGTCATTTACTGTTGTCGCACCGTGTCCATCGTACCGTTATCATCCTATAATACCGTTATCGTTCAATCCTTACTGCCCTCATTTCAATTTTTTGCAAAACTTCTACGTATCAGACCGCGAGTATCTCTAACCATCAGTACCGTGTGAGGAGGAGCTATTTTGTACCATTGTTGGACCGTCTAGAAAACGATATCCTGGTGATTGGACTCACGTATACCGTAATCAAAGTAGCTTCGTCGTTACAGTAACGTTTTTTACCATTTAATCCTATTCTATATTCTTCTTCCTTACCGTTACGTCAGGCATACCATACCCCCTTTCCCCTCTAGTAATATTCTCGTAATGCTTTAGTTAAGTTTTGATACTTTATGTAGCATCAGTTTCATAAGGGCATTCATGATAATACTTTGTTTATTCTTTATTTGATACTTTAGGTAAACATAAGTTTCATCAGGGCATTGAATAACCATGATTTGTGTTTAAGTTGGCAGTAGAAATGCTGAATTAGGTTTTTGAAATTGTTTGTTTTCTTTCTGACTCCTAGTATTAAGAAAGTTTCGAAGGTAGCCGGCAACCAGTACTGAGATACCCAATTGACCCCCGGTTTGCGGTTTCTCCACTGTAACAAGCTCGGGCACTGTGGACCCTTTACCACGTTAATCCAAAGGGCGGCGCCGGAGATAAAACCATTGGATAACAT
The DNA here is from genome assembly GCA_016904865.1 of Pissodes strobi. NCBI lineage: Eukaryota > Metazoa > Arthropoda > Insecta > Coleoptera > Curculionidae > Pissodes > Pissodes strobi. Next base: position 312,377 of record MU182297.1, read on the forward strand.
AACTAATGGATAAAATTAACAGTGTGATACCGATGCAAGCAGAAGCGAACATAAATGCCTCACACTGTTAAAACACTTAATTTTTAAGGCCGCTACTCCGATCAGTCACTTTAATCACTCAGTAAATTAATCAGTGTTTTGAGTGTATCAGTGTCATAAATATATGTTAATCAAAACACTGATTACCTTAGAAGTGATAAATTGAAGTTCAAAGTAGTGTAGCTCTTGGAACGTTAAGTAAGTGTACTGGTTAGTTTGGGTTAGAATCTAGACAAAAATTACTAAGTTGTATTTTAAAAACGAAGTCCTCGCTTAAAAACAATTGGCACAATATATTTAGCTTAAAATTAGGCAAGAAATCACAACTTGAACACTTTTTGAACAGCCTATTATGCTTTGGGCGTTGGACCCCTATTGAAGAGAAGTCCCCTATTCAAATCAAGTAAAATTTATTTATCCCTTAATCGTGATCGTAAGCCGGCATGTTTTTAATGAAAATTGAAGTTAACATTAATTCGAACAAGAAACGCAGTAATTATGGATTACTGATTTTTAAAAAAACACCATATTTTAGTCAAGTGAGTCCTACGGACGTCCATGCTCACTTCTCCTAAAAGTATCATAAAAACTACAACAGCCTGGATATATTTCCAGTTTCTTAAAATAACATGGTTACCGTCTCGTAACGATAATATTGCTTTTACTTATTCATGAACGATGAACGATAAAGACAATACACCTGATAAGCTTTTAGTAAATAAATTGTTTACTAACTTTATGGAGCTCTGACTCGACAGGATCAGATTCGGAGGGGATAAAAGGACCGTTGCTTCCCTCTTGAGAAAGCGATACGTATCATTTTATAAATGTTATCCTAAAAGTCTAAAAATAGACGATTATTTGAAAGTCGCGATTGAAAATCATATTGAATATATTTCCAAGAAAATGGGTAAATTCCTTTTCCATAAGACAGAGAAAAAGCATGGAAAAAAGGCGTGTGTGTTCCCATAGAAGGAATTCAGTCTCACAGGAAGGAATTCTGTCCGACAGGAGGACCCTAGATATATGATTATTACACAAATTGCCTATCAAAAGGATTATTTAGTTCTAGACAAAACCCTTCCAAAAACGCATCTCATGAACTTTAACATTTAAACCCTGCCATACTTCCGGTACTATATGTCGCTCATTTAACCACGTTTCGTCAGTGTAATAAATTTTTCGCCCACTTTGTCGACAGTTACGTAATTTTTCCAAAAATTTTCGCTGCCAGATTACTATTTTGCTTTTTTTGGATTAAAATAGTTTTCTGGTGTCGCTTTAAATTATAACGAAAATTCATTGCGCGTAAAGTCCTTTTTAAAATCTTTAGTGATATATTTGACAAAGATTCTTTCTTAACTTCATTCATATTTTTTTGGGTATGTATTTTAATTTCGAAAAGAAATTCGTGCATTACCCGACGAATTGCCTATTTCATGTCGTTATCGAGTATTATCCTTTTTCGACCTCTAGTCGTATGATTTCCTTTGCCAGCATATTGGGGACCTCTCAATATCCTATACCACCAAACATTAAAAAGAGACTAGAAGGTTCACTCTAGCTCCGCCTCCAGCATTTCCGTCTCTGCTCCGTCGCGGAACCTGGTGAGATGCTTGTTAACCGCTCAGACTTCGTGCCACGATTCACCCTGTCTTGTATAAAGTCTGGCGCCTCGCCTTTCTAAGCTCTGCCCCTAGCATTTCCCTCCTTGCTTCGTAGCGAAAACTGGTAAAATGCTGGTTAACCGCTCAGGCCTCGTGCCACGTTTCACCACGTCCAGTCTAGCGTAAGTCTGGCGTCTTGCCTTTGTAAGCGTAACATCAAAAGTGCCGACTGAGAGTGTACCTTCCAGTCTCTTGTTATTGTTCAGTGCCTACGTACGAGATGAAAATCTTGGGTAATGTTGCACATACCTCTGTGGAGTCCGATGCAGTTGGTTCTGTATTACGAGCTCGAATATTTTCAATGACGTGTTTAATCATTTCTCGTTCGCTTGTTGTTAGATTGTGAAATTTTGGTTTTCTTTTGGTAGGTGGGCCTTGAGCCTTGAGCAACTGAAAGGAGAGGCAACAATAAGCGTCGGCACCTTTTATGTTGGTGTACCCATTTTTGGTGACCTTGACTCTGCTTCGTTGACAACAATACCACTAAGCACCGGGGGCAAAATATTTTAAGCTAATGACAATGACATCTGATCACCTGAAATCGGCGTTTTGATTTTGACTTTTTTTTTAGTGTATTATCTATGATTTTGACAATTATACCCTTTGTGCTTGGAAATGCACATACAAAATCGATTGACGTACTGTCAATTAGTTCCTTTCTCTCTGGGCTCCTTTGAAACCATTTAAAAATTAATAGCAAGTTTTAAAAGGATACAGATTACTTAAATATTTGAAAACTGTCAAAAACCAAATGCGGCGCCTATTTTTACTGTAATTGTTCCGCTCTAGAATTTGTACTTCGGTGTTCTCCAGGCTGGAGGAGGATGATGAGATTTGATGGGCCACATCTCGTGGCAACTCGGAATGGCGGGGGTGTCAGTCCCCGTAATTAAACTGCTCTCACCAGTTTGACGTTCCAGCCTGCTAATTCAATGCAGCCCCTCTTGTCACAAACTGTCATTGATCAGCTCCAGACATTGTACTTCGGTGTTCTCCAGCCTGGGGGATGACGATGGGATTTGATGGACCACATCCCGTGGCAACTCGAAATGGCGGGAGTGTCACTCTACGTAATCAAACTGCTCTCACCAGTTAGACGTTCCTGCCAGGTTTTATTTTATATATAAACAGCTGATTATGTTACGTGGGTGCCAAAATTTTGTAGCCTCGCCTCCACGGCATCTTTAAAACGGTACAGAGTTTGAAAGGTGCGGGTTTTGAAGAATTTTTCGATTTGAAAACTGTGGAAGTGGGTGCTAAATCATTGTGCCGCTGCTAAGTTATTTTTTTCCGGTTGAATTGACGAGTCACTGACAATTATATTGGACTTAGGGTATAAAAGCAATACCATCCAACCGCGGCCAGAGATCACTACAATATGGAATAATACTAAGTTAATGTAAAGCGTGCTCCTGGTCAGTCGAAGTATTTTAAGGGCCTCGTCGTTTTGGTTTGATTGTGTGCAAGTAAAAGTTAGACATTATTTCAAATTTGAATAAGGGCCACCCATTTCCTATCATAATAATAAAGTAAAGTAAACTAATCTTGTTGATCACCGCTAAAATCATACGAGTAGTGGTACAACTTATCGGACTTGTCAGTAAATATCTAATACTAGGATACAATAATAAACAGAACATACTAATGAAAATTATTTTGAAATTTGAGAGGAAAATTTATATAGATAACCAGTGAGTAATAACTTTAAATTTCAAGTATTTCTGTCCATGCCTTGGAAGTAGCTCAGATTCGGGATCGATCTACGCCAGGTGAGGGAAAATGTTAAAGAAGGCACTTCAGTTAAAAACGATAACAATGTCTATTGCTCAAAGACTTGATAAATTTACACTGTACCCGATGACTAAGGTGCGCATGTCTTTTCAAATGAGGCATACTTTTGAATTGTTTATAGTTCTTTGGTCACTGTTTTATAATAGGGTTTAAGAGTTGTGTTGTGTTTTATTTATGGTTAGCTTTAACTTAATTGCTCTCAGAGTTTACACTACACTCGAACTGTTTGACAGATTTTAATTTGAAATAATTTTCCTAAGATCTTTGACAAATTTATTATAGATTCGACTTTATTAGCTTAGGTGTGAGACCAAGTTCGCGCGCATGTGGGCTGCGAAACTCGGGTTTAGGTAGGAAATAAGGTTGCTGGTTAGACCTTACGCACGTGTGTGCCTGCAAGGAACTGCTCTGGGTGAGAGACAAAGTCTGCCTAACTGATGGTTCGCCTGATAATTTATATAGGTAATAAAATTTGCTGATCGTTGCATGTTTAAGGTTTATAATGGCTTGCGTTCGGCGCTCGAGTTGTTTATAATTATCTTGAATGTTTACATAATATTTTCCAAGTTCAAACTTAGGACAGGATGGTATTTACTTAGTAGTTTATGAATTTTAGTAAGTTACAATACTGTTAATGGTCTGTAAATATAAAGAGTTAAATAACCTATTTTTAAAAAGGTGGCAGTTATTACATTTCTAAACAGCTGAAATAATTATTTATGTTCAAGAATAGATGTTGCTCGATGAGCGTAATAATCTTGTAATGCTAGTGGTGATGCATGGAAACTTTTATTTTTCACATCGCACAAAATAAAAACTCATTATTTTGTTTCTATTGCACATTCATATCATTTTGACATATCTATAATTTTTGTAAAAGGAAACGGTTCGAGAGGGCATTATGAATTCACAATGCCCTTTCATAACGCCCCGGTCATCGTCATGATTATGCTTATGAGTATATCTTATATTCTAGGCATTATGAGCGAATAATACCAAAGAGAAAAATAAAGATCTATTGCATAGTATGACGGCGAATTCTGTCCAGAAGTCAAACGTGAATATTACAGGAAATGAAGATAATCTTAACTTCTGGTATTATACTTACGACTATGAATAGCCCATTTTTAAGTATAGTATTTTTAAAGCCAATTGAAATACATAAAAAGTATAGCTAAAAATTATATTTTCGAATACCCTCAAAAATAAAATAATATGTTCCATGTGGTCCAATTTGTATGCATATTTTTTTGCGCAAGGAACAACATTTGTTTATTTGTATATGAACCATTTCGGTATGTTCTCGGGTTGGTGAAGCAGAGACACACAACTTATTTCACAACTAATTGCATTTATTACGCAAACTTTACATGACATATGATGAAACGGTACAAAATAATTAAAGGGTATGCTTTGTCCATGTAAGTCTCTATAGCACTGTTTTTCCTAGGCGGTTAGGGGTGGATGTCGCGCCCCCATAGCCAGGATCGCACTCAGGCGGTTATAAGAATTGATTTAGAAATCGTTGTACGAAACATTCCGCCCACCTTGAAAGGCACTAGTTTACACCTTTTCAACAACTTTAACCTTAAATATTATACCGATTGATAACACTTATGAGTTAGTTGTCGATAGGCAACACACAGATCTTACGCACAGCACGCTTGTATACTCCCTTCGAAGTCTTGGCGATTACCACCCGCACTACACCATCATCACCTGGGTGGACCTCCTGTATCCTACCAATTGACCATAATAGTGGCGGCAGATTATCTTCAACTACGAGAACCATGGTACCAGGAGTAACATTTGGCACCTTGGAAACTCCCTTACTGAAACGCGCTTGAAGTTCGATAACGTAGTCTTTATACGAGGGCTTCCAAAAATGTTGCATCAATTGCGTTAGATGCCGAAATCTGGTAAGACGTCCTGTGTTGATATCAGTCAAGTCAAGTACTGGAATAGCAACCAAAGGACAGCCAATTAGGAAGTGGCCAGGCGTCAATGAATTTAAATCATTCGGGTCACTTGAAAGTGGACTAAGTGGTCTGGAGTTCAAGCAGGCCTCTACTTGAACTATAATGGTATTAAATTCCTCATACGTTAATTTAGTACTACCAACAACTCGGTGCAAATGACATTTAATCGACTTAACTGCGCTCTCCCAAATACCGCCAAAATGCGGCGAACGAGGTGGTATAAACTTCCATGTCACGTTTTGAATAGAAAAGAAGTCAGAAAACGCACCCTGAGTGCTTGCTTGGTTAAGAAATGTATGCAATTCATTATTGGCTCCCACGTAGGTAGTCCCATTATCAGAGAAAATAGTTGAGCATTTACCGCGTCGTGATATAAAACGTTTGAATGCGTTCAGGAAGGCATAAGTAGAAAGATCGACTGCCAGTTCTAAATGCAGTGGCTTCGTGGTCAAGCATGCAAACACGCATAAATAAGCCTTTACCAATTTTTTGCTTGTTGACAATCCCACCTTAATTAAAAACGGCCCAGCATAATCGACACCACAATTTAAAAATGGTCGACTGCGTGATATTCTTTCTTGAGGAAGTTGGCCTAACAAAGTATCAATTGTTATAGGTTTTACCTTAAAACAGATTACGCACTCCCTAAGAACTTTCCTAACTTCGTTTCTACCTGAATTTGGCCAGAAATGAGTGCCTGATACCCAGCATGCAAAAGTTTTCGATGCTCATATGTTATAATAAACTTAGTTAACGCATGTCCTTTAGGAAGGATCATAGGATGTTTTAAGTCATAATCGAACATAGAGTGATTTATCCTACCGCCCACCCTTAAGATTCCGGTTTCATCCAAAAGAGGATTTTGATTTTTAAGAACACTCTTACTGCCAATGTGGTTTTTAGCTGTTAAAGCCTTAATTTCCTCGGAGAAGCATAGAGTCTGAGGCAACCACACTAAACATTTTAAAGATAGTTCAAGTTCATGAGTACTTAAAGGACAATGCAAACGAGGAATTTGACGATTTAATGCATTAGTTTTAAAACGTCGAGTGTATGCCACAACTCGCCGAAGATGAAACTTAAGGAAAAGGGATAGGTCAGGTTGAGTGACAACCAAGGACTTAGAAGTTGTTTTTCGTTCAGGCTGAAGCTTTAATGACCATAGAAGAAGGCCAATTTTCTATATCATATTTAAGTCAATCTGGCCCATGCCACCACAAATTACTGAGCTCATCTGGATTAATACCCCTTCAAATGATGTCAGCAGGGTTAAACTCGGAGCGAACATGACGCCAATCATGTTTATGAGACATTTCCTGAATTTCCGCCACCCGATTTCCAACGAATGTCTTCTATCTGTGGGGTTCGTCCAATATCCAAGTCAAGACGATACTGGAATCACACCAAAAATAACGTTGGTCAATAAACATATCAAGTGATTTGACCGCAACTTGGCACAATCTGACAGTCAGAAACGCACCACATAGTTCGAGACGTGGTAATGACACATTTTTAATGGTGCCACTCTCGATTTGGCACACAATAAATTACTTAGGATAGTGCCATCATGGGCTTTGGATCTGACGTATATGCATGTGCCATAGACAGTTTCGGACGCATCGCAGAAGGAATGTAGTTCAACTCTTAATGGATTTACGCAAACGACATGTCCAGGAATAGAAATATTGTGCAAAGACTGTATGTAATTGACCTTGGTAGGTTTTCCAGTTACTAAAACTTTGAGAACGAATACTCTCATCCCAACCTAAAGATAATAATCACAGCTGCTGGGGAATCATCTTGGCCCTAATTACAATAGGTCGAATTAAGCCAAGAAGGTCAAAAATACGTGAAATATACGACAAAATTGTTTTTTTAGTGACATCATTATCATTTTCACAAATATCTTGCCAATTGTACTGAAATACATCTGACTGCCTATTCCACATTAGTCCCAATGTTTTACCTTCTCTATTCTCAGAAAATTTAAGAATATCGCTCTAACTGCCACCGATCAAAGTTGAAAACTCATTTGATCTCTATTTACGGAGTTCAAACTGACCCTGAGAAAGTACCTCCGTAAACTCACGTTTGATTTGCAGTATTCCCTCGACAGTATTATCACCTGATATGAGGTCATTCACATAGAAATCATTTTGAATTATGCTGCTTATACGAGGATTATTCGCACTGTTCTCTTTGGCCAACTGATGCAAACAGCGCGCAGCTAAAAATGGAGCGCATGATGTTCCATATTTGACTGTGTTTAATGCAAAGGTTTTAAGTGGCTCATCTGGATTAGATCTCAAAATTATACTCTGAAGAAATCTTTGATGAGCTTGCACATTCACTTGCCTATACATTTTAACACAATCGGCTGTTATTACAAAACTATGTTTCCTGCTGAATGTTAAGAGTATTGCAAATAGTTCTTGCTGAATTGTAGGATCGGTCAGTAACATTTCATTAAGTGAAAACCCTGAGCTAGTCTTAGCCGACGCGTCGAAGAC
>MU182297.1:335362-378458 GCA_016904865.1 Pissodes strobi
TGGACTCCATACAAAGAATAGCAATCCATCTTGTGAATGATCCAGAGTTGACTAAATATCCTGACAGCATTAAAGAAATGTTACTATCGATACTACCACGGAAGGTGTACGAACGAGCTGGCACTTATGATTCTACCCAGAGTTGTGCCAAATTGAACACCAGTGAGGAACAAGTTGTTCATCAACATACGATTCAGTTGCCAACACCTAGAAAGTCGCTGTTACGGGACTCATTTTTTCTGGTCGACTGCCTCGCTCAAGAATGGACTTCCGAGTAACGTCTCTCCCGAAAACTACAACCTAAAGCGCTTCAAAATCAACGTCCACCGTTATCTCTACACACTCGTTGAGTGGTATTGCTTATAGCATAGCAGCCTGCAAGATGGCGCCGAATGAAGATACATCATCGAAGCCGGCCGAAAAAAGATGCAAATACTATAAAAGTGGTGTAGAAAAAGTTGGTGAAAAATGTTATAATTGTGTAGCGTACTACCACCAATCATGTTCGTTAAGATTGAGTGGTATGTTAGTGATTAGCGGTAGTAAATGCCTCATCCAGTGTCCGACATGTGCTAAAACTCCTAAAGATGAAGAAATAAACAAAGCGGTGATTCAAGCAACCGCCCTAAAGATTTCGAAATCCTAGAACATAAAATCTAAACTAGCGGCTAGCGAAGAAGCCATCAAGACCCTAGAAACCAAATCGCCCATGATAGTGGGCCACGAACCCGTCGAAATATTACCAAAAGCGGTTGTTGTCAAAATGACCAAAATGGCGGCATGAATGGCGCATTCATGATCTAGAATACATTTCCAGTCTACAAAAAAACTATAAGCAAAGGTAAACAAAGCCCCGCTTGACCCGCTACCCCCCGGATAACTAACCCATCGATGGACATGCGTCCGCAAGAACCGCAAGCTAAGCACATGCGCGTTCTGCCCCAGCCGATCATGTTTCCTGTACGTCAGCGTTGGTTGCTACAGCATAGGGTTCAAACCAGAACTGCGTTGGCAACGCCGCGTGGGCCACGAACCCATTCGCATCAGCTGTTTCTTATCATCCGCGTCAAACTTCAATGACGTTAGCAGCTGTTGGTGCCACTGCACCCTCAAAAAAAGAGCAAAACCAAAACAAGAAAATTAGCAAAATATCATAAATAATGTTCATCAATTAGCAAATCAAAACAATGAGACACCAAATGAGGGCGACTGGCAATCCGTAAGAGCTCGAAAGCGAAGGCGTTTTGTCCGTGGGAAAAATGTGAAGAAACTGAAGTCCAAAGAGTACCAAAACATGTGTCCTTATATGTAACTAGACTGAACGCCTTCACAAAACCAGAAGACCTCCGTAGGACGTTACTAAAACACTTCCCAAAAGTAACTTGTGAAATTCACCCATCCAGACATACAACATTTTATGCGTCAATGATGGTCACCATCCAGTAGGAGCACTTCCGTGATGCCTGGCGTAGTGAGATTTGGCCCAGTGTTGCTTTGGTGTCACGTTCTTTATTCAAGAGGGGGGAACCAGTCACAGCCACAGAAGGCAGGTTGCCAGTGAATCCACAAAAATCTTCTCCAGAGAGCACCTCACTTTCTTGCTACTACCAAAATGTAAGGGCGCTGAGGAGAAAAACGGAAATCTTTTTGAAAATGTATCATCTGCTGAAGTTAATTGCATTAACAGAAACCTATCTAAATGAAGGTATTTATACATCTGAACTGTAGCGATAGGTATAATGTGGTTATGAGAGAGAAATGCTACTACCCATCGAGGGGGAGGTATCATTTTGGCAATCCAGAAAAATATATGTCATAAAGAAATTGTTACCAACAACTGTCATATTGAATGTGTCATTGTAAATTTGCGATATAAGAAAACTGTGTTTTATGTATCAGTAGTATACTCTCCACCTAATTCCAAGGTAGATCTATATTTTAATTATTTTAATTTACTTGAAGGCATTTTAAATGATGATGAATATTTATTAATTTTGGGAGATTTTAACTTGCCATTTTACTTCAAATGTGATAATAATAGAAACATCTTACTCCACGAGTTCCCAAATTTAACAACCTAGTCCAATATAATGATTTTAAAAGTTCTAGAAACAGATGTCTTGATTTACTAGTTTCAAATTTTGAACTAAAAAATTTAAACAGAGCCACTTCTTCTCTGATGGCCGAGGAATCCCATCATCCCGTCATTGAACTTGATGTCCCTCTGAGAAACTCAGGTGAGATGAAAGAACTAATAAGAAAGCAATTTTCATATAACTACAAGAAAGGTAATTTCGCTTTACTGTACCATTTGGTAAAAGACCTTGATTGGTCAGACTTATTCAAATGGAAAGGTGTCGACAATTGTCTTGATTTGTTTTATGTTAAATTTTACAGTATTTTAGATCAAGCCATACCAAAATGTAGTAAAAGATATTACCCATGTAGTAAAAGATATTACCCATAAACCAAAATATCAATTTTGGTACTCTCCAAGTTTAATAAAAAATATTAAACAAAAAATATACTACACAAATGAATACAAAAAAAACATGACAGACTCTGTGCAAATAGATATGTACCGAACCTTAAAAAAACATAAAACATCAAATTACAAATGAATACAGGCTACACAAACTAAATATTGGCAATTTATTCGCTTCAAATCTAGAGCAGGTGGAATTCCTGGAGAATTGAATTTCGGTGGCTCCACGTATGGCACTCCTCAGGACATTGCTGATACCTTTGCTAAATTTTTTTAAGTCTGTTTTTCAGGCCTCCGACTCTCCAGGTAGTTTCGGGGCAGCACCTGATCAACCTCAATTTAATTTTCCTACTATAGCTGAGTCCGATGTACTGAGTAGCATAAAAAAATTAAAATCCAAAAAGTCCACAGGCACGGACAGTAACTTACTTATATATACAAAGGTTTATCCGAATTCCTAGCAAAACCATTAGCCCACATATTTAATTTGTCATTAACCAACATGCAATTTCCAAGCTTTAAAAACGGTTCTAGTTACTCCTATTCATAAAAGTGGCAAAACAAACGAAATCAGCAACTACAGACCTATAACCTTAATTAATGTAATGGGAAATTTTTTTTAAATAACTCTCTGTGAAAATTTAATGGCGCATTACAAACCAAGTATCTCTAGATTCCAGCACGGTGTTGTCACTGATAAAACAACCATCACAAATCTCTGTATACTGTCTGAATATGCTTCTCAGGCTATATCTGACAAAGCTCAGCTAGATGTAATTTATACGGATTGTGAGAAGGCTTTTGATTGGGTTGATCATGGGCTGCTCTTGAATCGGCTGGTTGCAATGGGAATATCACAATCAGCTTCTGCTCATATTGTTTGTTAATCCATTTCCCAAATGCCTATCTGCTTCCTCCTTAGGACTCCCTTTTGCAGATGATTTTAAACTTTTCAAAATAATAACTACTCCTCAAGATTGCATTTTACTACAGAAAGACATCGACAACATTGTTCTATGGTTTCACAACAACAAAATGTCAGTAAATATAATTAAGTGTTCAGTTATGACCTTTACAAGATAAATAAATATTACTGAATATGACTACAATATTGGTGGCCATAATCTAGAAAGACTGAAATTAGGGATATGGGAGTCACTTTTCAGAGCGATATGAAGTTCAATGCACACTACTCAAAAATAGTCGATAAGGCTTACAAATCTTTGGATTTGTGGTTAAAAATAGCAGGACCTTTGAGTTGAAGACTATTGTTAGGCATTATAATGCCCTGGTGAGGCCACATCTGGAATATGATGCACAAATTTGGATGCCATCAGCCCATACTCATATTAATCACATTGAAAAATATCTTTATCTCAGGAAAAACAATGCATATCTATATTTGGTCTCATACAGGAGCATGCTGGCAAGCTTTCAGTTTGCAAGCTTATTGGACAGAAGAATCAAACGGGCTGTGACTTTTATACATTCTATCATAAATAATATGAAGTACAAGGACTGTGATTTAAGCAAGTACATATACATGAATGTTCCTAAAATTAATTTAAGAATTTTAAATTGCGATCTCTTTAGAATAAACCTAGTCAGCCTTTCACCAAAAAATATGATACTACTGATATCTAACCAAATACTAAAAAAAGCCTCTATAGATATTTTTAATACCACACAAAGTCAATTAAAAAATATCTTAGTAAATGTATATTAGGTGGAAAGTCAATAGTTTAGGTCTATAGTTTAGTTTACATGTGATACTTTTATATTTCTTATCATGTTTCTAGATTTAGATAGATTTTGTTTTTTGTATTATGCTTATGTTTTTTTCCCATTGCACGTAACTACCAGTTGCTGGTGTTTGTAATGAGTATGTTAAATAAATAAACCAATAAATAAAATATTAAATAAATAATTATCTATTTTTTTATATTCGGCACACACACACAACATTTTAATTATTAACTTAATTTATCTGTAAAAATTTGACTACTCCTGAAGTAAACCTCTAATAAGTCATAGTTATCTTTGAACAAGGAAGTTACCAGTTGGCATATAAAATTGAGTAATTGCATAAGTACACCATGTAGACTTTTATTCTCCAAAAGCGCTAAGACTCGGCTTGTAAACACTCGTGGATGTCAAATAAATATGACAACCAATTACTATCTAACATGAAGAATTTTCCGGGAAAGTTTTGAAACTTTGTCTCTCGAAAAGGCAGGGCGGAACAAATTAATAAAAACTAAATCGAAAAAGAAACCACTTACCACGGAGTCCAGATAGTTATAAAGGGACAGGCCGTCGTTCCACGGCTTCTCGATGTCGCAGGATAAATTCGTGGGCTTAATAGAATCCATCGCAGCTAATCCCTTAGCGAATACGTAGACAGAGTCGTACATGAGGGCTGGTTCGGCCTAAAACATTAGAAAATACAAGTTTAAAAATCCAAATTATTTAAGATATAATAACGATGTATTTTTGTTTTTCAATGAGGATTTGTGGCTCTGATCGAGGCAATCTGCAGTCACGACCGCAGGCCGGGCTTAGCTAGATCTGCAGCAACCCTCCTAGATAGCTTACACCCTTGATGAATCGGTGTTACTAAGGTTAGAAACTCCAGTATAGCGAGTATGTACTTCTAAACTCTTTCACAAAACCTAAAAATTTTCACGAATATTTACCTATGAACTGCGCGGTTGGTATTTTATGCAAGTGGCTTTTCCACAATAAAGGTATGTTCGGTTTTTGTCAGGCTCTAGGATAGTAAGTCTTAAAAAAATATATTTCTCACTACACGAGGCACCCATTTCCACTTTCCCAACCTGCCCACTCTTCCAATTTCGCTGTAATAGAGCCCAACATGTTTTATCCCGTGAACCATGTCGGAATATAAAATAGACCCTCGTCCAATCTGTAAACGCCACCAAGGCCAAACTGGAATAAAACTTGTTTGGTAAATTACCATCCAAAATTTCAGCATATTTCGGAATGCCAAATGTTGAACTGCATAGAGCATGGTGTTCGTCGATCATCGGCAATCATGTTGGAATACGCTGGCGAATCAAATATTAGGAGGCTAGAAACATACATCACTTGCTTAAGGATACATTAAAGATTTACTTAAAAAAATTTGTCGCCCTGATCTCGATGTTTCTTCAAGTAGTGTTGATATCTGTAGAAAATTTCGATTATGTTGTGAGTACAGAATGTGAAAAATACGGCCGAAGAGCTGCATAAATATTAATTATATTTATGCCGCGAAATATTCAAAGATTTTACTAAGCATGTCAAACTAATATGCACGTTGGTCATGCAGTGCAGTGCATCTCCATTACATTCATCTTATTATGAGAAGAAACTACCCCTAGAACTTTTCCTAACTTTATGGAGAGCCAGTTTGCAGTCAAGCAGTCAAACATGCATTAAATCAGACAATCAAGAGATCAAAAAAAGCTCGTCAGGAATTATTGGGTCTACTCATAAAAAGGATTTGGTAGAGGCCTGGGCCCTTGTTTACCATGACATTTTGCAATATCTAACTTTCACAGGGAAAAGACATTTTTAAATAATGACAATAATGAATTAAAAACCCCACAGGAAAAAATTATAAGCGATAGATTAAATCCATTTAAGGAAGGCAATCAGCAGCTATGAAATATTGTATCACAAGAATGCCCTTCTGCCGAAACCAGAAAAGCGTTGTTAGATGTGATTAAAACTAGCTGGCAAATGTATGAAAGTTTTTTGAAAAAGGGAGATTTAAAGAATCTGCCAAGATTATTTCCCAATATATTATTAGCACGATTAATTTACCGCCATTTAAACATATGCCCCTAATGTTAAACAGTTCAGGGCCTCTGATTTGAATCGAATTATGAGAACATTATTTTTGAACAAGAAGATGTGCTAAAAAAGAAACCAATAAATCCCGTATTTTAGAAGAGCTTCAGAAAACTCCTGGTGACGAAAATTTCACATTATGAGGAAACAATGATGAATTTTGTTTAATGGTGAATGTTATGATGAGACTGCGAAAACTAAACTGGAAAAACCTTAAACTCTTAAAGATTTCGCTACTGAGTTTTGTAATCTTATTAGCAGAACACTAAGGGAAATCTTAATAGGATAGACATTGTAATCAACAGCTATTTAGAAGTATCACCGAAAATAGTAGAAAGGCTACGTGGTATAATGACGAGTACATTTGTATTCATGCAATTGCAGAGGATGTTCCTTTATCTGTCCAAGAAGAAACTTTTGGAGCTCTACTGAAAATAAAACTCAGCTTCAATCCTTTCTCCGATCATTTATTTAAAAAATTAGTTACCAATTCTGGTCTGGAATTGAACTGATTTGCAACGCTACAAATATCGATTCTTTCCAATAGACGTTATCATCTTCTCAGTTATTAAATATGTTGCAAAGAAATAGCTACAAAAAGCTGACATGAGAATAATGATTCACATAGATCAGGCAGTGCGCGATAAACATGAGAAAATATGTACATTGTCATCAGATACCGATATTATATTTATGGCGTTATATGGATTAAGAGTAAATACTATACCTACAGCATTGGTTTTTAATATTTATTTTAAATTAATTTTCTACAGGAACTTTGGATAAAAGCAGGATTGGGAGCTACAAAACGAGACATTCCATTACATGTTATGGCTGTTAATTGTGGAACAGAATCTACTATCAGCTACTTCCTGCATTTTACCACTTTGCAGGGGCGGTTTATACTAGCAAAGTTGGGACAAAACGCGCTGCTCTTAATGCCGAACTAGAAAAATATCTTATTTGAATTGAATTTTTTAGAGTTATCGGAAACCGAAATTATAAGTTCTGTTCAACATGCAGAGGAGTTCATGGTAAAAGTATACCGCAAGAGCAATTCTAGCAAAACATTTTTAATGATCTGAGAAATTGGATTTATCATCATCAAAAAACCGTATCTCTAGAAAAGTTACCTCTCACTAGTTCAAATATTAGATATCATATTCAAAGGGCTTTCTATGTTTTTTACTGTTTGGAGAGAACACAAACACCTCTTGATACACTTGTTTTTCGACACAAGATCGAACATGGTTACCTATTACCAAAGTCTGTAACGAACCTGTTTCCTACAACTGATGAGCTTGTACCAAGCTGAAATTATTTTTCGAAATTTTCGCAACAAAATAGTTACGGCTGTAGAGTTACTGGGAGGAAGTATTATTGCTCCTTTTGTAATTATCAAACATTAAACCAGTGCAATCAATAATCCCTACAATAAATAAATCTATATTAAGAAATATATGTATTTTTACATTGTTTATTTTTTTATTAGAAATAATTTTTGTTACATGTAAAATATAAATATTAATTCAAGACTTTTTGTCACCCACCATTAGCCCCAAATTGTGGGTCAGAATAAAATTAAAAAAAAAGTTATTTTTTGTGGGGATCGAACCCAAAGCGGGCACCGCGCCGCCGCTATAATGAGAGCAAGAGAGACACATAAGAGCGTGCTACAGGGCCTCCTATATAATTTAGTTTAAAGCTTGTCGACAAGCGTGCGGTGTGCACATATCTATTACAATCAGCACGCCTGGAGGTTATTATTCGTTTCTCTTTTGTGCGGATGAACTTTTACATCTGGTGTGTGATCCACAAAGACAATAATTTTTTTTAATGGAATGCCCCTATTTGGTCCCATATTATTATAGATCATAATTTTCCGATTCCAAAAATACCTATTTAGTATACCTATAAATAGTTCAGCTGTTTTTAGAACATTGTGGTTTAAAAATTATATTGTCAAAAAGCAGGTAAAACATATTATGTTTGAACCAGCAGCCATCCATGTTTGTGTCACCACCAAGTAAACTTTTTATAACATTAAAAAGTATATAAAAATGCAGCACACAGATGAAGAAAAGTGCGATATCCTTCAGATACTGAACAAAACTAATGAAAATACCTCTGCAGCGAGAACTTTTCTTCATTTGTGTATGGCATTTTGGTATATTTTTCAATGCCATAAATAGTTTAATGGTATTAACATATTTGAATATTTGCTGGTCCACAAATCTAAGGTTAATATTTTTTAAATCCGATATTCTAACAACAGCTAAACAAATCATGGTAAGAGATATACCTTTGGAATAATAAAATTGTGCTCTTTAAGAATATTGAATTAAATACAGGTCATTTCATTAAAAAAATTGATATTTCCAATATCCAATTGTTTTTCTGCCATTATAAAGCAATACAATATACATTTTTCAACAGTCTGTACAAAACTGTCTAATTTCTGAGAAATATAGACTAGTTATGCAAGTTTAGTATCTGAAAATATGACATTTATTTACACTGTACCTGTATTATTCCAGATTTATTTAGAATAGCATGGCCGATAGGTTGGAATTTTTCCATTGTAGTCAAAATATCTTTAACTTTTGGATGGTCCACATCAACAAGACGAAATGCGGTGATATTGACGGAATTGTACTTGAAGTCTTCAAGGTCAAAAGTCTCCAAATCCTAGAAAATATTCGAGTTTTCAAAAGCTCGTTGAATAAGTAGTCAATATACTTTAAATAAGTACAGTAGGTATCCTTTTTGTAATTTGATTTTGGTTCTTGAAATATTAAATATGGTGTAGATATCAGCTATTTTTGATATCCGGTTCTATTTAATAATACCAGAATTCAATAAATATTTTTCTGATCCGCATAATAATAACATGCGGATCTAGGGCATAGGGGAGATATAGAATCGAATGTTCGAATATACAGTCTAACTAACAGTGCGAAAAATCCCTAAGCCAATACTATTTAGCTACTACGTCATTGGTCTGGTATGCTAAGAAATTGGAGCAGAATTATAGGCCTCTAATCGAAAATTTTGTATCGCTAATTTTTCCAGTTTTCGATTTATCGCTTCAAAACTATTTCAGCTTATTCCTTTGCTTCATGATTTCTATGTTGTCAACGAGTAGGTAGAAATTTTGAGTGACGTTATCTTCGAGTACCAAATAATTGCTACAAGTTAGAGTTAGAAATTTCGAACAGAAAGATTTTGAGAACAGAGAATTTGAAGCACAATCACTTTAAATAGAATCAAGTATCTACCTGTCTGAAAGTAAAAACAGGCAATTTGTAAATTAGTAACCATATTAAAAATAGAAGAATTACTGGATAATATAACTACAGTAGAAAATCTAAAAATACCTGGTTCAGAGTTTCAAAAACCACGTGTTCGATGAAATTGCTAGTTGTAATTTATGTCATGAATAATTCATGTTTTGGAAGATCTTGTTACAATAAAACTTTTTTAGATGCGCTGTACTTGGAAAGTAAGCTGGTAAACAAGCTACAAAAGTTACAAAATGTATACTGAGGCGAATGGCCACGGAAGTAGAGAGGGAGATCGGCGAGGCGAATTTGATACCGGTCCACTAGTCAAACTAAGCATTCGATCATATATTTTTCTTTTTTTGACAAGAATCGATCGTGGAACGAGCCGCGGTTTTATGTATACCATTGGGGTCAGCGAATTTGCATAAAATAAAAATATTATTCTCTTTTATGCGGATGAGGTTTCACGTCTGGTGTGTTGTTCCCAAGCACACTAATTTTGAATCGAAATTTTTGTATTTCAAACAAATTGTCTAATCATCATTTTGAAATAAATGTTTTCGAATTTATTGAATTCGAAATTTTTACCGTATCTTTTTCAGCGCAATAGATTCTCATACACAGTTTCCAAATTGGGTTGGGTTGTCGCACATGAAAATATCCAACTGCACAGACTGTAAAATATAACTCCACTTATTGTCCGTAGCATAATATTATTTCAATCATTTCGAAACTCTAACATATCTCATATATAAATTTTAGCCAGTAAAAGACGCACTAATTAGAAAAACCATATCTATTTAGACTTGTTATCTACAACTGGATCTAAAGAGGGATGTTAAGCTACCATGGCTAGGCGCTAGGATCTTTAAGTTCGACCAACTTTATTCCTAGATTAATTACTATAATAACAATTGGATTGACAATAGTTACCCTAGTTGTAACAGTCTGATTTTGCACCAAAAGAGAATATAAAATTTATTGTATCTGCTGCATTTAGCAACTAAATATTCCATATTTTGTGGTAAGAATTATTGAGTTAAATAATTATAAATAAATTTATTTGATTTATTGCCAATAAGTTTAGTGGACTTCCAGTTGCAGCATTTATTCACATTAATTAGTTATACATACGGTTAGTATTAAATAATTTGTATGAGGATTTGTAACACTGCTGTGGCCGTAAGTAGCTACCCTGCTCTTCTTTTTTCTTATGTTGTCCATGTGACTCTATTTATTCTAGAGTGGATAATATTATTGACAAACTCCAGTTTATCAAACAACCAAAATAAGATATTGTGCTATTAGTTTAACTTTTCTTAGTTATATTATAATAACTATTATTTTCTTGTAGTTCTGTATTTAAGAATGAGTTAATGGCCTACCTTTGATCCTCGTTAGATCAGTCAAATTCATATACTACCTACTTTCGGTTCGAATATTTTACTTCTTTTCTCAGACTGGTATGGTTTTAACTTGTTGGGGACACTGATTTGCTTTGAGATACTGCTGCTGCTTTCTTGTTTACCTTTTTATTCGAGAATGATTGTTAGTTATTACATTTTCTTTCTCTTCAATAGTAAAAGCTAGTACGTGTTTCTCATTTTCTTCTAAGCCTTTTTGATCTCTGCAAAGATTACTTGTTGTTTCTTCTCAGTG
Organism: Pissodes strobi; assembly: GCA_016904865.1. Taxonomy (NCBI): domain Eukaryota; kingdom Metazoa; phylum Arthropoda; class Insecta; order Coleoptera; family Curculionidae; genus Pissodes; species Pissodes strobi. The sequence goes on from MU182297.1 coordinate 346,646, forward strand.
CATTAGGGATTTAGGACGTATCCATCACATATTTTCCTCGTGGTTTTTTCCATATTATTCTTTAATTTTCACTCAATCGTCAATGTTTGTTTCTCTTTCTTATGCTTTAGTGGATTTAGATGTTGTATTTTAATTCCATCTTCTTACCTACAGTTGGGGACTTTGATATTTGGGATTTCTACTTTATAGTTATCTTTTCGAGTGGCATGGTGTAAGTTTTGTAATATTCGATTGGTAGCCTTGAATATTAGTAATGGGCTCTTTTCACTTAATTGTTGGTGTCGATTTGGATTTTGTTATTTCGGTTGGGTATATCCCATTATTTATTGAAAAATTTAATTTTAGCTCATTAGTTGTTGCTTCCGCAGTCGGCTTACAACGCTTAGTTCTCGTTTATTCTTAGAAGTATTGCTCCTATCGACTACCACTTTTTCTGATCTGACATTGGTTCTCCAATTCAGCTTTTGGCATTGCGTTTTATACTACCCTTCTAGGGGATATTGGGTTAAGTTCCTAGTTTGTGTTTTGACACGACCGATTTATCGAGATTTAAATACTACACTAGGTAAGATTTTCTAGAATTTCTTTTTTCGCTTGACGCTAAAGATTATTTTCCATTATTTCTAGAGGCTTCCCGAGCTCACCTTATAAAACCTAGCCAGTTGATCCTCCAGGCAACCCTCCAACTCGAGTGGGGCAAATATTGCAAAAGTTTTTTTGTCTAATTTAATGATTTAATTGCTTTTATCTGTGTTAATTTTTGTTTAATTTTTTCATCTACTTGTGAGCTTGCAGCCTTTTCAGCAGCTGACCTACAACTCGGTCCACCTCGGATCTAACGGAGTATGGTTGACTTTGATTTAATTTAATCTCTTTACCTTTCTTGCCGATTGATAAGATAGTTCTTAATATTTAAATACAAATTTAGCATTGTCGGCCAAGCTTTAAGATAGCTCTCATTAATTGTATTTATTCACTTATTTATAGGGTCGACTAATATAATTATTGTGGCTTTTTATTAATTGATAATATTATTATAGAAACATTTATAATTGTTGCAGCTACTAGTTCTTGTATACATATGTAATAATCTTAGGTAAACCAAAGTGATCACTTCGGATAGTAGTGGTTAGGGTTTTAGGTGTAAGGCATACAGCACCTAATTTACCAACAGAATTGGCCTCAGTACAATCTTCATATTGTACCATCACCATTAAATTATTAATAGTTTTTTTGTGATTAAACTGTTAAATTTCACTGTAAGATTGTTGCTGTTTTAAATTAAAAAAAAAACTATAAGCCAATAGATCGAACCGTAAATTAAGACTGTGTTTTCTTGTTTAATAAAACGTGCCTAACAATCCGTAAAAGACCAGCGGAGCTTTTGGTAGAACTGGTGGCGCTCATGAACTCCACTCCTGGAGCCGGGTATTGCATACACGACTCTCCGGTGTTAGGTTTGTTTTAATTAAAATCCATTCCTCTTTTAACTTTAATAAGAAAAGCGTGTTGCATAGCAAATATTTGAAAAAGAAAATTACCTGTGATTAAAGAAATTGAGACTTTAAAGATTAATTATTTAGTAAGTTCGATACTCATTTTTTTAATTACAATTTAAAACTTTTTATGGCCTCTATTAATGCTTTCAATATCTGTTATTAAAAAAAAATTATAACGTGTTATACAACTCTTCTCTCATCAAGGCCTTTTTTGCTACTATGACAATTGTCTGCTGCAAATACTTTCAGTTGACAAGGACGTATTCCATTAATTAGGTGTGTTAGTGCTGTTTCAATGTGAATATTTCACAATGTTTCTCTTTAGTTATTTATAGATGGTAATATATCAGTATCTATTTAAAACCTTACCACGCACGTTCTCTACGTAACTAGAGAGATATGTGACTTTCTGGTGTTTACGAAAAAATGGGCGGCGCGGCGGACTTCGGGCGGCGCCCCTTCAATTCCCTAACTCCTATGACTACCAAAACAAAACCTTAAGTTAGAGTTATACTGTGATAAAGGGCTTTTCATTTTGTACATTTTGTCGTCCTATTTTTTGAATTTGACCTCACCGTTCCAGAATAACACGCATTTTAATGCTTAGAGCCAGGATTTAGCAAATTACTTACATGTTATGTTTCTAAATGAAACTAAGTGCGCTTTTTCAGTGGGTACCTTCCTGATAATTTCTTTCAAACTGTATGAAACTAGTTCCGCTATACGTTTAAAAGAATAAATGTAACCACTGAAGGTTGCAATGATTTCACAAAAATTAAGATTAAAATATTAAAAAATGAACGCAAATTGTTCATTACAATTTATCTAATGAATTGCTCGAAGTGGTCACCATTGTTTCCATACAATAATACAAACGCTGTTCAAATCATTGACGCACATTTTGAAATGTCTCTCTGGATACAGCCCTACACTTTGCTGTAATACGATCTTAGAAGTTTTGGGGAGCGGTCTTATAAACTACTGATTTAAATAGCCCCGAACAAACAAGTCATTCGAGACAAGGTCATGTGACCTTGCAAGCATTTCTATTGACCATCTCTTTCCTATGCGCTTTTGTGAAAATCTGTTGTTGAGCTAATCTCGAACATTTCTGGCGTAACTCGTAGTGAGGATTTTGTCGAAAGTGAATGAGCTATTTATTAATTATCGCGTTACCGAACTCGGCCCTCTGAGTTTCGGCTTTTTTTTGCTCTAATAAGTTGATCAACTACTTTTTCAAGCATGCTCAAATGCATCTCTCCAGTCAATCTCCATCTACAAATAAAGGACCTATTTCAGTATGGCCGAGATTTCCGGCCCAAACATTTAACTTTTCATCGGTACTGCGTATGACCCTTTCTGAAAATATATCACTCCAATAGCGGCAGTTATGTATATTAAGAGTTTGGTTAAGAAAGAATGTATGTACTTTCGTCAGTAAACCGATTTTTCGAAGCAGATTTGCGGTTCTGTCTATAAACTGGGTCATTTTTTCACAAAACTGCTCTCTGCGCTCTGGATCATCTTCATTTAATGTCTACAGAATTTCAATTTTATAAGAATGGAATTTGTGAAGCCTAGTTACCTTGCGGATTGATCCAACAGATACGTGAATGATATCAGAATCATGTCGTACTGACGTACATGGATCTGCCGCAACATATCTTAAAATATCAATATGAGTACCTATCCTCCTAAGTGGCTCTGAATTTCTAAATAAGCTGCATGACACAAACGTGTGATACATTTTTACGGAGATGTTTCTCATTGAAAACAGCGGCAGTATTCCGAGGTGAATCATTATGTGCACCATAAATAAACACTATTACAATTCGTTCTTCCAAAGAGGAAGTTAATAAAATCATTGAAATCGAAAACGATTTTTTTTTCTAGGTATTAGGTACTATACGAGTATTTTTACTAAAAACAAAACTAACTGACAATGATACATATTTGATTAATTCCCTCATTATGAAATATACCAACCAGACACCACAAATTTTTGAATAAATTTTGTTTAGATAAGCCATTAAATCTCTAGACTCTTTTAAAAGCGGTTAAATTTTTGCCCTTCAGATTGGTTTTCGTCTTGTCGTTTATCACTAATTCTTACAATTCTTGGCAACTGTTTGTAAAAAAAACATTAATTACTTAATCGTTTGAATCACCTTATATTGATTCTTATCAGTAAATACTCCAATCTCGATAGGATTTTTATGCAGATATTTTGACGTACCTACGTCACTATTTGAAATGTTTACATGCAAACTTTGCTATAAAGGCTTGTTTAATGCAACGGTGCGGATATAAAATAAAAATTGTTGAGTCAGAAACTCAACAACAAGCGTCGACGCTGTAAATCCATTTCCACCGAACCAGAAGAATCTAGAGAGCCAGCGTCCACTTTGTCTCCCGAGCTTCCGCATGCTCAAAGAGTTAAAATTGAAAAGAATTAGGCAAGTCCGAGATCGACGAAAATCAGCCGCCGTGGGTTTTCGGTGATGAGACGACCGAATCTGGTTATTAGAAAGTCAATGCCCCTGGGGCGAGGCTGTGTGAAAGATAAAAATGCGATATGACGGGCGCCTCTTAACCCGTTAAAAATGTTTAGGGGCCGATATTTTGTGACGTCCAAAATCATAGTTTTGGTCAATTTTGTTCGTCGGTACACGAAAAACACATTTTTGGGATCTAGGGGCTCATTTAGGGGCCGCGGGAATTTGACGTCCGAATGGGTTCATATTCGGGTTAGGGGGGTCTTCGACGATGCCGAGTTCGAATCCAACATCGGCGGGAACCTACCGCGAATAGGTTCCGAGATAGAAGCCGGACGATGTCGAATTTTGGTGATGGGCGAACGAGACCCTGCAAAGAGCACCTTCATGCATTTGACTTAAAAAAAAAAGTATTCTGCACGATTTTCGATCCGACGAACTCATTTCCCGTAATCGGGCCCCATCGATTTCGAAAACAGAAAATCGCCATTTTGGACGACGTGTAGGATTTTTAAAAATTAAACTTTTACGTTAATGACATGTAATTGGACCCCTTTAATCAATTCCGTCATGAAAACGGGTATTTAAAAAAAAATCGAAAATTTTAGGGGTATTATGGCCCAAAAAAATCAAGATTTTCAGAAATTCGGCTATAATGCGAAAACGGTAACAGTTGAAGGTAAACTTTAAATAGGAAAAATATGGGTCTCGTCGGGTACTATAATGTGTCGTATCCAGTTTGATTGTACGTTTTTTTTTAATTGACCAAACGTGATTTATATATTTTAGCCTTTTTCTCGGGAACGAAAAGAGGTATCTCAAATCGGTTTGCGCCAATATTTGCATCGTTTTTCGATAGGAGTTCAAATAAGGTAGGTATTCGATAAAAATGTAAAGTTCGTCTGAAAGTTTTCATTTTTCTGAGATCTGAAACTCTTTGTATTGTCGGAATAGAACTCGTCTTTAGGCAAGTCCCAGTTCGACGAAAATCAGCCGTCGGGGGGTTTTCGGTGATGAGATGACCGAATCTGGACATTAGAAAGTCGAGACCCTTAGGGGCGAGGCTGTGCGAAATAAAAAAGGGCGATTCGGCGTCCGAAAGGGTTGATGTTCGGCAGGGATGTTCGTCGGGCGCCCCTTAAACCGTTAAAAATATTTTGGACCCTAGGAGCTCCATTTAGGGGCCGATGTTGTACGACGTCCAAAATCATAGTTAGATTTGTTTGGGTTAGTTTCGGTTAAAGGCAGGTTAAGTGCGGGTTAAGTTTGAGTTAGTTTGGGTTAGTTCTGGTTAGTTTGGGTTAGTTTGCGTTAGTTTGGGTTAGTTTGGGTTAGTTCGGGTTAGTTTGCGTTAGTTTGCGTTAGTTTGGGTTAGTTTGGGTTAGTTTGTCTTAGTTTGGGTTAGTTTGGGTAGCACGCTCGTCTCAATGTGCTTGTTTGGCTAGTTAAAATTAGTTTCGATTATTTTTGCTTAATCTGGAATACGAAAGACAAGCGCGCGTAGCGCACTTGTATTTACTTTGGTTAATTACTTTTGGGTTAGTTTGCGTTAGTTTGGGTTAGTTTGGAATAGTTTGGGTTAGTTTGAGTTAGTTTGCGTTAGTTTGGATAGCGCGCTCGTCTCAATGCGCTAGTTTCGATTATTTTTGCTTGCTTAATCTGGAATACGGAAAACAAGCGCGAGTACACGCCCACTAAATTTTCCTTTTTCATATTATTTATATACATCCGCAATACACCCCTCCTTATTCTTATTATCCTCTGGGCTTACAGATAGTCACGGCAGAATGCCACAGTTAGCCTCAGTGGCGATGCTGGGTTGTTGCCTCCGAAATGTGAGGTCACCTGGCCGATGCCACAAATTGGCTTACTGGCTCCTGTTTGTGGCTTCTGTACAGTTTCTTCCTTGGGAAATTTGGTCCAATAAATAAATGTTTTACACTTGTTAGGCAGGCATATATTAGTCAGTAATCTTCTTCTGTTTGCATTTTAAGTACGTTTCGACCTTTTACAGACTTTATCAACTTGTAACTTAAGTTTGGTTTGTCACTAAAAATAAAAACTCCTAGTTGCATCAGAACTTCCGAAAAGTGAACTCATATTTCTCCCTAATCGAGATGATCAAGATCAGGCCACGGGCAAACCTCACGGAATATCCCCTTTTCCAGATTAAATGCAACCAATCTCTACTAACCACATGCTTCAATCCACATATGCCAAGGTTTCACCCGGCACACAACAGGCACAATTGAACGAAAATGGAATGTTTTTTTTGTGAAATAATTTTGTGAGTTTTTCTGCTTGAGCCATTTTTGGACAGTCAGGCAAAACTTGCCTCAGCTTGTTGTTTGTTTGGTCCCTAGATTGCAAGGATTTAAGGTGTATTTTTCAAGTGATTTGCTTTCGGTTTTTTTTTTGATGTTGCCATTTTGTATTTTTTGACCTCCACACGGATTATTCATTTCTAATTTTCTTTGCAGAGGCTCTTTTTCGTCCATCTTTTCAGGCAGCTAGCTGATTTCTGCATCATCAGAATTTAGAAATAAAAACCTTTACTGGTAAAAGATTGATTTTTCTGATTTTTCTTTGGTATTTTATTTTGTTTAATCACGCCTGTTAGTAATGTTCTTTGCCTTGTATTTTAGGTAAAAACCTTGGGTTTTTCTGACTAGTTTTTACGGCTGTTCTTTTTGCTGACAACCTGATGAGTATTTCCGCGACGATTTGTATTTTTTATCTGTGACGCCACGCCTTACTTAGCGTGTAGGAGAGTAACTCAGATTTAGGAACGCACTACGTCAAGTTGAGAACAGATAATAAAGAAGACACATCGATAAAAACAGTAACAAGTTTATTTACAAACAAACTTAACAACGGTTTGACTGTATACTAATAAAGGCGTGTTTAAGATTATAGATGAATTAAGAGTTTACACTATACCCAATTAATATGAAATGCATGTCTTCTCGAGGGAGGCTTAGTTCAAAGTTTGTCTAGCAAGCGACGTCACTATTTTAATAAAGTTTATGTGAGCGGAGTTATCTTTTATTTAGGTATTCTTTCTGATATTTATAAGGTAAGTCTTTTAAGTTTATCACAAATTGCTAAGGCACGTTCACTACTTTTTAAAACTCCCCAAAAACTATCCCTTTACTGGAAGTTGTGATACTTCATAAATTCGACTCTCTCTATACTTTTAGTAGCCCCCGAATGCCGTATACCTGTGCATACGTTCATCCAGGTTAGGTAAGGACCTGGCAACCCTATACCTGTGCATAAGTGTTCTCAGTTATGGGGGTTGTGGGATAGAACAGCTAGAAGTGGACGTACCTCTGTACTGCCCCGCAACTAGACTGAGCGGTTTGAGAGACCCGAAAGCCTGATGAACTTGGCGTTTGCCTGCGCATTTATATATTACAAAATGCCGATGGCTGCATCATTAAGGATTAAAGTCGCTCCCGTCGACCGCTCAAGTTGTTAATAATTAACAGTGAATATTTATATAACATTTTTCAAGCTCAAGTTCAAACTTACGACAGGGTGATATTTAATTAATGCTTTTAAGTAGTTCACATATTCCCCCTCCCTGATAACGTTGGTCCCCAACATTTTAACCTGACTTATTTGCTGGAAAATAGAGAAAACCGACCTCAATTCGAGAAGACATACTGTATTGCACCTAATTTTATAATAATTTAATACATATTTCGTCAGTTGACTGGTTCTGGCTTAGATCCACTTATTTCCATTTCGTGTAGTCGTAAGTTCTTGCGTGGTTTGCCTCGCTCTTTGTACTAGTTATAGGTACATGTAACAAAAAAAAATAGTTTTACAAGTTATATTAACAATGTTATAATCTTAACCTATGTTTTCTTATTTGTGACGTTTTTAGTTGTCTTATTAACAAAATCTTAATTTGTTAATATCGGCTTTTTACTAGAGATGTATTATTTCAAAATTTATTTGCTTCTATAGCCAATAACGTTTTACTTTTGTGTTATAAAGCAACTACGTGACCAACGTATTGTCAACTAACATAAAATCATACAGTGAAAAGTTTGAACTTAACCTTGAATCGTAATTATAAATTGTTGTTAATTAAAGTATAAACTGTTATGATTAACCTTGTTGACAATTCAAGACAATACTCGAATTAGAGGTCAAAGTTTGTTATAAAAAGCTGTGCAGCAGCCCATACCGGCAGACTTTGATCTCCAGTGCGAACTACCGAAAGGGAAAAGCCCCTCTGGCAGATCAAAGCTCTCACTTTAAAAAAGACCTATCAGTGCGAACTACTGAAAGGGAAAAGCCCCTCTGATCAGGCACGTTTAAAAAAGACCTATCAGTGCGAACTACCGAAAGGGAAAAGCCACTCTGATCAGGCACGATTAAAAAAGACCTATCAGTGCGAACTACCGAAAGGGAAAAGCCCCTCTGATCAGGCACGCCTTAAAAGTGAACCAGTGAAAATTAATAACGCCATAAGGCAAAGTGCTATTTAATTTAACTACATATAAAAAGTAAACTACGTAACTAAATTATGCTACCAGATATGCTATTCCCTTACTACATATATATATTTTTTACATTTTGCAGTCAACCTTAAATTAACACTATCACAATCCGCCCGTCAATCTAATTGTAACAGCCCTTCAGGCTAGCTCTCCCTCTCTCTCGCTGTTGTTCGTGGTTAACATTCTCGCGAGGAATATTCCAGGGGACTTACGAGATATGCATTCCCGAATATTTTGGTAATACTTCCAACCTTCTATACTCAACCTGAAGTTAATAAACCAAGTCTTTTTTACACCGAGTGTTTCTATCCATCTCTCTCAACTGCCTATATCTGAGCTCCGTCTTCTGAAAGAGCACAGCGCAACTACCGCAACGAAGTCAGGTCCATAGGCAACAAGCGGTAGGAGCGTATATGTGACAGTATTATTTAAATACGGTTCTGTCTTTAACTTATTACATATGATAAAAACCCTCTCGATTTGATTTCTTTAAGCTTATTGATCTATTATACCTTATATATAGTGCAAACTTATCCGTGTTGAGAACATCTTTTTATACTGGCTTATAATGCCAATTTTTAAAACTAGATTTTTATGTCTATGGACAATAAATTGCCTTTCATATGATATCTCCTCTATTAAGATGCGTCCATCCCAACAGTGGTGACATTAATTCATTGTCTTAATAGCTGTTAGTTTTGGGAAAAGGTCTGTTAATGGGGTATATCTATAAAGATAATGAATTTTATCCTTGGCATTAAAAATCAACTTATTGCGACCCTGTCTTAAGATAAATTACCTATCCTATATTAACAATATTACGGTATGTTCAACTCATTTCTTTTTAGAATAAAATTCAAACGCCGGCCCTGTCTATATTCTATTTAACCATTGTTCTTTACTTCTTATTTTTAAATCCATTATTTACAAATTTATCAAAACTATATAGTATATAGACTGTCCAGTCTATGTATAAAATATTTGCTAACAGCATTATAACAGTTTATTGACTCAGTTATATATCTTGACCTATCCAAAACTTGCTTATATTGGTATATCAAATGACACAATTTATTTCACTTGCTGACTTAATTCAACATGCCAGTTTTAGAAATTATGCAACATATCATATTTATGACTTTATGAATCTTATTATTTTCTCAAGTTATTGACTTGCAATGCGATCTTGTGTCACTTTATAATAATGATATTTAAATTACATTTACAGTAAACATGATGTAAAATTAGCTTTAATAAATGAAAATCATACGTTACGTTTTTTAGCGACTGAATAAGTCGTTGTTTGTAGATTCCTTTGCTGCCGGCTGTCGGACGTTCCATTTAAGTAGTTTGCTTTTGTGTTGCGAACTGCTTGTTTACGCAAAGCCTGGTAGATGGCGCTCGTAGTTGTCCCTTTTGGTTTCGTAGCAGATACAAGTCGTAGTGGGTTCTTTCAGTTCTTTCTTTCTTGAAAGGCGTGGTAAAATGGCGTCGACTTGATTTGCTTCTTCGTGTGTTGGCATTGGATGGGCTAAAGAATACAATCAAATATAAGTCTCCTGAATATGATTTTTGGCAATATTAGATACTTGGCAAGATTTGGCCTAAGGTTTGTTATTATTGAATTATTTTTTAAATTATCTAATTCGTTGTCTACTGCTGCAGGTATTTCATTCATATATTATAATTTCTTATACTTTTTTATCTTCTAGGAATCCCTAGTCGAAGAATGGGGATACTTCTGCTAGTGATTGTTTGAATGATTAAGTCCTGTATGGACTCGATTGGTGCTTTCCAATGGCTCTTGACTGGTCCTGGATTGTGATCTATGCAGCATGTTCTCAAGGTAAGGTTATATATACATTATTTACAATCTCTCACTGACTTTCTATACACTTTTCTCGTCGTGGTATCGCTTATATATTTTCGCATATATTTATTTTATTCTATGTTTCTTATATTTACTTTCCATGTACAGTTTTGCTATTTATTAGGTATTCTATGTACCTTATGCTATGCTATCTATCTATGCTTTATTACGTGACTAGCTTTATGTAAACAATATAGGACATTATATTGTTATTTATATATCCATATATGCTCCCTTTTGAACACTCATTATATAAACATCTTTAGCTTATACATATGTCCATTATTTCACTTTATTAGGTTTACATAAACACCTTTTGCTTATATATTTCCTCACTATGTACGCTACTTCGTATCTCAAAAACATCTTCTTCTATATTTCTTCTCACTTTACATATATAACTTATGTATGCTTCTTCTATATTCTTCATGCTTTACATAAACATTTCTTGCTTATGTAACATTTCACTTGGATACTTTGCCCTTGAGCTTCTCTGGTACCAAAATATTTGCTCGACTTCCTTGAACGTCAGCGTAGCTACTTCAGTCCCTATATGCTCAACTTCTCCATGCCTAAATTTTTTGCTGTGACGTTATTTTTAGACCATCCATCGTTGCAGTTTTATTTAGGCCGGAGAACACTTTATTTTATAACACTTCCTCGTATACACATATATTCCTCCTGTATATACTTTCAATACGCAATTTTAAAGGCAACTCACATTTACTTGTGCTTTACTGTATATATCTTCACATTTGCCTCACCTATTTAACTTGCTATAAACCTAACTATTCGGAGTAGTTAGGTTTATGAACTTGCATACATACTTTACTACTCTTCTCGCTAATATTCACCTAATTCATTCTTCTAACTTCATTTTTCTTCATAAATCCTTCAATGTCCTATTATATTATATAATGTTTATTATTCTATATTCGGTTTATTAACATCCTAAGTGTTTTTATTTATATATTTATCTTATTAACACTCGAGCTTATTTTATGCTATGTTTCACTATATATCTTTCTTATTTATATTTTAACCTCCTAAGTGACTTGTATATTTAATTTTCTATGAGCACTTGGGTTTTATATTTACACTATTTACATTTTGAAGCTTCGGGTCTCTCCTAGTTTTTGTGTTTTGTGCTTAGTTTCTTAAATTCTTCTTTTACTTGAGTACTTGTTCCATATAATCATATTTTTCTTCTCTTCGTTCTCTTCACTTGTTTCTCCTGCTTGCTCCATGGTTTCCTTTAGTTTCTCCTATACAAATCTGTTGTATTGCTCCATTTTGTTGTCTGTTCCATATAATTAACTATATTTGTGTTTTCGGTACTGACTAGCACCTTCGCCAAAAATAAAGCAGTTCCCACAACGTAGTTACCTTCTTTCTTTCTTTGTTCCAGGTATGAACAAGGACCCCTAGATGGCGCCTGTGATGTCGACCGTCCGTATTCGGCGAGCGTCCGTGGATGCAGCACGTGTCCGTACTCTGCCTTTGGTGTCGCAGACCGTCTGCAGATGGCAGCACTTGGCCGTACCTCGGCGCGTGATTCGAACTAATATGTGCTTAGATTTTATGCAATATCTAAACTGACCTAGCCTGCGTTTATTAAATGTTTAATTATTTAATGATTTACTTGATTTTGATGTTTGATTTAAGTTATTACTGTTGTTGTGACGTAGATTCATTAAGATGACGGCACTAGGCCCAATTAGCACTAAATTGCTTGGCGTCACTATTTTAGATGTGACGTAGATGAATTATGAGTGCCACGACACTCAAATTAAATCACTTGGCAAGCGAGGGTGGCTTATTTTAAAGTTTATTTGGCATAGTGACGTCACTATTTTAATAAAGTTTATGTGAGCGGAGTTGTCTTTTATTTAGGTATTTGTTCTGATATTTATAAGGTAAGTCTTTTAAGTTTATAACAAATTGCTAAGGCACTTTCACTTCTTTTTAAAACTCCCCAAAAACTATCCCTTTACTGGAAGTTGTGATACTTCATAAATTCGACTCTCTCTATACTTTTAGTAGCCCCCGAATGCCGTATACCTGTGCAGACGTTCATCAGTAGACAAGGTGATACTTAATTAATGGCTTTTAAGTAGTTCACAATATATTGAGTGCATCTTATTTGCTACGTGTTGAACTTTACATTAAATGTTTTAGATCAGGAAGGAAATGCAGGCAGTTAAATGAATTTAGAATAGTGCTCAGTGTACGTGGCTATATACTTAATACTAGTGCTGGCAAAAACCGTAAAAAGTTGAAACCGGTTATTCGGTTTTCTTAAAAACCGGTTTCGGATAAAACCGGGTATTCGAATAATAGTGAAAACCGGATAACCGGTTAATCGGATAGCCGGTTAATCGGATAACCGGTTAATCGGTTAATACACAGTCATCATAGGCTAATCATAATTTATAATTTGTTCTTAAGCATATTTCCATTAGTTCAGTTTCCCTGCCGATTAGGGCACAATCATTAAATTCTAGTGAACCAAATTTATTTCAGTTTTTGGTCGTTATTGAAATAAACCCCAAGGTAATAATTAAATTAAAAATATTGTTTATTACAAATTACAATCGATATAAATTCTAAGCAGAAAAAATATTACAATTTTTTAAAACTTAAATAAATATAAAGGTATTCTATTAAAGGTATATATTATTTTTCAATCGCCCTCTAAAAGCACTTCCAAATATAATCACCGTCCAGTAGGTATGTGGTATGTTACGATTCCAAATACCCAGTTTTTACTTTACTTTCTATCTTTTTTACCATTACTTGAGAACCCGGTGGCCCAGTGCCACGTAACTAGATAACTGAATAATCGATTAATCGTTTAACCGAGAAACCGGTTATTCGGTTAATCGGTTAAACGAGAAATCGGGTAATCGGTTAACCGAGTATCCGGTTAACCGGTTTCGGTTTTTTAAAAAACCGCGGATAATCCGAAACCGGTTAACCGACTATCCGAAAAACCGTCTTCGGTTGCCAGCACTACTTAATACGCCGTATTTCGACAAAATACGTTGCATATTGAGCACACTAAATTGGGGAAATGAGACGAATAGATTAGATGGAATATTCTATTCGTGTGTTAAGCCTGGTTTTCATGATGCAATTTTGTCGCACAAATACACTTTCTTCATCAAAATTGCATCAAGTTTAGCACTCATGCATCGTAATAAGGAATTCAGTCATACTTTGTGATGTTCAAGAGAATACTGGAAACTTTATTTTCAATCACTGTCAATAAATCGAAAAAAAAACATCAAATTTTACTAGAAAATGTGGGTACATATGTGAATATATCTGTGATATCAAAATGCATCTTTTTAAGGGCATGTTTAAGCAGTTTTGTGGCATGCGCTAATGTGGATAGTATAATTTTATGATACAAAATATATATTCCCATGATGATCACTGTTACGAATGAAAGTGCTGACTATCCCAAACTAGCACTAGTGTTGAAAAGTATTTTGTTTTGTCATTCTTATGAGTGGTCGTAGAAAATATAATGCACATTACTCATTTGAAAATAAGTTTTCAACGTCAAAGAATTTCCGCATTCGGCTGAGACGCCTCGTGTTAAATACCTAATCGTTTGACCGCTAAAACTTATTTTTTAATATGCTGTATTAGGAATAAACTTTTGAAATGCCCCAGTGGCTACAGCAATTTCTAGTCGGTAGCAAAGGCAGTAACAAATAATTAAAAAAAAAAAACATCTCTCCCACCTTTGACAGACGAACGTGGCATCACGGCGACTACAGCCAAGGAAAAAGCAAACATGCTCGCCAAAATGTTTTCATCGCACTATACCTTAGACGTCCCACAAGGCAAGGCTCTCCCCACGATACCAAATATCAACACTGCCATCGCAGAAGTCAAGTTTCATCACCGTGATACTCGTAAAATCCTTAAAGAACTGGAGACACAGAAGGCATCAGGACCAGACGAAATACCTGTAATCGTGTTAAAGAACTGCCCCAACGAACTAACACCCGTTTTTTCCAGGCTTTTTCTCTGTCTTACGGAAAAGTGATTTACCCATCTTCTTGGAGAGTCGCTCGAGTGCAACCTGTTCCAAATAAGCAAGAAAACCACGCCCTTAAACTATCGCCCAATTGCTTGCTTCCCATAATCTCCATAGTCATGCAACGTGTAGTCAATCAGCAACCACTCAAGTACCTCGAGAACAACAGAATAATCAGCGATAATCAATACGGCGTTCGCAAGGAGAGATCGACAGGAGATATATTGGTCTATGCCACCCATATTATGGAGTAGGGCAACTGAGAACTACGGAGAGTCTCAAGCGATTGCGTTGGATATTTCGATAGCAGACCGTGCTTGGAATATTGCTCGCACATCTGGGGTGGCGCACCAAAGCACACCCTAAAGCTGCTGGATTCCATTCAGAAGAGAGCTGTGCAACTTGTCGGCGACCCGGAGTTGACCCGAAATCTGGATAGTCTGGAACACCTCAGGCATGTGGCCTAGATGCCCATGTTTTACAGATACTTTCACAGCAGATGTTCCCAGGATTTGGTCCACCTGGCAACGCCTGTCAGACAGTCACGACAGACGGCAAGAGCGCACCAGTTCATCGTACAACTGGAAACACCTAGAACATCGCTTTACAAGAACTCCTTTGTCTGGGGCACTGCATCACTGTGGAACTCACTTCCAGGACATCTGTTTTCCCCCTACAACCTACAACTATTCAAGCACCCTGTCAACCAACATCTTCGCACACACACCGCTCTTCGAGCGCCATAGGATCTCCCTTTAGGGTGTGTGTGCCTCTACCATAAAAAAAATCCTCACCGTTTTTTGCTGAACAATTATGATTTCTCCCACTCTTGATTCTGTGAATTAAAATAGAAATAAATGAAATTAGGTTTCAGAACAGTAATTACACCTTTCACAAATAAGGAGCTTGCATGCAAAACCGGCTAAATCAATTTTTGAACTATTTTAATATTTTTATATTTTCAATGTAAGTCGAACAATTTCTATCGTTTATCATCGAGATTTGCGTTCAAAACCGGCTCTTTCTGTGTTAAAAATGCATTTAAATTTAGGGTTTTGCACCAAAACTGGCCAAAAATTAAAAAAAAAATAATAAAAAAATAAATAAATAAATAAAAGAAAATACATAAGGCAGGTCAAATGGTTACATTAGCGAAAAGTTAGTTAAATTTTCTGAATAAAATTTAATGCAAAGACAAATGAGTGAGAAGTTTTTCCCCTCTCCTGAACATTTTTCTAAAATGGATTTAGCCGGTTTTGCACGCAAGCTCCTCAAATATTATTCTACGGGTACTATCTACGGTTCTGGCGGAAAATGCTGCCGCTCGAACTGCGGACGATTGTCAAACTAAATTTGCCATCCCGGGCCGCTGCCCGTATTTGGCAGCTTTTCCCTGTAAATAGTTCTGCGTGGAGAAAAATGCATGATTATCGGATCTATCTATTATTCTTGTGGTTCCGTATCGACTTTGGCATATGTCCGGGTGTATTTGAGCTTCCCGATCTCCGCCGACGATGCATCCCGCAGACCCTAATCCTAGAGCTGTCGACTGACGCTGTCGGTTTTAGTCTTGTTACCTGTCAGGTCTGATGGATCACGGATTTATCTTCTCCGTGCCCTTAAATAGGTTTGTTTCTCCATCGGTAAGTAAAGATTCTAAATTCTTATATTTTAAAAGATGCACAGTAGCGTTTAATGGTTATTTATGCTAAATGGATGTAAGCAACATTCACAGGCCGAGAATGAATTTGCGCCCTATCGATAACGTGGGCTGGCAAAATAATAATTATAATAATAATAATCTTCTTTATTTAGCACTTAGCTAGTACATAACAAAGAGGGGAAAATACAGATTGATTTATCTTTTTAGTTACATAAACAGTACAAACACATATTTCTTAAATAGCCAAACACTTTACGTTTAAAAATATTCAGATTTAGCGCACATTTAATTGCCTCGTTCTACAATCCTCTCTTATGTGTTTTTTACTGCATTGTCTGTTCAAAGACAATGTTTGGTTGTTGACACTGTACAGATTTATGCCCATGTTTCCAACATTTATAACACCGCAATACACCCACATACTCATAAACGGGAAAACTGTCCCAGTCCAGAAATATCATTTTTATTATCAGCGGCAAAAAATTTATTCTTCTTTACCACACTTGAATATTGTTTTATGTTATTCTGCTGTATTCGATCTATCAGAATCTGAGAGAATAGAATTAGTAGACAAAATGATTACGCACGTTTAATCTCCGCTGGGGTTATTAAATCTATCTGTGTATCTCCTCTCATATTATCCTGCTGTATCCGATCTATCAATTATCTCGGTCCAATTTATGTTGTTTTTCTACATGACGCTCCAGTTTATACATTCGCTTGACTATGTTAGGCCTATCCTACAAAACCAAAGTACATTTTTGCAATCTTTTATTGACTTAAACAACTGATCTTTTAACTGCGCACACTGTATATGGTATTTCTTTTCACAGAGCTTACATGCAACTAACTTCGAAATCACGATAAAGTTATCGGAGCAACGATCGCACCCGTGCACACCCGTCGGCATCCCGACTTAATTGTTCGACACTGGTCAATCATTATACCTAGATATCAAAAGTTGAGTTGGTCTTTGCTGATCATGAATTGAAAATAACTGACTGAGCTTATATGATCGTTCTTTCAATGTTTCGCTGACTTTACTGTAATTATTTCAAAAATATGAAATAAGCTAAGAGAGCCGTTTTGCATTTCATTACCCACCTTTGGCCAAGAAAATTTTTGATTACCTCGGTACTTCGAGTTGCCGCTAGAAAAATGAACATTTTTTGAGTTCAATAATTAAAGAGCAGCTTTTTAATACTTTCAAAAATGTTTGCGGTTTTTGTGACTCTTCTTTGAAAACTTTTCAATATCATGTGAATAGCACGATTTCCAGAAGTGTTTCGAGGGCAGGAAGATAATGTAACATTTGAAGGGTATGACATTAAACCATTAGAAATGATTTCCTTGGGAAAACGTAGCTCTTCTTTCTTGTCAATATCCTCTTGCCAGCAGCAACTTTTCAGAACTAGCGTATAAATTCAATTCTAACTGATAACTCAAAATTAATTGTAGCTAATGGATAACTGTCTTAGGGAGAGCATTCTGTAGTCCAAAGGAAATCTAGCGGTAATATCCTTCTTGGTTACCAATATGAGAGTAGATATACAGATAGATTTAATAACCCCAGCGGAGATTAAACGTGCGTAATCATTTTGTCTACTAATTCGATTCTCTCAGATCTGTCTCTAAATGGTTCTGGAATAGGCATAGGTGAGACTCCAAGAATTCAGCAGTGCAAAAAGGCTTGATAATCTCGACATTAATAATTACGCTTCCCGAGAGTCTGTCGACAACAAATTCGTCTCCAGTGTTTAACACCAATGGCTTTCTGTAAAATCAGTGTGGTGATGACAGGTGATTTGAGTCAAGCCAGTGGTTTAATACCAACAAACCGACCTGAATCCGGGTGAAGGTTGGAGATATGCAGATAGGCTCTTT
This sequence comes from Pissodes strobi, assembly GCA_016904865.1. Taxonomy (NCBI): domain Eukaryota; kingdom Metazoa; phylum Arthropoda; class Insecta; order Coleoptera; family Curculionidae; genus Pissodes; species Pissodes strobi. Next base: position 364,622 of record MU182297.1, read on the forward strand.
TTTTTTCGCTTGCCTTCGCACGGATATTGAATTTTTACTTCCTATGATGCTATTTTGGTTGGATCGATGAGCATTTTTTGCCTGATTTGTTTGTTTGTTGTTGTTGTGTTGATTCAGGGGGTCACGAGACCGTATACCTACGGTGCCGCCGGTGCTTTTACTGTGATGAGCCCCTTGATCTGTATTTGTATTGCTGATTGCCGATATTTTGGCGTATGATTCGTTATTTTGTTTTTGTTCCATTAGAGGCTCTTCAACCTTTTTTGATGTATGGTGCTGTAGCGTGCTATCAATACACCTAGCCTCTAGTGTTTCGATTTTAAATATCATAAGTTAAATTCGTTCAAACCTTTTACTTTCCAGCTTTCTTAATAAGTCGTTTTCATTTCTAAGGTTGGAATTTTCTCTCAGTAAATCACTTATCGCTTTGTCACTTGTTGATCTACCCTTTTCAATGCCACGGTTGGAATTTTCTCTCTGTAAATCGCCTATCACTTGATCACTTGTCGATCTATCCTTTTCATTGCTTTCACCGCCGGAGTTTACCTCTATTCCAGTGATTTTCATCACTGGAATTTATATAGCTTAAATACGCCTTACGCAAGTTATCAACATGATTTATAATCTGCGCGTTTGTAACTTTGCTAGGAACCACTTGATTAACAATAATATCTATTAGCTCGTCCTTATTTAACATTTTTAACTTATTAACTAGTAGCAGAGATGCTTCACTTTCCGCCATCTTGAAATATATGTTAGTTACAAAATAAACTGACGTACATATGCACACGTTTATATAATCACAACATGACACAACCCACCACAACACATACAGCTTAAATAAAGTTAAGTTGCCAAGGAACTTGGCGTTCATTCTAACTTTTTTGGGGAAGTGAAGGGTATCTCCGGGATTATTTCGTCGCAACCGAAGCATCTGACTACTCTCTGTAATGTATCCTAAAGTGGTGGTTCCATCGAATATATTTTCATTATCACAACATTCCGGAGGTGAATAAGAACTCGGAACTGATTTAATTGGACCAAAATATTTTACATGAGCTTCAAGTTTATGCTGAAGATTCCAATCCAAGGAACTTTTTAATAGCTGCCCTACCTGAATTGTTTGTGATGAAGAGACTTTTAATAGTTTTTGCTTAGAGCAAGAGAAGACATTTCTATTCCTTATGGTTCTAGGATATGTTCCGGTTATTTCAATATCGATCGGCTGCTGGTACTTGCAAAATGGCTTCAGGGGGATTAGAAAGCCCTATATATTTAAAGGCTTCGAACCAATGCTTTAATTTCACAACTTCACGTAGGTATACTTAAACAAGGTCTATTTAATAATTTTTTAACTGCTCTGTTTTGCTCACCCAGGTACCAAAATGGACATCTGAAATCAATTTTTAAAATATCTAGAGACCAAATTTCTAATGCCAATATTCCACACATTCGAGATTACATCAGGATAACCTATGCTTTAATAAACAAGTATCCCCCATCAATTATTGTTATAGAGAAAGTGATAGAGAATTTGGCTGGTGCTGATCACACAACAAAGTAACATATTGCAGGATGACTGAAAAGAGAAGGATTACTTCGGAGGCATGGAATATGGGAAGCTCTAAATGAAGATCAACTCGATTTTCCGAGATTACGGGTGGAAGAACTTGAACATTTAACTGTAGGAGTTTTTCAATCGCCTCTAGCCTCATCAATGTTTTGAATACGATACATGATTGACCGATGCTAATCTCATATGGATAAGAATAAAATCTCGATACAGGATTTCTGTGTTAATATTGGGATATTTTTATGCCGAACTGGTGCCAGAGGATTCAGAATGTGACGTCACGTTGTTAATGTTTCTAAGCTACGCTCGTCATCAACCAGTTTTTAATTTTCCATGTGGAGATACGGTTAGAGAAATTGGGGATGCTGGAGCAGCAGATGTCAATAATTTGCCAGGTATTGTCCACTAACAGTGATTGGACTGATTGGAGCATGTTATTAAGGTCATAGTTATAGTTTCGGAGCCCGAATGTTTGTTTTACCCACCATCTTATTTCTTTAAAAATGGCATTACTAAATAGTTCTTACTCTTCAGACCGTGTCATAATTTTCATTCATATTTCGTTTTGTCTTTGCTTTTTCGCATTTCTAGACTTAGTGGCTTTGTGACTGTATCAAGTAATTCAGTATCATGCTTTGTCACTTCAGTAATCTTACAGAAACTCGTTTTACGTCCGCTTTGCGTGTGCGTTTCGAAGCCCTGATAAACTTGTGCACAAGAATTCTCTAGGTCAAAACAGCCTTGCGTATAGTTTAAAAGCTTTTATGTTTTTCCCTGTGTTTATAATATTTTCTTGTCAGATATCATTTAGTTCCGTGTTTTTTTTTTATTAATTATGATCCGCCCAGAAGAACTAAAGTCCATCAGCCTGCAGGCAAGTTTCCACTATATGGCGTAACAGCTCTTCAGCCTTCACAGCTCTCTGTTTTTATTGAAGTGTGCAGCATCTACCATCTTCTGCTGCTCGGGTGGTTAGTGAGCCCTCTAAGCACCCCTTCAGGATGGCTTAACAAACATCAAAAACGCAGTCTCAATAGCTAAAGTCAAACCTTCCTTTTACTCATTTGCTGGCTTTAAGGGCTACGAAGTCGATTTTTTCCGACATTTGGCACTAATTTCACCTTTCTACCTCCCCTCTATTTTGGCTTAACACGCCAATGATGAAGGTAAGGAGTTTCTCATTAACCCATATCCTGGTCCCATAAAGTTAAAATTCATTGTTCGTGATGACATCAGGCGTCACCCCATGTTATTTTTCAGTATCGACTTTGTCAGGCTTCAAGCATTGATTATCAACATTTTTTGCTTTCCTACGTCACGTTACTTAATATCTGGGATACTCTGTATGACTAATTCTATTAGCGTCACAAGTATTTTTTTATGAAGCAGAATTTTTATCAAGAATATTTTCTGAGACATGTCAAATTATAAAGTTTTTACATGCAGCCAAGAAGAAGAGGTTGCAATGATCTTTCAAAATATAGCAATTTCCTATAAATAAAATATAAAATATTTTAAAAGTATTATATAAAATTGTTTTAGATGTATTTCGAAAAAAAGTAAAATAAAAACGTGCGTTAAACCCTGTATATAAAATCATTTAGATTTACATTATAGGTTTTCCAGCATTAATTTATGTCAAAAATAGTGTTTGACTTTAATCGTTTTCCTCCCAGCCCCTAAAAAAAATTCGGTGGGCACATTACTAAACTCGAATAGTCAACTTTTCAAACACCCTGTATCTCAAAAACCGGGCATATGATTCATATGTATCCATGAATTCTTATAATCAAGATCTTAAGAAAAACAACATACTAAAATTTCATTAAATCTGCCCAGGCACTAAAATCCGATAAGATGTGTCCTTTAAATATCGATATTTGGATTCCGATACACGATAATATAAAGTTGAAGTTTTTGGCGCTTGTTTTTTGTATATTTTGTATAAGTTTGAACTTTTATTAAACAGTAAAGAAAGGAATATGATAGGATAAGACAGTACCCCTCTTCTATTCAAGTGGCATCAAAGGTACATCAGTACAAAAAGCTGAATCCGCCACAACAACTTAGAACAAGTCGACAACTCGGCATAATACCTGGTCTTATATAGCAAAAATCACATATATAAAAGTCTAGGAAGTTTAATAACACTAATATTTACCATTAGACTTTACTAGCCCAGTAAAAGCATGGTACTATTAAAAGGGCTTCTTTTCAAAGAAAAAGTTATCTAAGAAAATAGCTCAAAACTACGAAAATATCTCTATGCATAAATAATGAAAGATTTTCACGAGAAGGGGGAGTTTAAATAATGTATACACTCTTTTATATTAGGGAAAGTTCATGCCTGTCCATGAAAAGTAAACGCCCTGTATTAACTTTTCATTAGCTTGTAGTTAATTGATCAGCAAACTATTCAAAATTTTGGTCGCCAAAAGAAAGTGCAAGCAATAGCAAAGCAGAAGGTCACCTTATGGACATCTCTAATACCAAATAACCATCATAAAATATGCAAATCAGTGGAGATAGTGTAAAAATATTTCACATCCGGCTACCAGTGTGAAAACTTGCACCATATTTTTAAAAATAATAAGAAATAAAAAGGCGCCGGGAGACACTAGCTTAGAAGTCATCTATAATAATAATTATAATCAAAACTACGTAATTCTGTGGAACTTGAGAAAAAAAGGTTTTATTCATTACATTGTCCTTCACAGCTACTAAGTAGAGTACAACTTAAATCTGATTTTGTACATAAGCAGCATATACATCTTTCTTTGCACTTGCAAGCAATCAGTTCTTGTAGATTTTCCATGGTAATTTCGGGGTTTGATGACCAGAGAGGCTCGTAGCCGTCCTTCACTTTTTTCCATCCCCAGTAACATAGATCCTGGCGTGAAAAATTCTGTTCAAGGCAGTTTGTCCATAGAGAACACTGAAGAATGGCCCTTTTTAGGTGATGCAGAAGAACGTTGCTAGTTGGTGGAATATTTTCAATAGGTCTGTTCTGCTGGATAAATAATGAACTTGACGCATGATATGAAAGTATGACGAAACGTTGAATGAGTAAGAAATTCTCGTCAACTTCAGATCTTTCTTTCCCTTTTAATGCAGTTAAATCTCACTAGTTGCCCAATAGATAATGTAGCTTTTGAAATATTTTTCTGGTTTTCATCATATTATTATGTTGCGTCAGCCGCCTGTACTTCCCTTATAGTTGTACCCTCTAAAAGCATCCTGAAAAACATTACTGTTTATTGCAAAACACTATTTTCAGAAGTAAATTGACCCTCAAAAGATCCATCAAATAGGGGGTAATCTCGAAACATATCCTCGCGAAAATTTTTTGCCGCCCTTGCAAGACACATTCCGTCACTAAGGTAGTCTTTCTCACAATATATTTGTATGGCGTTGTGAACATCTTCGAAAATGAGTAAAATATCGTTGCCTACTTTGTATTCCCTTAAGCCAGGTATAAATGCCAATAGTCGATTCTTTAGACGAGTTCTATTAAGATCTATATTTACAAACCCTAACTCTAGCAAGCGTGACTTACCAAGACAAACAAGATTTGAAAGACGAAAGACTGTTGGTGTTTGATTGTACAAATAGCTATCTTGCATAAACACTACAAGCTCATTAAGTATAGAGCCGTATGCCATTGCAGAATAATTTTCATTGAGATCTTTAGAGTGAGTTCTCTTCATACTTCGTACTTTAGTAAGAAAGTCTACATGGCAACGATTATGGTATTTCGCTTCTAACGCGATCAGATCGCTGTTACCTGTTAATTTTCTAATAAGTCTTTCATTTTCTAGAAGCATAGCATTTTCGTATATACTTGGGCCAATGTCTAGAGTTGCTGCTGATACTAATTTTTCAGATTTATCGTCTTTTTCACAGAAGAAACTAGTATTTCTTAGATTGGATTTGGACAAATGCGATCGTGTTCGAATCTTCTTAGTACAGCTTGCATTGGTAGATATATCATCAACATTTAAATCTTCCTTTGTTTGACTTGATGACGGCAAGACATCTTCTCGTTTTCTCTTCTGAGAAAGTCGCATAATTTTTTGAGAGTTGAACCTTGATCGACATACTTTGTGATATTTTCCTTGATGTTATATACATTTATTAAGCCGGTTGTCCATCGCTAAATGAAGGGGCAAAATAGTCTTGTAGATTCTGTACAAGAGAAGTGTATCCTTCAACTATTGGCTTTATCAGAGAGTCCTTTGAATCTTTTTGGCAAATTATACACGTTTTCCAATTTATTCCGGAGAGCTCAAAATTTGGCTCTTGAAGATGAGACCTTTTATAACCTGAAACAAAAGTAATAAATAACATACAGAACTTCTATATGTTATGCAGAGTATGTCGAAAGTCACAGTCCCCCTAAAATACATCACTTTTACTTATTTCCGTAGCCAGAAACCCTAGTTTCGATAAAGTTTTGACACCTGAGAATACCTACACAATTTACCATGGTATTATTCTCCTACGTTTCAAAACTTTAACATCAAAAACACCTGAGGTTTTGAGACACCCTGTATATTGTGTATCTAAAACAAATAAAACAAAATTGTTATTAATATTACAGATAACTGTGAAATAAAAATAGGAAAACATTCGGTGGTTTAAATTATAAATATTACATTCATTCATAATATACAGGTTGCGTACTTTATGCTCAGGACAGGAGAGGCCAAAACAGGGCCTGCTTGCCAAAATAAAAATCGAATCAGTTTTTTTCAAATAATATGTTTTTTTACCAATAACGGATAGCCAGTAATGAAAAATTGACTAAAACCTTTTTTTATTTATCATACTTATTCGACGTTGCCGCTGCAAGCTGCCATAAAAGCTAAACAGTTAATCTCAACATATACATTTATTTAAGTTATTTGTAGCTCTGATCAAGATCTTTCAAACGATGTATCACAACATCACAAAATTACATTTGTAATGGGGATATGGACATCTCTTCAAGCTCAGGTCACCCGTCATAGCACTTGTTATAATGACATCATTAGCATGACTGTTGGTTGATCTAGTGTCTCCCCATGATTGTTTGTTCTTTAACATGTGCCCAGGCACTGAGAAAAATTTCATACTGGTAGCCGGAAGTGAAATATTTTGGTGCCACTTGTCACTAACTCCACCGACTATAAGACCTGTTCACTTTTATATGGATATTCTTGTAGGTACATTACTGCTTAAACTTCAACTCGCGAATTATCCTATATATTCTACTCCTCGTTCGTCCGTTTTGCTTATATAAATATGTTTATTGCCGTTCGATCAAATAATTTAATCTGATGATTGAATAATTTAATGCACTTTTCATTTATTATTAAAAACTCTAGACATAACCTGCATAAAATAATATTAGATAAATTCATTATGCATATGACTACAGCAATTTTCGTCAAGAGGACTCGAGAGACACGAAAATTTCTTTGTCGCAAGAAGCCAACATCTCGTCTCAAAGAAAAATTTCGAGAAAAACTATACGTTTCGTCTCGCCTAAAGATACCGGGGACAAAAAAGGGACGAGAATTTCCCCACCCGTCGCGGCCGTACCATTAGGTCTTTCTGTTTTTCTTTAAGCCTGCTATTCCGTTCTTCTTATTTTCTCATCTCTTCTAGGTTCTCAAAATATCCATTTATTTTTTTTAGTTGTTCTATTTCAGCAATCTCTTATATAGTACCTATTTACGGTAAGTTGAAAATGAGATTTTCTAAAACGTGGAGTTACTTTTTCTGTCACAAGGCCAACGACGAAGTAACTTTTATTTATAATTCCTAGTTTCATAAACTATATTCTAGATTTTAGTGGAAAGCATAGAGCTTAATATTTTTCTTGATGATGCGATTTTCTTCTTGCAGAAGAGTCACTTTATTATTGAATATGCATGCAGTCTAGAAATGACACCACTGTCTAATATTACTAACCGAAACTAATCGTAACTGTAATATACAAGATATCAACTAACCCTATGGGCTAAGCAATCAATAATATTGTATAACATCTAATCCGAGTCTAGTATACAAAGGACTTATCGAATTCGTTCGAGAGTTCTCGCATGAGAGGATCTCTTTAAATGGGTTCGTTATTTGCAGACTGATACTTTTAATAGAACCGTTTCAAAACTCCTCTAAGAGTTTAATCTGTCAAAATTTAGGCACGTGCGATTGTGTTTTTCCGAATATATCACCGAATTTGGACATTACTGCGTCATCTATCAGTTGCAATGTTAAATGCAGTTAATATCTAATCTAGCATGACGCGTCATGCAAGAATATTAAAGCTGCCTTAATATTCTTGGTTCGGGACAGTAATTTATACCGCGTCCGTGATATGGAGTGTTGTCATAGTTATTCAAAATTACACCGGTACTAATTTGTTAACTACGTGTACTAAGAGTAATATCTATTAGTTTATTCAATTATTCTTGATTATGGTTCGTATATATGTTAGCCAATTGGGGCAGGATCATCTCTTGTTTCTTTTTCTTACTTGGTTTTGAAATACGTACCACCACTAGATCTGTCTGTTTTTCTTTTTTGTGCAAAATTTCACGATACATAGTGCTAGTTTAGTACTAGTCGTTTTAGTACGCTTTTGAAGTCTTTTAGAAGCAACACTATATCAAGCATTATCGGCCATGTCACTTTTCTTCGGTCATTTGATAGGTGTGGTTAATAGCTGTATATCTGTAATTTTATACACCGTCTTCATGGTATTTTGAGCTTAAACCACCTAAATAGGTCCTTGTATATCTTATCTTGGCTTGCATCAATCAACACCTTCGCATACACACCGCTCGTCGAGCGCCATAGGATCTCCGTTTAGTGTGTGTGCCACTGCCATTAAAAAAAAAACCTGTATGTATTTTTGATGAATTTGTTACAAAGAATTTTCTTCTTCGAAGGATTTTCACCTACTGGAATGGAGACAGGCACATGTTCCACACACCCATAAAAGCCCCTTTAGTAGCCTAACACCTAGAAGTTAATCTGGTTTTAAGTAGTAGTAAATAGGTTTTATAGATTTAATTGCTCTCATATTTGAAAGATACGTTTGCTTCCGAGAGCTTTTATATTTTCAGAATTATGTTTTTATGTTAGTAACCATTAGTTGTCATTCCTTTACAGCAAGTCCTTATTTCTTAGGACACGTAAAGCCTATGTAGTTAGTATATACTGAGTCAGGTAAATATCTGATATTGTGACTACGATTTGTGATCACGACTTGGTGGGTTTACTTAGCTTTAAGTTTTTATATCACTGTGCAACCTGTATTGATAATATATAATATTAGCATGTTTGAATAGCTGCGAGTCTCAACAGCTTATAGGTTAGAGTGTATATATTTCTTTTATTTTTTAAACGCCTGATAATTTTGCACATTAGTTGCTGCTTTACTTTATGCCTTCATATTGGATTCGCTTATAAAACTTTCGATTCTGACCATTATTATTTAATAATCCATACTCAGTTGAATATAAATGGTCGCTATACTGTCAAAAAACAGGTTGATTACTCGCGCTTTACATAATTACCTACTGCGTAACTTTGCTTTACCTACTTGAATTTTAGTTTTGCTTACCTATTACTTACCTTATTTTGAATTGTCATTAAGGCGAGCTTATATTATTTAATTAATATAGTTGGTGATGTACGTCCCTAATTAGTTTGTTAATTAATTTTATTGAATTAATTTTATATTATTTGATTAATGGTTGGTGATTTACTTCATTGATTAATTTGTTAAATGAATATCATTGTACTGAATTCATAATTGGCTACTGTTACTAATTTATTAGTACACTTCATTAATTAAGTGGTTATTCGCTGTCACCAAATTATTTCCTTAATTAGATTCACTGACCCCTTATATTGACTGCGCATTTCTTTATTAAACATTGGATACTGAATACCTTTAGTACCATCCAATTCTACTTAGAAAAACTGATTTCAGCTTTTGGTTATTAGTGAGTTGTTGTAGAATCTTGTTTTCCCTAATTAATTTTTATAGATTTATTGCATACAATTATTACCGTTATAACCTAAGAATTTCTAAAGCAGGACACCTGATGTTTCACACATTATCAAGAATTATCAATAAGCGTAAACAATGTTTTTCGAATTTAATGCTTCATTACTGACTTGCAAATTTATTCGTAAATTTAGTTAGTTATTGAGGAATATTACCAAGCACATTATATGACTGTCTGCAGTTCGACTGGCGCCCTTAACCGTACCAAAGAATATTATAAAAGAATATTATATTTGACCGTACGCATTATAACATTATGACCCTTAATATAGCCACGGACAAACCTGAATCTAACCTCGGTCGCGACAGATGTTTTGTTTATTGTTTTTTTTATTAAATTACCTGTTTTTCTTAATTTTGAGTTAGTTTGGGTTAGCACTTGGTTAGTTCTCGTTGATTGAGCCACCGTAGCGAGTGAAGCGAGCGGAGGGCCATGCAAAGCCATAATAATGCCCCGGCTGACGGATCGCATGTGGCTAGATTCAGGTTCATAATGTTTTAATGCTAACCGAACCTATCTCTCAGTGAGCAGCAGGATTGCATACCCTCCTAAAGTGCCTCTTCATATATAACTAATTTCTGTTTACTGGTCTTGAACTCGTATATTTTTTTTGTTTATATTATTTTAATATTATTTTATATCTAACCATAATCTTACTCTCTGCTATTAAACAGAGAAAGAGTGTTGCAAATCGTCTCACTTAGAAGAATAAGAAATAAATCTGGAGAGTTCTTAGATCTCAGAGAAGAGCTCGCACATTTCTTTGATCTCTGGACTTTGAAACACATGTGCTCTTCATTGGAAGTATACGGTTCTATTTTTCCGTAAAACACAGCAATTATGTCTCGCCTTGCTAGCTTGCTTATAAAAACTGAAATATCGTGGCCCCGGGAGATACCATCTACTATTAATTCATAAGATTTCTTGCATTTTCTGAATTTTTCCCGGAATCGAAATTTCGAATCATAGACTGACACTTAACCTATTTGTTTCCTTATTTTTTACTGGAATAAGCACTAATAGTATTAAAGTTAAACGTGATATGGTGACTGTCAAAATAATAGCCAAAATCTAAACCAATAATAATAAATGGTCCATAAGATGAAAAAATCAGAATATACGAGCTTGTACTATTGAAAAATAATAGCCTGCGATTGTGCTCATTAATTCACTCATTATGGTAGCCAACTATTTTTAAACTGGCTAAGAAATGCCCATTCGATTGTTACATTTATGTCAATAAGAGCCAACATATAAATAACTAGTTCGTTGGGGCATTGTATTCCGCAAAACCTTACCCGGAGAGTTTCAAGTTTGACTCAAGTTATATTAATTTCTATGCTAATCAATCATCAACCTCAGAAGCACGTTATTGCATATACAAGGCCTGACTATTTACAGTGTCGCCCATGTTCACTGGTGCGCAACAAAAGAAAAATATTCACTTATTTCTGGAATATAACTAGTATTCTTTATGTAGATATATTATTATTTTCTAAATTTAATTAAAGAGTGCTGCTAAATGAATGCCACTTCTCTTCTCTATTTGACGTAATGCTATTAATACGCATGCTGTGCACTTCAGTTACTTACAAAAGTGGTGAACATGTAGTGGTATCTGTAGTCATTCATCTGAAGTTGTAGTATCTGTAAAAAAGGTCTATATGAGAAAATGTGACCATTCAACATAATGACGTTACAATTTAATAGATATAAACATATTTGAATATAAAAGGTTAGGTTTAGAAGAACCACATTATAGAATTTTTTTCTATTAAGCAGGGTGGTCCATAGCATGGTGAACCTAAGCCTAAGAAGTATTTTTCCCAAATAGAGCCCCATATATTATCGATGAGCAGAATAGACAATGGAAAACTCTTCATTTTGATATTAGGTGTTATGAGGTCAAAGTTAACAGCTTCGAAGAGAATCAATGATTTGTTTTGTAAATGTGGTCAAAGTAATTCAAAATATCAGATTAGCCGAAACCGTTGAACTGAAAATATGTGTCAATATTACTTTAAAAGCGATTTCGTTGTAGGAAAAGACATTATTCATTTAAGATGCTTATATAAAACCTATAATCATTCATTTAAAATGGTCTACTTTCCATTGATACCTTATTTGATACCTTAAATTATTGTTGTTTAGATTTTGATTTGACTTAAAAAAAAATAAATATGTTTGCTGCTATCTTTTCATGCATATAAGTCTCAAATATCAAATACATGGTAGACAGTTAAATCTGCCGGTATAAGTTTACAAAATCCTATTTGAAAGAATGTAGTTAATACGATTAAAAGTTATATAATTATATTGTTAAAAAACTAAATTTATTTTAAGCAACAATAACATTTTATCACATAAGCAACAATCAAACGACACATTAATTTTAAAACTAAGCAAAGCACAAAAGAGCAAGCATTAGACCAGCAACGTCAAATGTTCAAATATGTTTTCTTTATATTCGTGGCTATATTGTCAAGTTTTGCAATGCACCTCTTATATTTTTAAATGTTGGCTCATATTCTGCCATTTAGGAGTTATCGGAGAAATTTTTCAATCCTACCTTTAGCGCAACCCTAGCGATATAAATCACAAGTGGTGGTTCATACATATCGTTAAATGCAGATTTCTCCGTTTATTCATTTAAGTAATCTCTCACATGCTGATAACAATAAGTAGGAGTCCATCACTTTGCAGTCAAAAGGTTAGATTCGTCATATACGTAATGAATTAAATTGAGGGTGTTCTAGTGTAGACAGTTTAAGTGTATACCTATCCTATACCTCAAAATAAATATGGAATATTAAAATATTCTCTTATTCCCTGATAAAAATGAGTAAGAGTCCATCATTTTGCAATCAAAAGGTCAGATTAGTAAAAGTATCTACGTAATTAATTAAATTGAGGGTTTTCTGGCGTAGAACATTTAGATATATACTTCTCCCATAAATATGGAACAGTTAAATAATCTCTTCTTGGTGATAACAAAGTTTCTACGTAACGAATTAAACTGAGGATTTTCTGGTGTAGAAAATTTAGATCCTCAAAATAAATATGAATTTAAATAATCTCTAATTTGCTGACTAAAATGAGTAAGAGTCCATTATTTTAGAGTCAAAAGTGTCTACGTAACCAATGAAATTGAAGGTTTGTAGAAAATTTAGATGTATACTTCCCCATACCTCAAGATAAACATGAAACATTTAAATAATCTCTTACTTGCTGATAAAAATGAGTAAGAGTCCATCACTTTGCCGTCAAAAGGTTAGATTCGTCAAAGTATATACGTAATGAATTAAATTGAGGGTTTTCTGGCGTAAAAAAAATACATGGATAATTATCCTGTATCTCAAAAGAAATATGGAACATTTAGATAATCTCTTACTTGCTGACTAAAATGAGTATGAGTTTATCATTTTGTAATCAAAATGTCAGATCGTCAAAGTATCTACGTAATGAATAAAATTGAGGGTTTTCTGCTGTAGAGAATTTAGATATATACTTCTTCTCCCATACCTCAAAGTAAACATAGAACAATTAAATAATCTCTTACTTGCTGGTAGAAATTAGTAAGGGTCCATCATTTGGCAGTCAAAAGGTCAGATTCGTCAAAGTATCTACGTAATGTATTCAATTGAGGGTATCCTGTCGTAGAAAATTATTTAGATGCATGCTTCTCCCATATATACCTCAAAATAGATATGGAACAGTTAAATAATCTCTTACTTGCTGATAAAAATGAGTAAGAGTCCATCATTTTGCAGTCAAAAGGTCAGATACGACAAAGTTTCTACGTAATGATTTATACTGTGGATTTTCTGGAATAATTAGATGTAGGTATACTTATGCCATACCTCAAAATAAAAATGTAACCTTTAAGTAATCACTTACTTGCCAATAGAAACGAGTAATAGTCCATCATTTTGCAGTCAAAAGGTCAGATTCGCCAAAGTATATACATAATGAATTAAATTGAGGCTTTTCTGGCGTAGAAAATTTAGATGTATACCTCTCCCATACTTCAAGATGAATATGAGACATTTAAATTATTTCTTACTTGCTGATAAAAATGAGTAAGGGTCCATTTTTTTGCAGTCAAATTCATCAAAGTATCTACGTAATGAAATAAGTTGAAGATTTTCTGGCGTACTTCAAAATAAATATGAACCATTTAAATAATCTCTTACATGCTGAT
>MU182297.1:379140-401302 GCA_016904865.1 Pissodes strobi
GTCCGTATTTAAAAAAATGAAGTTGATGATGGGGGCCCGGACACGAAACGCCAGATTTAAAATTTGACACTGCCATTTTATAAAGGGGAAAAAGTGGCAATGATAATGTTAAATTTATTTTATATTATCTCTTCAAATAAAGTCAGGAAAAAATAAAAATAAAATAGCTGCTTTTCGTTTTTTTACGAATATCTCCGGAACTATTCGGAATTTCTCAAATTTCAAAACTGCATCTTGTTGGGCATCAAATTGCACAACTTTGCCTCAATTTAACCGACTTCGTATCTCTTACGGCTCCCGAGATCCCCATGCATACACTCGAATTTGTAGCACCCTGTATAAAGTAAGAGTATATGTGAGTTAAGAGTCAGATTTATTAAAGTAAGTTAAATAATGAATTAAGTTGAAGATTTTCTAGGGTAGAAAATTTAGTTCTATGCTCCCATACCTCAAAATAAATACGGAACCGCTGCGCTTAATATACCGCCTCACATATTGATGGTGCAGCTGGTTTGCGTGTCTATGGTTGTTTAGGACTCAATGATCTTCTATTAATCATTTTAAAAGTATTAAGGGTATCTACGATTGATCAATAGGTGCATGGAAATACTTCTATGGAAATATTTTTAGTATTTTCGTAGTCTTCTTGTATTATACCAAGTATGCGAAAATTTAAACTGCCTGGTGGTTGTGGAAAAGAGTCCATCGAGGTTTCAAGGGTTTTATTTTAATGTCGAAGTTCTTCTACGTCAGAGGGTAGCATCTTTAAGGTACCTTTTAAGTAATAACAAAACCCAAATCACAATTTTCAACAGAATTAGACTTTCCGGTAATCAATATCAAATGTAATTTTAATGCAATTATTTTAAAAATTGGTAGCCTCCGATTTCAGTCATGATTTTTGCTTTTCAACTGGTTTAAATATAATACTTAGTTTATAAAAGCATATTTAGCAAAATGGATAACCATATTTTGCGAAACATGGGAACTAAAACAGATCAAGTATATTTATACGATATAAATTTTAGATACAATATGGGTATTTTATAAAAATTTGCACATCATGACATGACATATTTAAATGCTTGTATTAGAAGAGAAATAAGAATTTGTAAATTTTGTTATTAATGCGCTTGGTTGTAAAGAGGTGAATGAAAAAATAGCTGCACATTCTGCTTTTTAAGTTGAAGACAAAATATGGTATGAATAAGAAGGACATCAATAATAGACAGTACATCAAAAGAGCCTTTTTAAAAATAAATAGAATCTAAAAAAAAAATAAAAAATTTGTAATTTTGCGAAATATGAGCACAGTTTCATTTCCCGTAGAGATATCATATTTCAAATTAATGTTTGCACGTGTAATATTCAGTCAAACTCATATAAGCAATTCTGTATTTTTCTTAACTGCTTTAGTACGCCTTTCAATCATATCTGCTTTAAATTTAATCTTCTAAAATAACTAAATGTTTGCTCATGCATCCTCATTGAGGTGAAAATAGTTTGACGGCTTAGAATTATTATAATTGAAGTTTGCTATATTTTGATAATAAACGATAGCATTCGCTAATCTCATTTAGTAGCATTAAATACCCGTAATGAATTTGTCGAAGCCATAGTACTTCTTGAAAGCAGATAGGATTAGTGTTAGTCTGCTTCATGCAATCCTATTACTAAAGCCAATTTAGTTAAATGCATTTAATTCTCATTGTCTGATATACATACAATAAAAGTGCAAAATATTTATGGTCGAAACGCAAGTTATGTTATTTAAAAATATAGTCAAGATGGAGTTTTTATTATCAGTTTAAGCAGCACGTGTGAGGTTTAGAAAATGGACCCTTGATTCATAATCATATGCCTTTGATCTGCCCTCAGCCAACTCATGGTTAGAACACCAAACCCAAAAAGATTAACGATTGGGCCACTGTATGACGGAAAACCAAACAATTTTCGACAGAAGACAAAAGGTTGTCCTACGAAGACTCATGTATATTGTATAAAATGTGATGTGCATTATTTATGCTCTTATAAAGATACGATATGCTTCTTTAAATTCCATAATCCCGCATAATGACATATAATTTTTTCAAATTTTATCAAAAATTACTTTGGAAAAACTTTACATGAAGAGTAAAGGCTGTGTGCATGTACGAAACATAATAAATAAATACCCTTTGTATTCCAAGTTTTACCATTGAAAATGTTTTTGTTTTCCTATTATGGGTTGATACCCCACAAAAAAGTGCATGCTACATTTGGCACATCATGTAATATACGTGAGAGATCTCTGAGATCTCTGAGGACGAAATCGGTTCAAATAAAAAAATAATTTAAAGCTAACTGAAACTAACCTAAAGTTGATTGAACGACTAACCGAAACTAACCCAAACTAAGTAAAAGTAACCAAAAGCACAAAAAGGGTTAAAATGAATCGGAACAATTTAAAAAAATAAAAGTAAGTTAAAACTAACTCAAAGTAACCGAAATTTGGCGAATAACCAAAAATAACCATAAAAATTAAAATTGATTATAACCTATCGGATCCGGTTCAAATTGCTAAAATAAATTTGAACTAACTGAAACTGACCGAAAGTTGATTCAACGACAAACCGAAAGTAACCACAAGCTCCAAAAAAGGCTAAAACGTATCGGAACAGATTAAAAATATTAAAGTAAGTTAAAACTATCTAAAACGAACCGAATTTTGGCAACTAACCAAAACTACTCAAAAACATTCAATTCGATTATATTAGAACGTATCGGCGCCGATTGAAATGACTATAAAATTCCTACTAACTCAGATTAACTGAATATTGATTGAAAGACTACCCACGACGACTATCTAACCTAACCTAACCCAATACAACCTAAACTAACCAAAAGCACGAAATATGGCTAAAACGTATCAAAACAGATTAAAATATTATAGTAAGTTAAAACTAATCCCAGTTAACCAAATTGTGGCCACTAACCATAATTAACCAAAAACATTAGCATTGGTTATGATATATCGGAAAGTTGATTGAATGACTAACCAAAACTAATCAAAAGTAACCAAAATCACCAAAAGGGGCTAAAATGTATTAAAAAAGGTTACACAAATTAAAGTAAGTTAAAACTAACCAAAACGAACCGATTTTTGGCGACTAACGAAAACTAACCACAAACATTATATTTGACTATAACGTATCGGAGCCGGTTCAGATTAATACTATGGATTCTTGACAGTGAGTTTTCAAGGTCGCATTACGACATGGTTTATGCATAATTGATTTATAATGTATCGGAACCAGCTCAAATAAGTATTATATTTCCACACAATTATGAGTTTTCTCAGATCTCAAATTTAGTAAGCGTTGCATCTTGCGTCGGTATTTTCAATGTCTCCCCCGGATGCATCTTTATGAAGAACTGTGAATTTTTAATCCAAAAGGAGTTCGCAAAGTAGCGTAACAGAGAACTTTCGGCCCTAGTTAAGTGAAAAGAGAGTAAAAGAACCACCCGTTAGTGGAAACTCAGAGACAAATGCAGAATTTTTAGGTGAAGAAAATAATAAAATTGACATTGTTATTTATGTTTAGATACGAAATTTGTTAGAATTTAAAAGGGGTTAATTAAAAGTGTAAATTAAGAATCATGATTTTTGTAATTTTTTTAATGAGTAGAGTGAGAGGAAAATGGTGGAGTTCTTTCACTTACTTGTCAATGGAAAAAAAGAACATGTCCATGAAGATAAACAAACGACACAAATCGACAATGGTCACAACAAAATTTCACAGATTACACGTTACATTTTAAGAAAAGATTTCACATAAGTTAATTAAAAAAAGAGGTATGAACCACGTTTTTGGGTGAAACTACAAATGTGTCGCTGTTGGCAGTTTTGACAAGAAGACTGATGATGCAAGAAGTGATACGCCAAGAATTGGCGGTAATTTTAATTTTTAAAAAGAAAGGTGTCTAAATTTAACACTACACCTAACTTCGCAAGTTAGGATTACGAAAAATGTTCATCTTAAACTTAAATAGGATCTTCAACTACTCAACAATAAAATAAAATAAATTTAAAATTTGTAAACACTATGCTAGATTAGATTTAATCAATTGCCAACTAAAGAACAATTATGATATCTTTGTCAACCAATTTGGTCTCGATTAGTTCTATGAATTTTCCAATAGCATCTCCGACGAACTTTCAGAGGCCAAAATTCCTATATTTTCGAGAGGGAAGGCTTGATAGTCTAATTAACCAAAAAATCCATTCTAACTTGCAGATATCCAACTTCGCCTCCAAGAGATTCTCAAATTTTAAATATTATGAAAGAGTTAAGAAGTTAACCGATACCTACAGTTTTTGAAACGGATGAATTTCAGCTTTTGAATTTTGGGCTTAAACATTACTTGAGACCTTCGCTTTCTCAAGGTGATGTTTTGCAGTTCACGGTTGATCTGATGTTATGGTTGAACAAACCTCCAATGATTCTACCATCAAAAAGAGAATTCGCAATATCTTTCGAAATATTCTGTATAACACAAAGAGAGAGCGATCAAAATTTAATACTCGTTTTTCTAATTTTTACTTCAAAACTTTAAAAAACTCATATCAAAAGTCCAACATGAAAACCTCATTATTTCTAAGGCAGATAAGGGCATCTGTCTGATTATTCTCAAGAAGACAGACTACAGTTCTAAAGTTGAGTCGTTCTTGGTCGATAATAAATTTTCTCTTTTACCTAATAATCCTTTTAATAGCTCAATAAGGAAAGTCACCAGATTGATCAAACATTTCAAAACGTTTTTTAAAGAAAATAATTAATAAAAAAAATCATTTCTAGTAATCCTGCAATACCAGGGTTGTATTTTGTCCAAAGATTTTTAAAATAGACACACCCATTAGAACTGTGGTAAGTTTCGCCTACACACCTGTTTACATTCTAGCTCAGTTTACGGACAACCTGATTAAGGATATTACCTAGTTTACTCCAACATATTCGGTAAGTAATTCTATTTCTTTAATAATAAACTAAAGATTTTATCACTTGCACATAACTACATTATGGTCTCCTTTGATGTATGTAACCTTTTTACTACAGTACCTAAAACAGAGGCAGTACAACTTGTTGTTGACCTTCTTACTTCATGAAACGTTAATGATCAACAACAAATTAATTTATTATCTCTTCTCAACCTTTGTTTGTCTCAATACTTCTTTCAATTTAACAACTAATATTGTAAACAACCTGATGGCCTAGCAATGAGCAGCTGTATTTTACCTTTTCTAGCAGATGTTTTTATGAATAATATGGAAAACACATATAGTCACTCCTGACAATCGAGAAATTCTTCAATGGTTCCGTTATGTACACGATAGTCTTTGTTTGCTGGACTGCGATGCTCAAGGTGTCAATGTTCTTTTGGTTAAGCTAAATACCATCCACCCGAACATCAGGTTTAAAATCAAACTTGAAACTAATAAAAAACTTAATTTTCTAGACATCACTCTTCCTAGAACTTTGGACGGTCTTGATTTTTTGATTTATAGGAAACCTACTCAAACCGATCACACTACATCTTATCTATCCCACCACCCGCGCAACGCAAAATGGCAGCTTTTCATTACTATATCAATAGGTTACTTAATATACCTCTGTCTACTATTGAATATGGCAAGAAAGTCAATATCATTAAACATATCGCTTTTAACAACCACTTTGATCCCAGTCTTGTTGACAATTTAATCACTAAAGCAAAACTCAAAAAACTTAGAAGGAAAATTTCTCATAGCTCGTTAGGTAGTTCATCCAAAAAATACTTCTCCATTCCCTTTTTTAATACATTTTCTGTGTGTGATAAAATTTTCAAAACTATTCGCCATTATGTCGGTAATTCTCTGGTATCTTTTAAAAATAAAAATTTATTACAAACCTGTATAAATAACACGAAAGATAAAATAGATACTCTCTCAAAAAGTGCAATTTATAAGTTGTCATGCAATAATTCTTGCTAATGCACCTACATCGGTAGAACTTTTAGACCACTCAGGGTCCCTATCAGTGAACACTTAAATAGGAATTACTCTGCTTTTCGAGAACATTTGCGAGATCACAACCATGATTTCATTCCTCGCTCTAACTCAAAAATCCTGCATAACATCTCAAAAAATTTCAGTTTGCTGAATTTTATAGAAGATATCGGGATCCACAACGAGCTGCTTATAAACAAACATTGCCTTAACACTCAGGATAATCTCAACACATTTCATTGCACATTTCATTTCATTACACATGCTTCTTGATTGAGGTTTCTTGTGTCCGCACATTTGTGAAGGGAAGAATTTCACTTGACCAAGGACTTCAAATTTAAAAAAAAAAAATTAACAATAATTTCTAATAAGGGAATGTAATTTAATTTATTTTCATTTCTACAACTTACATTTTGGGTGGAGTCAGCGTCTTCCACACTGCATCTATATTCCCTTAACAACTTTACCAATCGTCAAAATCTAATTAAGCAACCCAAAAATAGGGGCGGCACTCCTGCGGATCGGGTTGGGGTGAGGTCTACTCCTAATGTAGTTACTATTTTAGTTAAACTCTTTCTTTTCTTTTTCAATCTGTTCGAGTTGAGTTAGTCTATGTTAATATTATCATCTCTTAATTTAGTCTTCTATTCAGTTGATTAAGTACTTTTTCTTTTCTCAAAAAGAATTTTCAGGCCATCACTGATGTATTCGATTTTTGCGTGGAATACAAAAGGTGTTTCATTTCTTACTTTTATTTTTGGCGAGTCTACTTAGTCATAACGTTCGTCACAAGAGACGTGACATCAATAAAAATTACAAATTTTATCTCTAGTAAATTATGTAAAATAGTTTCATTTTTAACCCAGGTAAGAAGTTAAGAATTATTTATGGAAAATATGGAAATAATTTCTAAAATCCTTTGTATAATAAATAGAACTGAATGCATAAGAAAAATTCAAGAAATAATTTTAACATGTATAATCAAAAATCCAAAATTCCCCTGTTCTGCATCAAGATACTTCCTGCCAAACTAATGTATTATCCCTAGACTCACATCGAAATTGTCTGTCTGGTCACATACCGGAATCTAGAAAGCATACACAATACATTCTGTCCAATAGACAAAACTATGTCTACACACCCATTCATTGGATTTAATAATGAAATGATGAATTATGACAGCTCAAAGTTTAATGCTTCGCTGCGTCACGGGTGGTATGCCGGCGTTTGTTTACTATTTTAGAATGTCTAATATTTTACTTCAAGCATGGCCCTCGGCTCGCTTCGCTGGTCCTTTTCTCGTTTCGCTCGCTCCGGGCGCAAATAACCAAACCTAACCCAAATTATCATAAAAGGCGTGTAGTATATATGGTCCAATTAATAGCTTGCAGTGGGTCTAGTGGCACTGTAGTTAGATGCTATGCTTTTGATACGGCGCGACGGCCCGGATTCGATTCCCGTCAGTGGCAAGACGTTTCCCTATTTCTTAAGGTTATGTTTGTTTCTTTTTTTAAATGTGGGTTAGTTTCGGTTAGTTTTGTGCAGTTGCGCCCCGGAGCAAGCGAAACGAGGGGAAGGCCATGCGGAAGGTGAAATATTAGACATTCTAAAATAGTAAACAAACGCTCAGTGCCGGTATATTACACGTGAAGAGTGAAGTTTTAAGCTTTATGGTTTCATGGATCATCATTTTATAGTTTCATCATTGATTTCAATTAATGGGTGTGTACACATAGTCTTATACCAATAGGAGGAGTACGAATGACACGGGCAAGTATCCGAAGGGATTACGGAGCAGGCAAAGGAGTATGATACGCGTTTCAAGATCCTTTACACAAATAGTGCACTATTTAAAAATCGACCTCTCCTATTGGTCGATCCATCTCGTATTACAGTATGTCTTCGTGATGCAATCAACTTCTATCAAGAGCTCTCGTGGTGTAGAGGTTTAGATCGTTGGGTTTCACCTGGACGGCCTGGGTTCCAACCCTGTTGCTTGTTTTTATTATTTTTTGTAGATTATGTTTCTAAACAGTTTTTTTCTTGATTTTGGGTATGTCTTGGGTTAGATTGGGTTAGCACCTGGTTAGTTTCCTTTTCTTGAGCCCCCGTAGCGAGCGAAGCGAGCGGAGGGCCATGGGGATCGACCAATAGGAGAGGCCGAATTTTATATAGTGCACTATTTGTGTAAAGGATCTTATAATGCGTATGATACCTATTTACAGAGACAAACCTCGAATAGACAGTAACTGTTAAGTAAAATAGAAAATTTGTCGTATTCATGCCATCTCTTTAACTTGACGCATTTTCGTATATCTATCTATTTATCTAACATCACCAAAGGTAATTGTAGATGGAGCCAATGTCGTGTCGACGCTTTTCACAGAAACAAATGGGATTATGAGTTAGAAGCTGAACAGCTTAATACTACAGGACAATAACAAGTATGACTATGACAGTTCAATACGGTACACCATGTTTTCATTTTAGGCTTTTGTTAGTGTGGTTTGCTGGTGTTTTTTTATATTTTTTGTGTTAACTTCACAAATTTTTGCTTGAAATATATACTTTTTCATTCATCTTGTCACTGAAACGTTAATTTATGTAAGTAGTGGATTTGATCAATGGACTACTTAATAGAGACAAAACAAACAGCATCATGGCTGATGATGCTTCTTGCGTTGTTTGTGGATTAACGGAAGATGAAGTTGAGAAAATTCATTATTTTCCTTCGTCCCTTATCTTGTAAAAATATGTGCGTCATCACACATTAACTATAATTTTGTATTTGTATAATGAACTGAGTTTTTTCTAATGATTATTGACTTTTTATCTTCCGTAAGTGCATATGGTAAGCATATCTCGAATTCACTTATTATTGTTTGTATTACACTCAGACTATAAATTTTAACTTACTCATTTGTATTAATGAATATACTTTTTATAAAATATGCATGCATTTCGATTAACATGTCTTGTCTACTGTCTAGGGTAGATTATTTCAACACTGTTTCGATCAACATTTCGTTTAGGGTTTGTCAACCAAATTTTTGAAAATAAATTAACGTTAAGCATTTTTTAAAACTGCAATATCAGCGACTTTGATGCTCAGTCCCTTTTGATGAGGTGTGTTGTGAAACGAGTCACAACAGGTGATACAATATTTCATACCTTGCTCTCGGACTATATTATGTCCTTTTAACTGCTAAATAAAATACTATTCAACTTCTATTTAAATCAAAAGCATAAAAATATGCCTAGAGCACGATGCATTTTTCCTAGAAATTAAACTATCAAAGAGTTCCGCCGTAACAGACAGATCGGCAAAGTAAGCCACAAATAAATTCCAAGAAAATATAACTCCCATAAAAACCTTTGTCAGTTTCCGATCGAATCGATCAATATTCACCCTTTCCACTCTAATAATCTAGTGACGGATTGTCTAGAACGACCCACTTGCAAACATGGCTTCTAGAATCATCCAATCACAGCAAGCGTTTACCCCACTCAATTAATGCACTCAGCGAACGCGGCGCTGACATCATCCCTTAACAAAATTCAGTCTTTCAGTTACCTTCAAGAGACACGCTGCGTTCTCGTCCTTCTAATCACGTTCGGCTAAGGCCAATTTCTCGGTATTTACCATTTCGTCTCTACAGTTCTAATTACGTTCAGCTTAATGCTAATTTTTCGGTATATGTACCATTTCGGCCCTAGCCATTCCTATTTACCCTCGGCTTAGAGCCAATTTCTTGTTCTCAAGTCTTTCGACTTAGATAATTCGATATTATATATCTCCTGTTCCAAGAACACAATTCATGCGAGATTAATTCTCCAATAAAGCCAAGATTTTCTTTGCAATAATTAGAACTTATCTTTCACACAAGTGTGTAAATTGTTCCTGTTTAGTATAGATAAAAAGAAGTCCAATGTACTGCCCTAGGATGTACTTTTAATCACATATTTTGGTGTAATAAATTAAATAGGTAAAAGCAAATTTGAGCCTATTATTACATCTGGTCCTTCGACGAAGAAAAAATAAAATCTGGAAAAGCAGTTCCATTAATTCTAATTGGATTGCGAATCGAAACCTCGCAAATCTAATAAGGTTCTGCTGTTGTGTTATGCTTAAGTTTGTTTACATTTTGCAATAATGACCTTGAAATTTTAAACCTCATTTAGGTGCTAGAAAGGTGGCTTGCATCCAACGGAAAAAAATACATAGTGATTTGTTCCTGTTATATTGCCTTATATTATATACCAAATTTGACAAACCAATATTTTGGTTTTTTTGCTATATACAATAATAATTTTTTAGCACTAATAATATTTATAACATCACAAATAAAGTCAAATCAGATGATAGTTAGAATGTTCAACCTTTACAAAGAACGAACTTACCGCTCTAAAGAACTGCTGAATATTTCTAGAATTTGTGTCCACGATCAACTTAAAAATGTCTTTCTGACGAATTTCCCGTAATACCTCTCTGTAGCTGGATGGGCTGGCTTGGCGAATGTACATTTCCATTTTTACTGCTCCTGGTGCTTTTACCAGATCTTGTAGTTTAAATAGTCCTGTAAATGTTTAAAACTTCATTTTGGTACAGAACATGTTCTAATAATTAAAATAAATGGATTTGGCAGAAATTGGTCGTTTGAATTCGGGCATGCATATTTAAGCCGTTAATTAAGAACCTATTATATTTTACATGATGCATTCTCGTGATGTATTTATTTGTTAATATCATTTTTATATCACGTTTATAACGGTATCGTCAGTTATAACGGTCTCGTCAGTAGTCGTTGGTTGTTTTTGACCTTAGAAATGTGCAAAAAATTACAAATTACAAATAAATTAAACCATTGAAGTTTTTAAGTTAAGATTTATGATGTTATTTATAAAAATGTGAAATGGACCAGGACGTAGGTTTTTTCTTAGTGCAAAAACGGGGGTAGAAATTATTTTTAATATGTTAATTATGGATAAATATCTTGATCAAAAATCCAAATTTTCCACCTTGATGAGGTACCACACGCGCTCATCTTGGCTTGTAGGTACAAGAAAATAGTTTTTTAACGTTATCTTCCTAATGGTCCATTTTTTGAAAAAATATGAAGTAAATAAGGAATCAAATTTGCTACGTTTTATGGTTTCATTTTTTTGTACGCGTATCAGGGGCAGAGTTATACGGGCGCAAATATGAAGTCTAAAAAAAACTACGTCAAACTCCATTTTTTAAAGATTTTTCTTACAATTTTTTATGACAGTGGCACACACGCTAAAGGGAGATCCTTTGGCACTCGACGAGCGGTGTGTGTGTGTGTGTGTGTGAAGATGTTGATTGACACGGTTCTTAAACAGTTATATGTTGTAATTAAAGGCAAGTAGTTCTCCTGGGAGTGAGTTCCACAGTGATGCGGTGAGCCACAGAAACGTGTCCTTGTAAAGCGACGTTCTAGGTGTTTTCAGTTGTACGATGAACGGGTGCGCTCTAGCCGTCTGTCGTACTGTGTGATAGGTGCTGCTGGAGCCGGATGATGCGGACAAAATCTTGGGAATATCTGCAGTTAATATATCTATAAAACAAGCAAATCTCGGCCAAATGTCTGTGTTCAGACTACCCTGATCCCGGGTCAACTCCGGGTCGCTGGCGAGACACACAGCCCTCTTCTGAATGGAATCCAGCCAGCTTTAGTGTGTTTTTAGGTGGCGACCCCCAGATGTGTGAGCAGTACTCTAAGCACCGTCTTACTTGCGTTTTGTAGAGCTAGAGTAGCTGTTGCGATGTATATAGTTTTGTGTTGAGAAATAGCGCACCAAGCTTCTGCGAGGCTGACTTTGCGATGTTAGCAACGTGGTCATACCGGGACATATTGCTGTTGACCGAGACATTATAGGTTTATGTATATTCAGCATGAGTGCATAAGTTTATTCCATTGCCTAACTTTCATATTAATATAATTATTATTATACTATTAATATCATTATTATTTAATTATGTAATAAATAGAGTAATAATAAAGTTCGTTTGTTGTAATTAAATTAAACTCTTTATATGAATTAGGTAAATGCACCTAATCAATTTAAGTTATGTATTTTTTTACATTTTTTTACTTTTTGTTCATATTAATATTATTGTTAAAATCTTCGTATATTTATATGCATAAATACCACAATTGTAAGTGCATATTTACCTAAAGCTAGTTATAATAATTTTGGTTAAACAGTTTCTGCAGCTTCAGCCAAAATTGTAGAGCTGAAGCAACTTGTTTTCTAACTCTAAAATTAAAAGCCATTCCATAGCCAGAACTGTTTTATTTTTCATTCATGTATTTATTATAACTAACAATATTTAATCATATTACTATTAATTATGAATACAATTAGCTAACTAAGCTTGGGTAACTTAATACGCATTTACTTAGATTTGATCAAATTTAAACAAAAAATATTTGAATCATAAAAAAGGAAGACATATAGAATCATTCAAACATAAATCATTTTGCTTACAATATATCTTATATAATGACTTGATTGAATTTTGCTGATTTTAACTCTATCACTATTTTTCTCAAAAATCAATTTCTTGCTTTACATCTAAAAACTTTGATCGTAATATGTGAAATAGATAAAATTAGAGAAGCGAGAGGCGAAGCGGCGAGCGGCCAGCGAATCTTGAAGGGTGTCTCTCTTTTTGTACTTATTTTTATGGTTCAAAAATCTCCTATTTCCTGTGAATGTGAAGAAAACATAGAAAAATAATACAAAATATTTCAAAATTAAATTCCAGAATATATTTTAAATCTGGAGGGTGCCGATATTTAAAACAATTAACTTTAAAATACCAACAGCAAAATTGATATTTAATTTAAATAAGTAATTTCAAATCTGATAGTAATTTTGTAATATTATGTATTATATAATTCAATAAATTTGTTATTACTTCTTATTAGTCTTCCTTTAATGAAGTCAGTAAAGATTTTAAATAGTCTGCGCAAAATAATACATTGTTCAACAAGCACGTTAGGAGAATGAGCAAAATAGCCATTATATACTTTTTTCTGCGATCGTTTTCCTCAAAATATTTAATAAAACTAAGTTTTAGATTTTTTTTACAAAGCAGGAAAAGAACATATGAAGTGCGCGCGTATGGGTTTTAATGTAACCTTGTTAGCTTGAATAAATCATGCTGGCACTAGCAGTAATACTCGTAATACACAATTTAAGTAAATCGGGCAATAGCATATCGCATTATTAGTAGTAAAAAGCGGTATTTCTTGTGGCAGGGCTGTAGGGTTCACAATGAACTAGAGACCACCCACAAAATGTTAGTTTTACTCTAAATAATGCCTGCAACACTGCTGAGAAATACATTTTATTATTTTCACCCAAATGTTGGCGGATGATTTTGATGGTATCAGCTATCAACAGCCTTATTGTTTTGGTACTTTGCCGCATCTAAGGCCCATCGAACACCATCGCCATGCAACTGCAACGCAACTATATTGCAGCTCCGCTTGCACTATTTAAGATATCCCACCAAAGCAACTCGATTATTAGTTGCTGTCAAGATGCCAGACAGATCGAATTATGTAGCAATAGCATGTTGCTATCTAAAAGACAGAAAAAGGAGAAACGTCCTGGGTACACCCATTCATCACGAACAATAAAAAACGAAACGCCTGTATAATGGCACAATCACTGCAAACGGATGAAGGCAAGTTAAAAGCGTTTTACAGAATGTCTGGAGCCCTATTTTTGGAACTTGTAGAAATACGTACTTGTAGTACTACGCATTTTAAGTTCCTTTACACCATCCACTATGTAAAAATCGGCCTCTCCTATTGGTCGATCAACATGGCCCTCCGCTCGCTTCGCTCGCTACGGGGGCTCAGGGTAAGGAAACTGACAAAGTGCTAACCCAAACTAACCCAAGACATACCCTAAAGCAAGAAAAAAAAGTGTTTAGAAACATAATCTTAAAAAATATATAAAAAAGCAATGGGGTTTGAACCCAAGCCGTCCAGGTGAGACCCAACCATCTAAACCTCTCGACCACGAGAGCTCTTGCGACAAATTGATTGCATCACGAAGACATATTGTAATACGAGATGGATCGACCCATAGGAGAGGTCAATTTTTACATGGTGCTCTACTTATGTAAAGGATCCTAAATTATACGGCTATTCCTCTTTGAACCCCTTGGTTCTCCCTTTTAAGCGGCGCCTAAAAACCGTTTTTATATGTTTCCACTTCTCCTTGCACTTCCCAACTGAAACAAAAATTACTTTAGCGATTTTTTTGCCTATTTTGTTGAGTTATACAGGGTATTCTTAAAGTTTAATCATTAATTTTGACAGGTTGTAAAACTCGCAAAGGAAAGTTAATTTACCAAAAAACATACTAAAGTGCTTTATGTTCAATGTACAGGGTGTTAAAATTTAATTTAATTTGTTTTTTACTGCGACGTTAATGAATATTTTTTACTTAAATTGTCGGATTCTGCATTCTGTTCCCTATTTTTTTTTTTGGTCACTTATGAAGCATAATTTTCATTCATGCATATTTTGCATAACTGAATTTAAAAAATTCTGATATTTTGCTAAAGAACTTTTAAACGGTGTTAGAACATCGAATTGTCAAAAACACCAAAAATTTGGAATGTCAAGGGAAACCTGCTTTTCAAAGTATGAGCAATCACTGGCGCGGTAGTAAAAACTTTGGGGGGTCAAAAGGGGTCATGACCCTCTTTTTTGTATCTATTATAGCCATTTATAAGACATTAATCATGGTAGATAGTATCCTAACTTTACAAAGCAGGAAAAGAACATATGAAGTGCGCGCGTATGGGTTTTAATGTAACCTTGTTAGCTTGAATAAATCATGCTCGCACTAGCAGTAATACTCGTAATACACAATTTAAGTAAATCAGGCAATAGCATATCGCATTATTAGTAGTAAAAAGCGGTATTTATTATGGCAGGGCTGTAGGGTTCACAATGAACTAGAGACCACCCACAAAATGTTAGTTTTACTCTAAATAATGCCTGCAACACTGCTGAGAAATACATTTGATTATTTTCACCGAAATGTTGGTGGACGATTTTGATCGTATCAGCTATCAACAGCCTTATTGTTTTGGTACTTTGCCGCATCTAAGGCCCTTCGAACACCATCGCCATGCAACTGCAAAAAAAAGTGTGCTTTGTGTTCAATGTACAGGGTGTTAAAATTTAATTTAATTTGTTTTTTACTGCGACGTTAATGAATATTTTTTACTTAAATCGTCGGATTCTGCATTCTGTTCCTATTTTTTTTGGTCACTTATTATAATTCGATATTTTCTCTCGTTTGGAAGTTATGAAGCGTAATTTTCATTCATGCATATTTTGCATAACTGAATTTAAAAAATTCTGATATTTTGCTAAATAACTTTTAAACGGTGTTAGAACATCGAATTGTCAAAAACACCAAAAATTGGGAACGTCAAGGGAAATCTGCTTTTCAAAGTATGAGCAATCATTGGCGCGGTAGTAAAAACTTTGGGGGGTCAAAAGGGGTCATGACCCTCTTTTTGTATCTATTATAGCCATTTATAAGACATTAATCATGGTAGATAGTATCCTAACTTAGAATAAATTATTTCTAGAAACATACACGGTGCACTAAAATAACCTAAAAAATAATAAAATTTTGATACCCTGTATATTGAAAATAAAGCGATTTGGTATATTTTTTTTGTAAATTAACTTCCCTTTACGAGTTCTACGTCCTATCAAAATCACTGACGAGACTATGAGACAATCCTGTATTAGAGTAAATAATGATTTTTTTTTTTCAGAAATTTTGGGCACCGGTTGCACATCTACTTCACTTTCTATATTGCAAGATGAGAAAATTAAATTGGGCGAATCGGATCTGTGATTTTAGTAGCTATTTGGCAAACCTTGAGAAACGAATGAATGCCTATTCCCAATAAAGATCAATGGATGCAATGGATGCAAATATATCAGCGATATTAGGAATCTTTGATTTGAAATCTTCCCTAAGTGTATGGGGTCACATCCGGATTCAAAACTACCTCGCAGTGGTTCAGTAAACCTTAATTATAAATCGTTTGATTTCCTTATTTTGATGGCCTATAATGATGCTAATGGATACTTTTACTATGGGTATGACCGGTTATGTTGGACGAAACAGCGACACACGGGGGAATTTTAAAGTATCCAAAATGTCAGTGGCTTCATAGACAAGGACTTGATTTGCGAATTTCTCAACCTCTACCATTTGATCATGTCGAAATCCCTTACTATTTTTGGCAAATAAAGCATTCCCGTTTCAAAAATATCTAATAAGGCAATATCCAAAAAGAAAATTAACTAACAAAACAAGAATTTTTAACTACAAGTTAAGCAGAGCTCCAAAAACGGTTTAATGCGCATTTGGCTTGATGTCACAAAAATTTCAGGTCTTGTTGAGTGGCGTTCGCTGCAAGCGAGTTAAAACAGTAAACAAAACAATGTTGTCCGGGCTATTTGTACATTACATAATTATATACGAAGGCGGGAAGGAATACCTTACGAACAGCACTTTAAAACCAGTGGCGAAGAAATAGTCAATGCTAGGAATGCTCCTCACCTTGAAGAACAGCAGATTAAAATAAACGAAAATTCAAATGCACAAACATTAACGCCCGGTCCTACGTGAGCGATTTGCAGCGAACGCGAACGCGAAACAGTGGCGATGCCGTGCGACTATATTAACTTTTCGTATGGCATCGCCAGCGCTTCGCGTTCGCGTCGCCTGTAAATCGCTCACCTAGGACTTGGCGTTAGAGGTAATTTATCTAAAGACCTGAGGTAGCACTAACATGGCAATGGAAGTAATGCTTGCCGGAATAATTATTAATATTAACAAAATTAATCAAAATAAATAAACAAATGTCTTTCTTCGCTTGCTCCTGTTGCCACTTCGGCCCATGCCTTTTCTACAACATCCTTTCGCTGGTAATAACTGACTTTATAGTTATATAAGCACTTATGTTTTTCAACTGCTTCAAATAATTTTGAATACAGTTCTTGATCTAATCAGACGCCATACTAAAAAAGCTAGTTTACCTTCAAAATACCACGTTTCACATGCAACTGACAGGATCAGTTGCAGACGCAACGATCTGAAACCAATCGTGTTTGAGATGCGTAGGTAGATGATCTTTATTCTTAAAACATAGGCTCAACTGTTATGCAACTGGTTGCAAATATAGAAAAAGAAACAAACATAACCTTAAAAAACAAAACAAACAAGCCTTACTACCGTATCACAAACACAAAATCTTACCTACTAGACATGTCGTAGATAAAATGAAAGTGACGTTAACCCACCAATCAAAAGCGGATAATATAGCATAGTGCTGTAGGAACGTATCTTAAAATGCCAACAATAATACAAGTTGAAGACAATTAGCGTTGCAGTTGCAGTTGCGTTACTGTGGACGCCTTAATCGATAGAAATGATCAATAGTAGTAAATGAGTGCCATTGTGAATTTATGATTAAGCTAATATTGTTGCTACAAATAGGTAGGTATGTAGTGCTATGTGGCCTCGTGAAAATCGAATTTATTTTATTTTATATTTATGAACGCGAGTTAATATACATTCTAAAGCATTTATTCACCATGCAAATTATCCACTAGGAAAATTTAGTGGGCTACATAAACAATTAAATATAATTATTAACTCTCTGGAAGACACTTTCTGCTAAGTTAACTAAACAGTTTAGATGATAGGTTTTTTCTTCTTAAACCGATTAAATAATAAGATAATTGGTCATCAAGAAAAATTAGTTATTGTCACAAACAACCCAACCATTTATAAATTGTAAAAATCGCTGCTACAAAGTGGCCATTATATTATATTTTCAACCAACACCAACTTCTTGATAAAAGAAGATGTAAGAATTTATTTCATATTAGTTTTTATATTATAACGGTATACGTATTACGGTGCGCATCTTTACGTTCCCTATACCGTGTGTGCAACCAGTTGCAGACACAGTCTAGAAAACGTAATGCGCACCGAATCACTCCGATCCCTATACCGTCTGTGCAACTTGTATGCATTATTATGGCTTTACATTGCGCTCCGCTCGCTACGGGGGCTCAATTAACAAGAACTAACCAAAACTAACTAACCCAAGCCTAACCCAAAATTAAGAAAAAAAGTTCCCTAGACTGTAGGCGTAATAGTGGGTGACTGATACTCAAAATAAATACCTGAGAGTAGATAATCGCTACAGGGACGCAACCAACAAAAACTAACCAAAACTAACTCAAGGCATACCCAAATTTAAGAAAAAGATTACAAACTATTTAAAAAATAACAAAAACACCGACGGGAATCGAACCCGGGCCGCTGAAGTAGAGGTCTCGCATTTTAACTACTGAACGACCAGAGCATTTGAAACGGATTTGATGGACCCTAAAGACATGACAGTTAGCGTTGCGCCCACTGTCTAAGGAACGGAATGATTTGGCGATCCTACGTTTCCTAAACTGTGTCTGCAACCGGTTCACACACGGTCTAGGAAACGTAAAAATGCTTACGGTACATATTACAATGTAACGGAATATTAGCTTATTCCGCTCCACTAAGTTCAGTTCAATTACGAATGATTTTCGATGTTTGGGATATGAATCGCTAGTGACATCTATTCAGGAACGGGCTTATCTCATCTAGTTGGTAATTGGAGAGCGTAGTACGCTATTTAGTATCTACAATTTATGAATTTAATTTACTATAGATTACTATATTTAGTATACATGTATTGAGTATTTCTTTGGTTTGACGCCGCGTGTCCTATAGTGGTAGTCACATGATATAAATCATCCAATTAAAACGTCGAAAAGCATAATTGGTTGAACGTCTTGAATCTTGAAAGCGAGGTCGTTTCATCTTTGTGGCGACGCTTGACCGGGTGCGTGCTGTATTTTAATCTTGAAATATTTTATTGATCTTGCAATATATTTCACTAATTATTTCATTTTTAAATACATAATTAATAATTGTTTCTGATTCGCTTAATTGTATTTGACTAAAGCAAGGTTTTAGCATTTTTATATTACACTTTCAATTAGCTTACAGCTTAATTTTTGTAGTGACCGTTGGGTTAAGATACCGATTAATTGGTAGATAATTGTGTCTCTCAGTAGTCAAATTCATGTAATTTGAAAGTGGCTTAGTCCAAATTTATAGAGAACGTAATTATGTCATCATTTAGCGATCACGCACATTCTTTTACGTATTTCCATTCAAATTGAACAGCATTATTTGGGGAACTCTTGGAGTAAGTTCCATATATTCCTGTGAAGGTAGTAAATTGAATTTTCGGTATCGAATCTTCCCTTATAGTATTGCTGGTTTAATATTTTTTCCTTTTCAGGCTTATTTAATTAAAATTTCAGTTTATTTGTAACATCAAACATATAATTTTTAGCACTTGCCCTGTCGCGTCTCAACACTGATGTATCGACATTAACTTGCATTTATGAGAGGTTAAGCTTACATGTGTAAATTTATCTGTTTTTTTTTTCCTTATCTTATAATTAAATTTCTATCTCAATGCGAGATAGTGATTACCTTATCTTTATCTTCAATTAGTTGAGGCGTAATTACGCTCAATTATCGTGTATGTGCCAAGGGCCATATAAAAGAGTAATAGAAATTACTTATTTGGAGTTATAAGACTCGTTTATAGAGGTTGTGCCTCTATTTTTCTATTTATCATTAAATTCAAGTTATCTTTTATATAGATTTGCCGATAGCCACTGTTTGGAACGTAGTTCCATAATTTTCTTTTGAATTTTATATTTCAGCCATAATTTCTTTTGAATTTAATATCTTAAAATAAAGAAAAATAATATATTGAGTAACAGTAGTTATTTATAATTGTTGCTTAACAGTAGTTATTTATAATTTTTGCTTAACAGTAGTTATTTATAATTTTTGCTCAACTTAAAATTGTAATTTAAGTTTCTGATTATACCTGCTTTAACGAGTAATTTTTTAAAATGTTGATTACTTCCTCCTGTGTAATAGTTTAACTGAGGTCCACACGATATTTCCTTGAATATTCTTTAATTAGCGATATACATTGGTCTAAAACTAGGATATTTTTTCTTACATGTAAAGTTGGCCGAAGAAAACATCGTGCTTGGCAAGTAGCATGTGTCCGTCCACTTACTGTGTGCTCTGAGGGAGTCAATACGATAAGAACCAAGTGAAACTTCGATAAGACCAAGTAACATTTACTTAAGAACAGGCAAAAGCGGTTCCAGTAAAGATCCCAATACGATCGCATGGTTACAGAATAGTTGAACAAGCTAAGTATTAGCCAATCAGAATATAATTTGTTTGTAAAAACCACTGATATCGCTTTACTCATTCATTAAATTTTTTAATCTTTTAGATTAATTTTAACTTTCATTGCTAGTCAATTTGTTCAAAAACTTTATTAGAAATAATATCATCAATCATATTTGTAATTTAATAGTCAATTATAAGGGCAAACTTCTGATATTCTTACCTTTATATTTTTTTATATCTAAGTATTCACATTCAGTTCGCATGGTCTCTAGGAACTCTGGCGCCCAAAATATAAAAATCTCTGTTAATAAGAGAACATCGAACAACGTCCGAAGAAAATTAAAACAAGTCTCATGCAATTTTGATCAAATAATTTAACTATCATGACAAATTGGCGACTGAACTAGTATTTCATTATAAAGTGACGCCCAACTGTTCAATTCGTGACAACAAATGAGTATAAGTTACTAAATAACCTAGTTTATTTCCCATAGAATAATATAGATAAAACCTGTAGCTACACCTATACAAAGTATTGGCATGACCGAGCAAATATCAAAATCGCCACTAAGCTATATATAGTCCAACATCGAACATCAATTTATAATGTGAAAGGGCTGAATGTAGGCTGCCTAATCGACGAACTAATCTTGATTCATCAGACTCGTAATATGCGTATTTGGAAGTTTTTATCAAATGCTTACTGAAATATAAAAGTATGTTTAAGACAGGACTGATCAAGGGGATATTTTTGCGTTTTCTCGTATTTAAAAAAAAACATGTAAATAGCCATCTTATGTATTTTTTTCTTCGATACATTTCAATAAAAGGAATTTCGTGTTCACTTTTAGTAACAATAGAAATAATTTAATTTATGCAAGAAATTTACAATATAAATTTATTAATAGAAAAAGGGAAATTATTCTAAAAACAATTCAATTGCAGAAGTCTGCCGAAATATCTGCTATCATGCAAGAAAGCGAACAATTAGTTAGGGGTGCATCCAAAGTACATTGAACAGGATAAATTAATTCCGTTTCGAATTCTTTCAGTTCAGCAACTGACTGCAGCACAGAAAGATCTTTAGTTTCAATAATTAGATATCAGGATTAAAATCCGGATTTATTTATAAAAAAATTGAGGAGTCTGCTAGCACTCGAGACACTGATGTGTAACATTATCCCATATCAACATAATCGACATGAAAATCTAATGCCACCTTAGGCTGCGTGACGCCTAAATATAGGCAACATCTTATTTGTAATTAGTTGCCTATATTCTGGCGTTAGATCCGCTTGCACATTTCTGTCTCATTCGCTTGAATGTTTCTGTTCCATTTGGCGAGATTTACCTTCATACCACCGCGTAAAATGTTTACATATCAAAACTAACCGTAAAAATCAACGCTAGCGAAGCCGGGGGTAAATGCAAAAGTGGTACTCCTGAAAATATCTGTACCAAAATTAATGATGATCGGTTAAGTAGTTTACGCGTGAAAAATAAAATTAAAACTAACCGTAATAATCAACTCGAGTGAAGCCGCTGGTAAAACTTAAAAACGTCCTATGTCTTTTATTATACTCTTGAAAATATTTGTACAAAATTTCATGATGATCGATTGAGTAGTTAATGCGTGAAAGCGTAAGAAACAAACAAACAGATTCGCATTTATAATATTAGTTATTCGCATTTCTTTAATAATGCTTACTGGCAGCTTCAATCGGAGTGGATTAATTCAAGCAATGGATCCAAATACACTGCGAATATAATATA
>MU182298.1:0-24788 GCA_016904865.1 Pissodes strobi
TTTAGGTATACTGCCCTTTTGCCCGTTATGATTTTTTATTACCTTCGGATTTTGAATTAATATCACAGATTACTCCTACCAGATGCGAATCTTACGCTTCCGACGGTGACCCGATTTAGAGAATTCTTAAAGTGGCAGCGGCCATCGTATTTAATCCGGCGTCGAATGTTAGTACATTGATGATGCTAGCGTATGCGATCGTCTCAGTGAAATAGATAGCGGGTAAATGTTATTACAGAAGTTTCGTTGCGTGACTTTATGATTTAAATTGTGGTTGTACTAAGTTGTAGTGTAATTTTAATTAACTATATGCTTTTTTATATTTGTTAATTGCATTATTTTATGTAAAATGCCTGGTTACAAGTGTGTATACCGGTGTTGTTCTTCCAGGACTGGACGAGTATTCGCTTTTTAATTTTCCTAAAGATCGTTCCAGGTATGTACAAAATTCGATGATAAACCTTAAACATATTTTTGTATCTACTTCACATAAACAATTGCTTAAAATTATTTTCAGATATGAAGGTTGGCTTAGAGCCTCTCATAGAGAAGATCTACTTGGAAAAAATCTCAATAATTTTCGTTTGTGCGAGAAACATTTTGAAAAGAAGTTCATTAATATATCTGGAAGAAAACGTTTGTTTCAAAATGCAATTCCAACGGTTTTTTGTAGTTCAGATCACTCATGCGATCCCTCTATGGACGCCGACGACGGAGAACCATAAAGAAAGATTTTTATTTTATTAGGTATGTACCTGATCATGACAGTTTTTTTTCTAATTATATATACCTAATTATTAAATTTAATAAATAAAATTATAGAATAACAAATTATAATAAGAAACACCATAATAAAAATGCCATTTTAGATGCACCCTCGATAAATGTAACAGAAACATATCCTACCAACACCGACGGAAACATTATTATAGAAAAAGAAGGTATGTGTGTCTGGGTGTATATTATACATATATTTTCATTATGTTTATTTTATTATTACAAAACATTATTTTTTTAATGTGTTAACCAACTTTAGAATTGATTTTAAAAAGAGAAGTACAGTATATTATAACCCAACACCCACTATGATCATCGATGAAAGTTTCTCAATAAATTCAATTGGGAGTGAGTACTTTTATCTATGTTTACTATAGTATTATGAGAATATTCAATTGATGTATTTTGTGATTTTGTCACTTAAGTGTATTCTCATACCGCTCTATTGAAAAGTTAATGATAAAAAATCGTTTATGGA
Organism: Pissodes strobi; assembly: GCA_016904865.1. Classification (NCBI taxonomy): domain Eukaryota; kingdom Metazoa; phylum Arthropoda; class Insecta; order Coleoptera; family Curculionidae; genus Pissodes; species Pissodes strobi. Next base: position 1,256 of record MU182298.1, read on the forward strand.
TCTACTTTTTGGATTCTGCTGTGGCCAAAAATGAAGATCAATCAAATTCTTTCAGGGAGTGGTTCTTCATTAAAACCATTCTCCCGCATCTTAAATGTATATATGTAGAGCCAAATAAAGGAATTTTTCTTTTAATTTTAGTTATTTATTTACCCATTGTATGTTCCTACTATGAAATTATTCATCATTTCAAAAGTATTAACAAAATACCTTTTATGTTTTAAAATTTTAAAATAGAATGAATGAATGGAATGAAATTCATGGCGCAACTCGCCAACTTCATATTTCCACATAATTAAACGACGTTAATGTTGGAAAACTCCGTCCTCCAATTAGTGCTGGCAAAAACCGTGAAAAGTTGAAACCGGTTATTCGGTTTTCTTAAAAACCGGTTTCGGATAAAACCGGGTATTCGAATAATAGTGAAAACCGGGTATCCGGATAACCGGTTAATCGGATAACCGGTTAATCGGATAACCGGTTAACACAGTCGTATGCTAATCATAATTTATAATTTGTTCTTAAGCATATTTCCATTAGTTCAGTTTCCCTGCCGATTAGGGCACAATCATTAAATTCTAGTGAACCAGATTTATTCCAGTTTTTGGTCGTTATTGAAATAAACCCCAAGATAATAATTAAATTAAAAATATTGTTTATTACAAATTACAATCGATATAAATTCTGAGCGGAAAAAATATTACAAGTTTTTAAAACTTAAATAAATATAAAGGTATTCTATTAAAGGAAGATATTATTTTTCAATCGCACTCTAAAAGCATTTCCAAATATAATCACCATCCAGTAGGTATGTGGTATGTTACGATTCCAAATACCCAGTTTTTACTTTACTTTCTATCTTTTTTACCATTACTTGAGAACCCGGTGGCCCAGTGCCATGTAACTAGATAACCGAATAATCGATTAACCGAGAAACCGGTTAATCGATTAATTGGTTAAACGAGAAATCGGGTAATCGGTTAACCGAGTATCCGGTTAACCGGTTTCGGTTTTTTGAAAAACCGCGGATAATCCGAAACCGGTTAACCGACTATCCGAAAAACCGTCTTCGGTTGCCAGCACTACTCCAAATCTACGCTCGAAGCGGCTCGCTGCACTATATTACGTGCCGACCAGATCGCGAAAACTTTGTATAGGAAAGTTATTAAGAGATTCGCATCTGGTAGGAGTAATCTGTGTTAATATAATAAAGCCTTCATTCTGTGAAAATTTCAGCTTGTAACCCCGAGGTGCCCACAGAAGTCAAGATAAGTAGCACTCTACTATTATTTAAAGAGTAATGATCAACTTCGTGAATTGGTAGATCAAATAGACATCGTGAATGAACTAAATAGTTTTTTTGGTTCCGTAGGAGCCAATTTGGCTGCTAAGATAAGTAAACCCAGTATTGTAGCGGCCTTTTTGAAAAATGAGGATCAATTGCCTAATTCTATGTTTCTTTATCCTGTTAATGAGGAAGAAATTGTTCACGCTATAAATTCACTTAAGAATGCCTCTACTGCAGATGATTTCTGCATATCAAACTTAATTGTAAAATCAAACTATTCGCTGTTGGTCTTGCCCATGGTCCATATTGTGAATCTTATATTTGAATATGGTATTTTTCCTGATATATTTAAAACAGCTCTAATTATACCTTTGCATAAGAGTGGTGAAAAATCTGATATCAACAATTATCGTCCAATTGCACTTACTAGTCCTATATGTAAAATTATCGAGAAATGTATAAAAAAGAGATTATGTAACTTTTTAACTGAAAATAATATAATGTCGGATTCACAATGTGGATTTCGAGAGGGAATGGGTACAGATAGTGCTTTGCATGAAGTTACAAACTTTGTTGTCGAATGTTTTAATAACAATTATAAATCTTTGGCGGTTTTCTTGAACCTCTCAAAGGCGTTCGACACGGTGGATCACCGGATTCTGCTAAACAAACTAAACGGTATTGGGATAAGGGAAAAGGTACAGGGTCATTTTTTATATTTTCCCACCCTCTTTAACTTTTTGTGCCACTGTGTAGAAAAAATATGTAAATGGGAAAGTTGTAGTGCTTCAGAAGAAGCTCTCAGAAAACATTTTTTTGTCTATACAGGGTGTTGCAAAAAGTGTGAAAAAAAAAATATATTTTTTTAAATGGAACACCCTGTATATTTCTCCTCAGGATGAAAGATCTTTGCTCTCCGATTACAAAAATATATAATTTGTCTACATTTGCTTAAGCCATTTCTGAACTATTTAACTTTAAAAGTTGATTTAAATAAAATAAATCATTGTTTTAATAATTTTTTATTATTATTATACAAATTCGTATCTTAATATGTTTGATAAAAAAAACTTCAGTATTTCAATTATTGTTGAATATGCCCACTATTGATACAATTTCTGAAGTCGCTTTCTAATTTATTTGTTGCATGGGTAATAAAAATTGGATTCTTCTGGTTAAGGTCGTTTATATAGTATAAAATTCTCACCCTGAGCTCTTCAATAATAGCACTTCTCTGAGCATAAACTTTGTTTTTAAATATCCCCACAAAAACGCATCTAAAGGCGTTAGATCTGGGCTGTTCGATTGGTTTGAATTCATGCTTTGTCAACTTTTAAAGGCAAATAGCTCGGAAATGGGTTATGTAGACAAATTATATATTTTTGTAATCGGAGAATAAAGATCTTTCGTCCTAAGGAGAAATATACAGGGTGTTCCATTTAAAAAAAATATATTTTTTCGCACTTTTTGCAACATCCTGTATAAACAAAAATATGTTTTCTGACAACTACTTCTCCAGCACTACAACTTTTTTATTTACATATTTTTTCTACACAGTGGCACAAAAAAGTTAAGGGGGGTGGGAAAATATAAAAAATGACCCTGTACATCAACTTTTTACATCGTATCTTATGGACAGATCTCATAAAGTCAATTTAAATTCAATTTATAGTTCTGATATTGAGGTGGCATATGGGGTACCACAGGGTACAGTACTTGGTCCCATTTTGTTCTCCATTTATATTAATAATCTGTCGAGGTCAATTCCGGATGTAAAAACGGTATGTTTTGCTGATGATACTGTTTTCCTGTGTAGGGGAACAAGTTGGGATGACGCCTTTGAGAGAGCCGAGAGGGCAATGACTTGTGCTCAGGTCTGGTTGAACTTGAATTCATTGACTCTGAATGTTAAGAAGACAAACTTTATGTGTTTTTCAATGAATAGACGGGGGCTGCCTAATAAACACATTTTGAGAGTTCACTCATTATGGTTGTGGCATCACTGATGATTGCAACTGTTCTGTCTTTATTGAGTCTGTAGAGCACACTAAATATTTGGGTGTTTTCTTTGACCAATTTTTAAAATGGGATGTGCATTCTGATTATGTAAAGACTAAAATAAGAAAACTAATTTTTAAGTTTTATGAATTACGCAATATACTTAATAGGGACTTGATCTTGAATGTGTATAAATCTCTGGCGGAGTCTTGTTTGAATTATGGCATAATTTGTTGGGGTTCGGCTCATAAAAATGTCTTACACAACATTGTCATTGCACAAAAATATATTCTAAAAATTATTATGTTTAAGAAGAAACGTTTTCCTTCTAATTTATTATTTGAACAATCAGGAGTATTCACACTTACTCAGGTATATAAAGAACATTTTAAGATTTTCTCTCAGTAGGAATATATTTCAGAATTACATAAGTCATGTAATTATGACTAGAGCTAATGTTGACCGTAACCTAGAACTGCCTAGCACTCAAAGATGCATTTCATATGTGGCTCCTAGAATATTAAATATACTGCCAGAGCAGTTGAAAAATAAACCATTTAAAAGTATTAAAAGATACTTAAATATATGGATTATGAATAATTCAAATAGAATAAAAGAAATTGTTGGGTTTTTATAGACATTGGTTGTCCAAGGAATGTTTTGTTTTTGGTTTTTCTGTGTCTTTTCTCTGAACTTAATTGTAATAGTTTTGGGTTAGATTTTTTCTTGTTGTACTTATTGTGATTTTTTTTAGTAAACTTTGCTTATTACTGTGACGTATAAACAATGTTTACTGAGTGCACACACAGACTTAATGTCCATCGTGCACTCACATTAATTATTATTGCGGTGTTAGAATATAAATTAGGCTATTGATTTATTTGTAATGTGATTAAAGGTGTAAATAAACAAATAAATAAATAAATAGGACATCTTCGGTAAAAAATATAGGTATTCTATGGACAAATTTAACGAAATAAAAAAATACAGGGCGTTTCGTTTAAAATTGTTGAGATATTGCATATTAAATTTTGGTAAATTTATATATCCATAACAAATACCCTGTACAAAAAAAAATATAAATTATCACTGGGAATTTTATAAGATACCTTAGACTAACTATGACAAAAATGTCGCTGCTTTAGCTTGAATCCATAGATAACTACGGACTTTTAAACGGGCCCTTTAAAATATGCCTCTTATCATTTAGGCACTATCTTAGCCGTACACCTTGTTGACACACCCTGTAAAGAACAATGAACAAATCAAGGAGGACCCGTTGCATGACCTTCACGATCTCCTGATTTGAACCTCCTAGATTTTTGTCTTTGAAAAGTTTACTCAACTCCAGTAGAGACTAGGGAAAAACTACTGAAAATAATCAGTTTTCATTGCTCACAAATAAAAAACAATAATGGAGTATTGTGGAGGGTGAAACAGTCTTCAACAGAACTCGTCGCGCCCGGGAGTATGTATAGTGTCCGGTTTTCGATACGTTTTAGGTTTTCGCAATACTTATATACAAAACAGTACGATTCTAGGTGCCATATTTAGGAAGATATGAACAGTATGAAATTCGGGTTGAGAGTTCCAGATTGGGAGATCTGATCGAAAATTTGGTAGTTTGGGGGTGAGCTGGAATAGATCCAATGTTTAGTTAAAACAGCACGATTCATAGTGTAACGTTAAATTATTATCGTCTTTTTTTAACTACATTTAACAAAACTTTTTTTAAAACCTTAAAGTACTTGCGAACTTCCAACAACTCTAAAACATATTTAAATAAAGCTGGAGGGGCGGCGTAAAGTAAGCCCCTCAAAGTGTCAACGTCGATTTTCTCGGTCTTTCTAACAGAATTATTGACAAAACATGCCAGGAAGTATAGAAAAATAAAACAAGAACTGCCATGAAATCGAAGAAAAACTATTTGGGGAGGGGGCAAGTTCACAGACATATACCTAATGCGTAATCCGGAACAAAAATGGACTATAAATTTGTTTATTTGAACAACAGTTTCTAAGGGTACGGCTTATATTATAATAAAAGCCCTTGACCCGAATATCACAAAATCGTACCCTTAGGTAGTGGTGTTTTTGCTGCTAATTAAAAACATCGTATTATAATAATTTTTCTAAAAAAAAACGGCGAACTTTAATACGGAACATGAAAAACGATTAATGAGCTTCTGCTAAAAAAATAACAGGAATGTTGTCGAACTATCCACGAGTCTCTACATTATGGCGCCAATACTTATTTTTGCTGTTTACACTGCTACGATTTTTTATTTTTTTGTGTTTTTACTGGAAAATATTAATTATTTAGCTAAATTACAGTAATTAGGTTAGCGTATTTAATGTCATATCAATTTGCTTTGTTTAGAACACGAGAACCAGGTAATAGATTAAGGTTTGAAATTGGTTTGCAAATAGCGATAATTTTCGCCATACAAATGTCTGTTTTTTTGCAATTTATTTATAGTTTAAGCTAAAATATTTGAAAATTGGGTCACCCAAATATCATCAACAAAACATTTTGTTTTGAGCACATAATATACAGGGTGTTCCATTTAAAAAAGTTGAAGTTGCATATATTTTTCCATTTTTTGATGCGATGTTTATTTCCTGATAACTTTAAAAGATAATATGGAAAAAACCTACAATTTTGGTGTAAAACTTTTTTTCTATCTTCAAAAATAAAGGCTCCCGGAGCCACGTAAATATAATCAAAGACCCTGTACAATCCGAACTATCTACACACAAAAAAAAGAATACTCCATTTATGTATACACATTTTCTCAACTTTTTTTACTAAATTTAAGTCAACAGATACTTCCTTTTGAAAAATATACTTCGTATGAATAAATGCATTTTCTTAAAAGCAAAATATGAATTTTTCAAATTATTTTCTTGATTTACAAACAAATTTTTGTTTAGAATTTCGAACAATCTTAATCAAAGATGAAGATAGATTTACTTTCAAAATAAGCTACATATTTTATTCAAGATTCCTAAATATTTCAATGAACTTTATTGAGTTTTGATCAAGAAACATAAAAAACTAATTTAAGAATATTATTTTCTGCATTTAAAATAAATCCTCGCTCCACATTATTTAGTATAAGATGGCAATATTCTTCAGATAAAAATAATACGGTCTAACCGTATGTTTCTTAAAATGAGAATATCTCATGCATATTTTGAAACTACTACGTTTCTGTCTAAACATATATCGTAGCACAAATCAAATAAAAAATTAAATATGTTGACTAAAATTAAATCTTTTTATTCATCTTGACTCAAGAATCCGGGAATCTGATTGCACCCCTCCCCGCATGTTTTCTAGATGGCCGGCAATATATTCTAGTTTAGTTAGTTGATCGATAAGGTTGCTAGGGGTACTGTGAGTGCAAGTGTGTCTGCTGTCCAGGACCATCGACCGATAAAGATCGTCTGTCATGACGGATTGATTGATTTTTACGTCAGACAAATCTAATGATCCGAATACTTACAATTTCGTCATTTTGGTATTCGGGAAAAAAACGAATTACACATAACTAGAAAACAATTAATATATAAATCCGACGCCATGAAGAACAAGAATGGTCGCCAAAAGCCACAAAATTGTGATGTGGTATTCACGGAGCTAAAAGAAGTCGAAGAATTAATGATAGAGAATACAAACTTCACACAGTCCTAGTGTGTTTTTTGATCTCAGATTGCTCGAACTGTATGTATAGATCTTTGCCCGAAAAGAAGAGTTCAAAGCCGTTTTTAACTTGCCAAGAAACAGAAAAATACCTATCTTGGAGTTATTTTAGCTAAGTATTAGTTATTGGTCGTAGGATACTAACTTTTATTTTTTATTGTTACTTAGGCCATTTGTTTTAGGCTTTTTAGTCTTTTTGCTATCCACACATTGTGAAAATGGGCCTTAGGTATTTATACTTACTGGTTTTTGTTAACATTCTCTAATATTCATTGTACATAGGTACATCCTATTTAACTCATCGTAAAGAAAACTGAAAATATTTTAAAAATACAGGTTGTAGCATAATATGTTAAGAATTTTTCTTGGTAGATCATATAACTGATGGTTTAAATTGTTTTAGATGTGAGTATATCCCTGATATTTTATAGAAATTGATAGACTGTAGAATCTAAGCAGCTAAACTAACAAAGAAACGTTTTGCACATTCCTGTCTTAGTTTCTCTGTCTTTTTAATTTATCGTTTGAAGCATTGTAAGTTCCAATTAAGCCGGAAATGAATAAAAAAAAGGATGTCTTGTGCTGTTGGTCAAACGGAAAGTTAGTCTCAGACGATGTAAAAAATGTGCAAAAAGTTTTTCTCTAAGTTAAATTTTTTGATTCATTCAGTTTCCTTTTTTAAACTGTCATATTTCTAAACGTAGATTCCGAAAAAGTGGTAATTTAAAACATTGTCAGTGGCCCGTAATTGTTTTTAAATTTTGTCTAAATTAACCTATGCAGGATGTTATTTAATTAATGGTTAAAAATGCAGGATATATTTTTTTGTCTCATTTTAGGATTAAAAATTCATATAAACATGAGTGCGTAAGGCCTTTGTTCTTGAGATAAAGGGAGTTAAAGTTTTATTTTTTACAGTTTTTTCATGCACCTCGTATATTTCTAGAGGTATATCTCAGATTTGGCAGATAGTAAGCTGTGATCATGATCTAGTAAATGACCAAAATACATTTTAGCAAAATTTACTTTGATCCGGATCGCGATCGGTTTACCCCCGAAAATTTTTACTACGACACAGGGTCACGACCCGAAAAAAAGTAACACCCTGTAAATTTTGCTAAAATGTATTATGGCCGTTTACTAGATATTGGTCACAGTATACTGAGAATCTCATATCTTTAGATTTCTATAGAGGTGCATGAAAAAACGAAAGCCATGCACACAAATATTAATATGTACTTTTAGTTCCAGATAGCGGAAAAAATACATCCTGTAGACCTTGGTTGTTCTAAGATAATAATTTTAGTTTGTATACTTACTTATTTTTTCAGTGTATAGAAATAAACTTCATTAGAGATATTCTTTTGTTTTATTTTGAGATTTTTAATATTCTTAAGCCGAACAGAAAGTGTCATAGTTTTTGTTGCCCAGCTAATACAGAAAAAGGAAGAATTTAATATATTGCACTTCTCATTCATATGAACTCATATTTTTAAATTAATAAAATCATTTTGATTTAGACAATAATGAAGTCTTAAATGTAGAAAAATATTTGCTCGGATTATGTAAGAACGTTATTTATTTCAATACGTTCGTATTTTATATCACATTCCCTAAAATTCATTTTGAGAAATAAGTTACTCAAAGAGAGGATTTATATACTTAGATGAAAAAAAATGGTTTAATATTTTAATTTTGAAGCTGTTCAAGCAAAGTAAATACAATTTTAATTGTAGAATATGTTTTCTTTAACCATGAATAGCATTTCTTCTTTTGAGAAATAATTTATTTTCGTTTCAAATGATTCGATAGCTTGCTAAGGTATGATGGTAGTAGATTATTTTTAGTATCTTAAATATAAAAATCATTGTTAAAAATTTTAATCTCTGAGCCACCGTTTGCCACTCCAGGCATATAAGCATAGTGTTAATTGGTGTATACCTATTACATGACAAAATTATGCGCATAGCTCTATTTTGTAATACTTGCAGCATAGATTTAGAGTTGTTATCAAAAAGATACAGTAAGCTCGGACAATAATTGAAATGAGGCTGGATTATAGTATTATATACCGTAATTCTGGAATTAATGGAAAGGTGCCTTGCCACTCTCGAAAAAAAGAACAATTTCTGTAGTATTTTATTTTTAATATAGTTAAAATGTTTTTTAAATGTGAGACAATCATCAATGACAAATCCCAAATATTTAATTTCCTGAATGAACTCTAATTTCGTTCCATACATTTGTATATTTATGTTTGAATTGTCTATACTGGAATATTTATATTTACTTGTAAGAATCATTGATTTTGTTTTATTTACATTAAGCTTAAGTTTATTTATATTAAGATATTCTTCAACTTTTTTTAATTCGTTGTTGATCTTTTCTATTGCTAAAGACAAGTTTCTGTTGTTGCAAGCCAATAAGGAATCATCCGCAAACAAGTTTATGACATCCGGATTAACGAAGTAGTTAATATCATTAAGGTAAATTATAAAGAGTAGCGGACCCAGGACGCTGCCTTGTGGTACACCAAAGATATTTACAATGTCATCCGAAACCGTTAAGTTTATTCTGGTAACCTGTCGTCTGTCAGCTAGATAGCTACGAAACCACTGGAGAACTTTTCCCCCTATACCATAGTATTGAAGTTTTGCCAATAAAATGTCGTGGTCTATTGTTTCAAATGCACGTTTGAAGTCGAGGAAAACAGCTATAATAACATTATCATTATCAATTAAATCACTCCAAGTAGCAATAATTGTAAGTTGTAAGGCAGATTCACATGAATGATATTTTCTAAATCCCGATTGATTAATGAATAGCAAATTATTACTGTTAAAATAATCTAATAGTTGTTGATATACTGCCATTTCCAATATTTTTTCGAGGGCAGGAAGAGAGTTTATGGGACGAAAATCATTAGCGTTGATACTACTGAATACTTTTGGGATTGGGGTTACAGTTGAGCATTTTAAAGTTTCAGGAAATAAGCCCTGTTCCAATGACGCATTTATCAACCGCAAAACCACATGACCAGTAACTGTAAATATATTTTTTAGGACTCTAGCATTTAATACATCATTTGCATTACACCTATTGCCCAAAGACATTGTAATGGTTTTAAGTTCCTGCAGTGACAAAGTCCTAAATGTATCAAGAGTTGTATTAAGTTCTGGCAAATTTATACTTGTCCATGTATTTGATATAGGGATTGATGCACGGATATCGCTAATACTTTGCACGAAATAACTGTTAAATCGGTTTGCTATATTAAAATCACCTTCAACAAGTTCAAATGTATTATTAGAATCAAATCTAATACTAATATGATTAAAGCCTTTACTTTCATTATTTACAAGATTTTTTAGTGACTGCCACATAGCTTTACTATTATTTCGGTTTAAATCAATCTTTCGAAAGTAGTAAGCATCCTTTTTCTGTTTTGAAAGATTTACAAATTGATTTCGGCATCTCTTGTATCCATTCTATTTCATGGTTTTATCATTGTCCCTACAATTTTTAAAATCTGTGAAAGCTTGGTTTTTATTTTTAGTAGCTAGTTTTAGTTCAGCATCATACCAAGGCAGATCGTTACCTCGAATAAAAACAGTTTTCATTGGAGCCATGCTATCAATAATCTTGGCACATTCCAACATGAAATGCCGAAAAACGAAATCCACGTTTACCGAATTTAGAACGTCTGTCCAGTCCACATCAATTAGTTCATTACAGATATTGTCAATTGCATTATCAGAAAATACTCGAAATTGCTTTTTACATAATTGGAGTTCCGATTTATTATCATATTGCACTGCAACAGACAATGTAGAATGATCAGACATTTGCAAACTTTTGTGTACCTTGCATAATATATCAAAATTGCTTAATGCCAAATCAATCAAGGTGCTACTTTCAGCTGTACATCGCGTGGGCTCAGTAACATATTGACTTAGACCTAAAATACTTAAGGATTCTTTTAGTTTAGTTGTATAAAAATTATCTGACAAAAAATTTATATTGAAGTCACCAACAATTAAGAAATTTTTGTTATTTCCAATTACATCTTCACAAAACTGTTCAAAATCATTTAAGAAAACAGAGTGGTTAGCATTTGGAGAATGATATAGGACGCCAATGGTAATAAAATTTTTAAATTTTATATCTACGGTAACATCCCAATAATTACCAGGCAGAACAAAATATCTTATATTTTTAAAGTTAATTCCTCTATGAACATATATAAGAACTCCTCCCGTATGTCGACTTTCAGAATTGCATCTAATTAAATTATAGTTAACCCGATTGTTGTGTATATTTTATCTAGTTAAAACAGTTTTTTCTCTCTCCTGTAAAATTCAGTTTTTGGGACATGACCCCTTTCTACAATCAGCGATTCAAATAACAGCGTAGTATTTCTCCACAACAATTTTAATATTCAGTGGAACTCTAACTTCCGTAGGGTCTTCACGAGGGGTTAACCGCTGACTAGAATGTGTATACTAAAATACCATATTTGACAAATAATACCAAAAATACCAGAAAATACCAATATTATCACTCTTACCACGGACCACAATGTGTCGTTTCGGTTTTTTCCAACTATTTTCAAAGTGTGTACAAAGGCTCCCACCAGCCTGCAAATATTGATCCGTTAATGCAGTATTCCGATAGCATCGACATTTCACCAATAACTACTGATGATATAGTTGCAGCAAGCAAAAAACTTTAAAACAAGATCACCTCTGACCCCCACTTCATTGTTAGAGACTGTTCCATCGTTTTATGCGAGCCACTGTATCATATCTTAAATCTGATTCTGGAACTGGGCATATTTCCCGAAACCTGGAAGGTTGTAAGAGTCTGTCCCATTCATAAGAAGGGCGATCGAACAGTTATTGAGAATTATCGTCTTATCTCCATCTTATCTAACTTCTCCAAAATATTCGAGATTACCCTGTACAAATTTTACCAACATCTTTGTCATTAAATTGCTTTATTACTCCTTCGTTAGAACAAGGCTGGATTATGGATCACTTGTATGGTGTCCGTGGTATGATTGCCACATTGATTCGTTGGAGGCTGTGCAGAGGCGATTTCTCAAGTATCTTATGTTCAGAGAGGATGGTAGGTATCTACCCAGACAAAGGGTTTCATCATTACCTTTTGTTGTCTAGATTCACGGAACTGTCGCTGTCTGCGCGCAGAGACTCACAATCGCTGACATTCCTATATAAGCTTCTCAATGATGTGATCGATTGATTGCCCCTTTTTTTTGGAAAATATACCATTTCATGTACCGCGTTTAGGAGCTAGACAACAACCCGCGTTCAGTCTGAGATTGGAGAGATCTAATATTCCATACCAGAGCCGCATTTATAACATGTGCAAAAATTTCAATCTTGTATCAAACGCCGATCATTTACATACCAGCAGCTTGTCTAACGTCCTGAAACATCTGCGTGAGGCGTCTGGTTTCTCCTCGGGTTTCCCACCTTAACTGTATCTCCGCATTCTTCATCTTCATTTTTCATCTGCATTTCCTTACTTCTTTGTCACTTCTTATTTTGGCATCATTTGTTTTTTTAGTTTCCTATCTTTCTTTGCGTTATTCGTAAAGTTCTTGATCGGTTTTGTTCCTCTGCATTCCTTATTTTTAGTCTTAATTTAATTTGCTAGTTTATTTTTATTATTACTGTTATTTATATTAGGTATATTTTAGTATTTTTCTTTGTGTAACAATCTAACAATATTTTTGTGAATTACTTGTTCTTAATTTGTATGGGAATTTCCTGTAATTGGGCGTTTGCCTGTTGGAAATAAAGAGCTTATTATTATTATTATTATTATTATTATTATTATTACCATTGAAATTTTTCTCCAAATTTGGCTTCTTGTATATATTACTTTCAAAAAATTATGGTATATTAAGCATTGGATAGTGGGCAATTATCGATTATCGGGATCAAGCAAAAAATTATGGTAGATTCCGATAATTATCTAGCATTTGGCAACACTGTTTAGGACATCGAACGGGTAGTTGCAACGTTGTGACATGTACCTTGCGAATTATGCATAGTTATTGCGCATGCGCATGTTAAATAATTGTACATAAATACCATAAGGATTACACGGACTTCACTACTATTTCACGGATTACACACGATTACACTCCAAGATTTCACGGATTACACTAGATTACTCGTTGATTACACACGGATTACACACAAGTACATGCAGATTTCACATGACTACACATATATTTCAAGATTTCACATGATTACACGTAGATTACACGGGATTACACAAAACCTGTACACCAGATTACACCAGCGGTTTACCCCCCGGTACCAACAGTACCAACTCGCCATCCACGCGATCCAGGTCATATGATTTTTCTGGGGTGGTATATGTTAAGGTGTCAAGTATTGTTAAATCAGTTCTATAAATTTTATAAATGAACGGAATTCTATACGAATGTCCAAACCCAGTTAGTAAAACTTGACCGGTTTATTATTTTATAAAACTTAAATGTTCAATGACACAACTTTTATTATTAAATAGTGACCTATAAAAATTCAGTTTCAGTAGTCATAAGCATCATCCAGGGCCATTCTAGCAATAAATATTGTTTATTTTCGTACAACGTCGCTTTTCTATAGTTGCTCAAGGCCAAAGTATACAAAACATAGTAGGTATTATGAACGTATAACGAGTTTTTACGAACACAACTTTGAATGTTGAGATGTGTTGATATCGATTTCCGCAATAAAAATACAGTGTGAATGATATGCTAAAACAATTTAATTTAATCAACGATTGTTGGCCTGAATCCTAGTTCAAAAAGAGTGTCATAATTTTTGTTCCAGCCAATAACGCGGTTGTTTAAACAAACAGAAATTTCGCGCCAACAATTTAATACAAAAAAATATGCAAATGAACGCCTTACTTTTTTTTTAACACGGTGATTGTCTTGTTTTTTTCGTTGTAAAAGATCTCTACAAAATATTAGCACAACATCCTGAGGCTTAAATCAAGAGTCCGAAGGTTGATAGTTTCCGAGATACTAAACTTTTTTGCAAATACTTACTTTAGTAATGGCATTATTTGCACGAAATTCGGTATTAAGGGTTTTTTTAAGGATGTGAAATTGAGATCTGACCCCAGTTTTCAATGTACATGGCAGATGCTGCCACCAGCAGCACTTCGCCTACATCTAAAGCTTCATAATATTTTTTGTGCCACGATATGTTACATTTTTAGCTAAAAATTCTTATTTTGTGGTATCTTTTGGCCAAAAAGGTAAGTAGCTGTCACAGTACCCTGAGTGTATGTCTAAAATATACCATGTCACAGAAAAGGATGCCAATATACTCAGTGATCAGGGATATCCTTGTTTGTTCTAAGTTAAAAGAACGTGAATTGATATTGATTCCTAAAAAGAAACGTATGTAATAAGGCAAATAAAAAAGCCTTCCTAACAAAATTAGGAAAAATATATATTCTTAAACCGCATTTTGCCAGGAATTGCCAGGAATGAACAATAAACTTGCAAGTAATTTTTTGTGACACGTTTGGCAGCACTGGACGCAATCTGTACATTTTAGAAAATTCTGTTACATTTTACTTATTGCGGTATCTGCCAAATTTTCACGGTCGACATCAAGAAAAAAATACTAAAACTTAAACAACACACCACCCGGCATTTTAGAAGTAGTCGTAGAAAAAGTATAGAATGGTAATTTGCTTGTTACAAACTCGTTCGATTAGGCTCGTTGTAATGAGCTACTTGTCATACTCGTTATGTAATATATTATTTCATACACAGGAGAGGGTTACTGAAAATCGAACCTTATCTATCGCTTCTCGACCAGCTTTATTCATCTAAAATCGATTAGATCCACGCAGAAGCATAAATCATATTGCTCGTAGTTGTCGGGTTATGACATACTTTCACAGATGGCGTTTCCGTTTTTAATCCGCTGGTTGCATACGCCCGGCTTGGTTGAAATGCGTTTCGCTTTACAGTTTCTGGTCAAAGAAAAAGTTACAGCCTACTCCTATTAATGGCGGTAAATTTCAAAAAATAGCAAAAAATAGAAAAAACGACAAGAGTCAGGGTATTGGCAACTCCAGAAATCAATGCGCCCTCTATGCGGAAAAAATTTGAACCTAGAAAGCGAGTAATCATCGACCGGCATTTGGCCATTTTACATGTGGTTTTCGTCGAGATCGTATCTTTCAAAGCATTTATAGACTCGTGTATTCGTGTTTTTCATTTTATAGTTGCTTTTGAACGTTTACTGGAGAGAAAAGTGTATATCTTTGTGACTACAAACATAAAACAATGGCTTCTGGCTCGAAAACGAAGCATAAAACACATTGTTGTGTTTACGATTGCCATTCCAGAAAAATAAAGGGAAAGGACAAAAACATTCATTTCCACTATTTCCCGGGCCAAAATAATGGTATTAAAGTTAAACTAAGAAATGCAGCAGGAGTTGAAGAAGAGATGTATAAAAAAAAAGAAGCCATTTACAGAGGACGAATCAAAGGAAAATATTTTAATTTCAAAAGTCAGAGTACATATCGAAAGAATCAATCAAACAATGCGAATCTTTAACATTTTAAATACTCCCTTGCCGAATAGTTTAATACAAGTTTTTGATGACATTATGCTAATTATCTGCGGAGTGGTAAATTTGCAAACTCCAGTGCTCTCGAGTAACAAATTTTAGATAGGTAATCTTAGTTTTTTTTGTTTTGCTTTTCATTATAAAGTAAGTTTAGTGTAAAATAAATGGTTGTTTTTATTAGATTTAATTTGAATAATTGGAAAACATTTATTTAATGCAACTCAATATTACAATACAATAAATACATAATTCTCTAATCAGTGCTCTAAAGCTCTGGCCTCGAGAATACTAATTACAACTTTTGTGTCAGAGAGATTCTAACTAATATTTAGATACCACTTAAGTTGTTTTACAAATACATTATAATTTAAGATTAGACTTACAGCAAGTTCCCCAAATTGGTAATAAATATCTAAGATGTAAAAGGAAGACGGTATCATAAATATTGTGTTTGGTTTTAAAAGACAGATAATTTCTGCATTTGTATATCATAGGTAGCATTGGTAATGTTTTAGGTATAATATACCCAATATGTCCAGACCAGCTTAAGTTGTTATCAATTATTCTTCTAAATATTTTATTTGCTGTACTTCTTTAATTTTCACTTCATTTATAGTAATATTAAAGTCTTGAACTGGTTTATTTTTCTGTTTAATACAAATAAATTTTGTTTTGTCAGTATTGATTTTTGCATATGTTTGGCTTAGAAAATGAATATGATAATGATATGAAAGTAAATTTCCCATACATTTTTATATCCTTTCTGTATTTTGGTCTTCGCTAGCTGAGATTTGGTACTCCTTTATGCAATATACGAGGAAAGCAGCAAATAATCCCAGTTTCCAACTGGTTAGTAGTATTCTATCACTTAATTAAGTTGCTAATTATCTTTAACACCAGTTCGACTTCTAGTTCTTTATTTTGGAACAACTTTTGTATATTGGCCGTTTACAGCAATGACAATAACGTTATATAGTAGACAATGTTCAATTACAGGAAAAATAATATGTAGGCAAGCTTTGGCCTACTCGCTTTTAGAACGGAATTATTGCTTTTTAAGTATTTATCTGGAAAATAGTTTTCATATTCAACATTGCCTTTAAACATAGGTTGTTTTTTATAGTAAAGAAAGAAAATTCTATTTAAAAGCCTGGCCCTATCAAATTTTGGTGACGTTTTTACCTATATATTGTGTTTGCTTGCAGTTTATTGGATAGGTACTGTGTATTTTTAAATCGTAATAAATGAATTAACTAATCAAAGAAAGAGTTTTATTTATTAGCTAACACTGCATATAATTACAATATACTATGATTAAAACTATTTTATACTCGAACAATATATTTATTTCAACTAGAGTTTATTTTCACATACTTCATGTATCATATATTTAAAATAGAAATACTCTGAAATACCGTGTACTATTTGCCAATATTAATTAAATATGACACCAAACTACGATATTTTCACCTAAAATCACTGTAAAATTCAGATAAAAATCCAAAACGACACACAATCGGCAAATCTCACATTAGAAATGAAGACAAAACACGAAGGTGTTACTCGCTTTCCACCATGTTTGTTTACAAACGCCAGCGCCCCCAACGGTAGCTGGATTCGCGAATACCCTGACCGAAATGACAAGCTGCCATATTGCGAAGCTGTAATATGGTCCTATGAAACGTTAACTATTATTTCACATCACGCATGGCCCTCCGCACGCTCCGGGGCACAACCGAACAAAACTAACCAAAATTAATCCAAATTTAAAAAAGAAACAAACATAACCTTTTAAAAAAATGAGCGAGTCTGCTAGTACTCGATACATTGACGTGTAAACATATCCTATATCGACATCATCAACATGCGTAAATCTAATGCCACTTTAGGCAGCGTGACGCCTGAATATAGGCAACCACTTACTTGGAAATGGTTGCCTATATTCTGGCGTTAGAAAGAACCAAATCACTGCGCACGATTATCAAGTCACACCCGCTTGCACATTTCCGTTCCATTTGCAAAGATTTACCCTCATCCCGCCGCGTAAGATGTTTACACATCAAAATAGGATTAAGACTAACCATAATAATCAACACGAGCGAAGCCGGGGGTAAAAGCTAAAAGTGTCCTATGTCCTTTATTATACTCTTGAAAATATCTGTACAAAATTTCATGATGACCAGCTAAGTAATTTACGCGTGGAAATAGGATTAAAACTAACCGTGAAAATCAAGGCGAGCGAAGCCGCGGGTAAAAGCTAAAAGTGTCCTATGTCCTTTACTATACTCTTGAAAATATCTGTACAAAATTTAATGATGATCGGATAAGTAGTTTACGCGTGGAAAATAGAATTAAACTAACCGCAATAATCAACGCGAGCGAAGCCGCGGGTAAAAGCTAAAAGCATCCTATGTCCTTTACCATACTCTTCAAAATATCTGTACAAAATTTCATGATGATGGGTTTAGTTTACGCATGAAAAATAGGATTAAAACGAACCGTAAAAAATAACGCGAGCGAAGCCGCGGGTAAAAGCTTAGTGTCCTAAGTTCTTTACTATACTCTTGAAAATATCTGTACAAAATTTCATGATGATCGGTTGAGTAGTTTATGCGTGAAAGCGTAAGAAACAAACACATTCGCATTGAGACCTCGTACATGCTCATGCTCATCCGATGAAAAGTTACCTGCTTGCGGTTATTCCAAGAAGCGATAGATTGGAGGATGGCGAAATGATTTCCCCCTCCATGACGATGTTAAGGTAGTTGTTTCCCTTAGTTTTTCTCCGGGAGAACACCGCAATCTGTGTCTTT
The DNA here is from genome assembly GCA_016904865.1 of Pissodes strobi. NCBI lineage: Eukaryota > Metazoa > Arthropoda > Insecta > Coleoptera > Curculionidae > Pissodes > Pissodes strobi. Next base: position 19,696 of record MU182298.1, read on the forward strand.
TTGGCATTGAAGGTTACAAGATCGCTGGATCCCCATTCAAGAATTGTGTTTAAGTCTCGATTGATTGAGTCAGTCTGTTGTCTTCTTAGTTGTCCCAGAGTGGCCCATGATAATGGTTTGTCAGAAGAAAATGATGATATAAGACAGCTATCGTTTGCATAGCTGTAAATGGGGTTTTCAGTAAGCTTTAGTAGGTCATTTATGTGCAACAGGAACAAAGTTGGAGACAAAACCGAACCTTGCGGAACACCAGCATTGATGGCAAATGCCTCGGACGAGACACCATCGATAGCGACCTGAATACTTCTTCTATCCAAAAAACTAGACAATAGTGGAGCTGAGAGTTTGTCCAGGAGCGATTGGTGCCACACCCGGTCGAAAGCTATGGAGATATCAAGAGCAACGACTCGGGACTCTCCGTGTTTTTCCAGGGTTAAATTCCAGATGTGTGTTACATAGGACAACAGATCTCCTGTTGAGCGCTTCGCTCTAAATCCATATTGCCTATCAGATATTATGTTGTTCTGTTCAACATATTTTAGGATCTCGGTGCTAATGACGTTTTCCATTACCTTGGCCACTACTGGGGTTAAAGATATTGGACGGTAGTTACTGGCAATATTTTTCTTTCCCTTCTTAGTTACAGGTTGCACTCTAGCGCGCTTCCAGAGGGCTGGGAAAATACCTCTATTGTAGCATAAGGTATATAGGTTGGTTAGAATAGGTGTCAGCTCCAGTTCGCACTGTTTGAGAACAACAATGCAATGGGGGAATTCCATCCAGTCCAGGGGCCTTTGATCAGTTCAGACGACGAAGTAACCCTTTTATCTTTTTTTTGCTTGAAAACGATTTCTGGCATTGTTGTGGCGATCCTAGGCAACATTAGTGGAGTCTCGCCTTGTGCATCAAGGGGGAATTTGGTGCAAACATTGAGACAAACAAGTCTGCTTTTTCCTTTGCAGTCACTGCAACGGAATTGTCGTCGTGCAATAGTGGTGGAAAACTTAAAGATGAACAGTTTTTCGCGATGGCCTTTGCAAATCCCCAAAATGATTTTGAGCCGTTCGGACAATTCAAAAGTTTCTCGCCGACTGCGACTCTCTGATCAAAATCAGGTTTGGATTGATTAATAATTAGTTTGTAGCTATTTCGTACATCCAGAAAAGCTCGGCAGCAGTGATTATAGAGCTGAAGTCTAGAGCATGCTATAACTTTAAGAGTTCTCCATAAAAATTAGTTCATAGGCATTAAATCCGGTGAGTGGTGTAGCCAATTTACAGGCCCATTATTTCCTCTGTCGATCCATCGATTTTGAAAATTCTCATTTTAATTATTTTTAACATAATATAATATGAAGTGTGATGCACCGTCGTGCATGAAGCACATATTTTGTTTAGTAGCCAGTGGAAGATCATTCAATACATTTATCAAATTTATTAGGTGTTCCAGGTAATTTAAATAGTAGTAGTAAGCTTATTTCAAATTCAAATTCAAATTCTTTATTTTGTCTTAAAAACTATAATACATAGCATAGACCACGTTAAAAAACACTTCGGAAAACAAACTTACAGTATGTTTAAAAAAATCAACTTCCGCAGCAGGAATTTGTCAAAATAATTAAAAATTACGCAACACGGTACAATAACTATAATACAATAAGTATCATTCCTATATAAGCATTCACAAAATACAACTACACTTAAAAAAGAAAAGCTGACAATAACAGCCCTACTACACTATTTTTATCCTCAGGAGTCACTTGTGAGCCATTAAAAAAGTTTCAAACTGCGAAACTGTATAGAAAACATTGCTGAAAAGCAGTTGCTTAATTTTGGTTTTAAAGCTCACTATTGAGGTTGATCGTTTAACTTCCATAGGTAGCAAATTGAAAAGATGGCTTCCAGATGACTTTTTATATAATTCATGTTTGAGCTTTGCAAGAAGCAAATTATTTCTACCCCGAGTGTTGTGTTGGTGTCGATCACCTACTGTAGGCAGTTTATTCCTATTTTTAAATATAACTTCAAGAATTTTCAAAATGTAAATACCAGATACTGTCAAAATCCTTTTTTCTCCAAAGATATTTCGACATGATTGCCTAAAGGGAATATTAAAAAGAATCCTAATAATGCGTTTTTGAATCACAAACACTCGCTCCAAATCCTCAGCCCTACCCCACAGCACTATGCAGTAACTAAGTACGCTTTATACTGAGCTGTAGTATACATTCATTAACTCCTTTAAATCCAATGACTTCTTTAGTTGGTTTATAAAAAGCACTCTTATTTAATTTTCTACAAACAGTACTAATGTGTTCAGACCAGGCCATGTGCTTGTCGATCATTATCCCAAGAAATCTAGCTGAATTCGAGCATGAAATAGATTTACCTTTAAAGTTAAAAAATATATATATATATATTTGGTTTTCTATACTTATTGCAAATTTCAACCGCATCAGTTTTTGCATTATTTAGCATGAGTTTATTGGATACACACCAGTCATTGATTTCAATTAGACATGAAAGGACTTTTCGTTGTAGGTTAACTGAATCTGGATCGGAAATAACGGCTGTAGTGTCATCACAAAAAATAAAGATCCTAGCACTTTTAAAAAAGTCTGCCAGATCATTAATGAAAATTGTAAAGATAAGTGGACCCAAAACACTACCTTGAGGTTTACCCAAACCCATTACAAACTCCGCAGAAAGTTCTTCTCCAATCTTTACACTATATGGTCGGTCGGCCAAAAAAGACTGAAACATCGTGTTTATGTTACCTCTAATTCCCACTCTATCCACCTTCATAACAACAAAATTAGGATCCACTGAGTCAAAAGCACGCGAGATATCAAACAGCAAAAGCATTACATGCTCATTTCTGTCTACGCAGTCAAAAATGTGCTGTGTTAATTCCACTCCAGCACTCTCTGTAGATAGGCCCTTTACGAAAACCGTGTTGACTGTAAGAGAAAACATAAGGAGCATTAAGGAAATGTGACGCTCTGTCATATTTATATATTTATGTATTTTTTCCAGAAATTACACAAGTAATACTGCCATCCTGCCTTACTTGGCCGAAAGGCTGCAAAATGCGATGGATGCCATAAGGAATGATGGAAGAAAAATTAGTAAAGTAGGAAGATCTTTTAAAATACCAGAACCTTCCCACAGAAAAGCTGTAGAAAATGATCCTAAACCACCGCGACCTTATTCTCAAAACAAATAGAGTGTGAGTAAAAAAGAATGTTTAGCTATATTTAAAATTATAGATGAGTTATTTCTTGAGTGGTTATCTCATTTCGCATCTGATCCCATCCTTTTGGTTCTAGATAACCATTTAAGTCATATTTCGATTTCGGCTTATAATTTTGTAAGGAAAATAATATCCATATGGTATATCTTCCACCCCACACCTCAGACCATCTTCAGCCATTAGATTTAACATTTTTTATCCAGTTAAGAACGCTCTTTAGATAATATAATCTTTACTTAGCCTCTACTGCCATCAAAATAACAGAATATGACGTCGCTGAATTATTAAACGGATCATTTATGAAAGTCGCCACAATGGAGAAAGCCGCTTCAGCATTTCGTACTTCAGGAATTTATCCATTAAATCCAGAAAAATTTAAAGAAGATGATTTTGCGCCTTCGTATGAAGTAATAAATTAGACTTGACAAGATTCTGACGAAGATGATCCTACTTTATTCATACCAAAAGCTAAAGTTTCATTACTCCATACTGTCAAGGAAGAATTAGAGATAGCTCAAGAAAAGACAAGATTAAGAGAAGAAAAGCTAAAGAAGAAGGGAAAAGAAAAAAACACTCAAAAAGAAAACTGTAAGAAGAATGATGAAGAAACACAAGACAGAAAAAACTTAAAGGCAAACAAAAAATGAAGAGAGGCAACACCTGAGACATCTGACAAATCATTGCAGGAGGATTTGTCCGATACATGCGACGATGTGATGATCCAAAAGCAACCTCTAAGCCTAACGAGATATATTTTATATGTGGAGAAATTGACAAGAATGGAAAATTATGATACCGCTGGGTTTTATGTTCTTTTTGGACCCATGCAGACTGTACTGGTGTAGAAACTCCGGAAAATTATAAGTGCGATTTCTGCTTACATTAAACTTGTATAGTTAAGTTGTAACTAGTTTGTTGTTAATTTGAATATTAAATATTAGATTTATTGTACACCATTAGCTAGCCCGAGTGTATTATTGCCCGGCGGGGTGGGTACTTGTGCGGAAATGCAATTCTTTACTTTTTTAAATGTTCTGGAATCTGGAACTGGTGAGAGAGTGGCCTTGAAAAGCCACGACACTTAGGCCTATTGGACCCCCTGTGCATCCTCCCTAGGTCAACCAATCCATCTAGCCATCGCCCAGCCTATATGGCTTGTAAAAAAGGGGACAATGTTGCCCGAGGAAAGCCATGGTTGGTCACCGTTCTCCCAAAATGGATTCCTTTAGTTCCTAAACAGCGTCGCAATCGCAATTCCAGAGCAGATGCTCTACTGTTCACGGCCTCTGCATATGGGTATCTCGCATAATCTCATTATGAAGAGATGCTTTCTTAGCTGGCAGTGTCCAATCAGAATCCCCACCATGAGTCGTAGGTTCTTCCTTGACATTCCTAGATATGCCTTTTCTGCAGACTCATTGGGGTAGCTTAGTATCTCCTTCATGGGTTTTATCATATGTATCAACGTCGCTTTGAAAGTGAAAAACTATCACCTGCAAACGTTGCTCTAAGTAAAATAGCATTAAAATTGAAATGTTATAAATGCCTCCTAAAACAATAATGTATCTTAAAATAAAACACGACATAAAATTTTGAAAAATAAACATTTTTCGGCGCGTGTCATTTTATTGGCGATGACTTGAAAACATTCTCTCGCAATAAAATTAATTTAAAAAAAAAAAAACATTTTTACAGGTCCATCAAAATTTGATAATAGCGTAATAATAGCGTAGCCACTGTTCTAGTCTCTAAACGATACCAAGAATGGGCGCCGGCAGAAGGAGTTTCAGGGGGTGGCAACATGGGCGCCGGAAGGTCAAAGTGAAGGGGGGGGGGGGGGG
>MU182298.1:24888-37727 GCA_016904865.1 Pissodes strobi
GGGGGGGGGGGGGGGGGGGTTGGGTTGTGTTAAAGTCGTTGCGAGGGGAAAGCTCACCGCAGGTACCAAAGGAGGCTAATTCGCCGTAGGCGGAAAATTTTGAGGGTGCCACGCCCAATTGTTACCCAAAAGTCGTTAAAATCGTTAAAAAACATGCCTTCCACGAGCGGACGAAGCGGATTTTACCAAGCATTATTAAACAAATTTCCCAAGTCAATTAACCGTAAAAAAAGTAGAGCTGAGCAATAGGCAACAAAAGTAAACTGGAACTGGACCTCGCTCTTGATGGTATAATATACCAATCGAACTTGCAATCGTTAAAACTCTCTTCTTCTTTTTCTTAGGTTAGGTTTAATTGAATTTAAAAATTGTATTATTCGTATACAAATATTGCAGAAACTTTTTAAAGCCTATGGGGGGGGATATAGCCCCTGTAGCCCTCTCTCATAGATCGGCCTCTGGGGCAAAGTAAAGATAGATGGAAACTTATATATTTTTATTGTCAAAAATACGTATGTATGTATATGGTTTCCGTTTGCTAGACTTTAAATTAAACTTAACTGTAGCGCAACTGTGATTTCAATTTTGTATTGGAAATATATCTACCCTAAAAAATATACTATGTACTATGAATGTACATACCTATATATTTTTCTAATCGGAGAAAAGTAAGATTTCTTCTCTTTTGTGAAAATCTATTTATTGCTTTTTCAATAACTCTGTCTTTATTATTATTCACAAATTCTCTGTGAACGCTAAGCATACAGAGATCAGAGAGACTTTCCTCAGACATGGTTGATCTTCAACCCCCAGGAGGGCAATGAAAAATCTTTCAATTATTGTTGTGGCATTGTAAAAAAATAGTCAATGTAATTTTTAGGTGCCTATGCATATTTCACTGAATTTGAAATGTACTTTTATGTTAAGCGTTACTTTAATTTTCCCCCTTGTCCCCCCCCCCCTGCCGGCGCCCATGAATTACCAAGCGGCACGACTGTGAATTTAATAACTACAACACTTTTTTTGAAATTCGAGATTAGACTTCGCTTCATCTGTAAACGTCTAAACTAGTACTGTAATAAGTCACTTCCCGAACTTCATTCAATCAATCAATTTATTCCTGTCAAATGCAAAATATATGTTTGCATAACCACAGCCATCTTTATCCCAAAAGGGAGCCATGAATTTCATGAATGGCAACATCGTATCAGCTAATGTCGCTGGTCATCAAACATTATTTAAGCAAGACATGGTGGTCAAACTTTTTCATTTTATTTATTTATTTTTTGATAACATTATTTATTTTTTGATACAGTGCTGACAGGAACGTCAAACTGGTGAGAGCAGTTGCCATTCCGAGTTGCCACGGGATATGACCACTCAATTATAATCGACATATATATAGGGTGTACCATTTAAAAAAGTTGAAGTTGCATATATTTTTCCATTTTTTGATGGGATACCTTTTTCCTGAAAATTTCAAAAGATAATAGGAAAAACACTACAATATTGGTGCAAAACTTTTTTTCGATCTTCAAAAATAAAGGCTCCAAGTAGCCACGTAAATATAATCAAAGACCCTGTACAGCCCTTTCAATGCGAAACGCATACAGTATTACGTCAAGGTAAACTCTAAAATAAAATTATTATTAGAAAATATTTTAATACCCTACGGAAAACAAAACTGTAAATAACAAGGTTACGTTTAATTTAAAAAAATTAAGAGCGTTGTAAAACGGTTAATAGCTGCCATGCGTCTGCCTTTTACTACTTTATTGTGCGTACTAAATTACGTCTTTTATTTGCGTTATTCCTAAGTGTTAAAGTGTTCAAGCAGATGCAAAAAAGCTTTAACTACCATATTATTAAAAAAAGGATTCTGCTAGGAAGATATCGGCCAAAAAGAAATATATATGTTTACTATACTTAAATACAAATGTCACACTTAGATGAAGCAAAATTTGGAAAAAAACTCTCGATCTAACTAACTAACCAAACTAGCACAAATAATAGTATATTATTTTATATGGAGGAAAAGTGATACTTTTCATGGCGCGCTGGTGTTTAACAGCCGAACGGAGTGAGGCTGGTAATAGAGAGCAAGCCATGAAAAGTAACTTTTCCTCCAAATAAAATATGCTGTTTTTTCTTCAAATGTCGATAAATGAATGCAAAAACATCTCTTTTTAATAGTAATAATAACAATTATTATTAAAGATAAGTGGGTTCGCAAGGCGGCTTAGACCGGTGTCGGTGAATAGGCACAGGTTGTTGCTATAGTAATGTAACATAAAGCTGTCAGTGGACACTGTCAACAATAATTATTTTTTTTCGTCTCCGATTGCGTTTTAATTCCGTATTGATAAGCAGTTATTGAGTAAGTTCGATTAAATAATAACCAATTTGTTCCTAAATTAGTGATTTTTAGAAATGCAGTCACAAAGTGAGTGATAAATACAAATTGTAGTTTAATAAATCTTGAGTTGTTGACGCTTATTTTGTTGTCTGTTTGTATTGTATCTATGTTGCTATGACAACACTTTTACCTCCGCCGGCGGAAAAGTGAAAAGTAAAGCTCCGGCGGAGGAAAAACGAAACTTCACGGCCGCCTACACAGTCGAGTAATGGCGGATTTACTGACGTTTGAAGAAAAAAAATATGTCAACTCAACCGAAATACAAGTCGGTATTTACCTTAATCGTTCGTTTATGACATATCTAGATGTAGAGGAAATAAATCAGCGATTATTTGACGATGATCTTTTTGCTCGGAAACTTTTAACTGATGAAAGCGATTAATCTGAATTAGTGAGCTAAGTTTAAGTTCAAAGTTGTTTTTTGATATTAAACTACGCAAACACATTTAACCATGTTTGTAAGTATGTATAGAAATGATTTAAGTTGGTAAGCTCTTGCTACCACTTTGCTTGAAAGTATCAAAAACAAACAAGAGAAAAATTTGGTTGCCGCTTTTGATTTGATGCAACAATCTTCAACTCATTCAGCTTCAACAGTCCACATCCTCAAGTTCAGCCTCAAGTACATTTGAATTTGGTATGTAAATAAAGTTCCCAGTAAAGATGTCATTGGATATTATAAAAAATAATTCGTAGTAGTTACTCCCCTTTAATCAAAGTAGATTCATAATGGCCTGCTTTTTGATTACTGCTTAATAATAAGGATAATTAAAATAGGATTTCCAGCTTATTGGGACATAAAGAAACAATTTTTTATATTTTAGTAAATGTTGGGAGAAACCAGGTAAACGTTTTTTACATTTTATAAATTATGTCGACTCAACATTGACTATGGGGGGACAACCTCAAGCAGATATGGTTTGTCCGGCGAGGAGGATAACATGTCTCCCGATAATTTGCCTCCAAGAACTCGAGCTCAAATTATCTTCCCCGTTGTGAAGACTATGACTCAGAAGACAATATGCCATTGGCCAGGCTTGTCGACCCAAAGAGTGACGGCACTGGGACCGTTCGGAAAATTCAGCGGCAGTATCATTGGGTGGAAAAACAAATTTTTGTAAACAGAAATTTCGAATGATTGGTCAACTGAGAATGAAGATACTCCTATAGACTGGTTTTTGAAATTTTTCGACGGGGAGATTTTTTGACTTGCTTGTAATAGTGGTAATTGAATCTAATGAAACAAAATTTAAACTTCTGTAGGAATTCTCTGTACCATTTCCAAGAAGAAAAATGTGCTTGGAGAGAGACAGTTCTCTGAAGCATTATTTTAATTATAATTTTAAATTTAAGTGGCTTACTTTAAATTTGTTTGAACCTAATATTAAATGTATTATATGTGGTGATTTCAACTCCGATTATTTAACAAATAAAAATAAACACAAAAAATTATCTAGCTCCTTATTGCAGTTTGGACTAAGAAATACTGTTTTTTGACCCACTAGAGTCACAGTGGAATATATTTCGTGTATTGATCATATATATGTTAATTTTGCCTCAGGGCCCCTCTGTTTTTGATATTATTTTTTCTGCCACAGGATGGTTCTTTTTGAAATAAATTTCGAAAATATTCAAACCAATAAAATTACATCAGTTTATGGTAGGTCGTATCATGATGAAGCAGTACATCCCTTTTACAATGATCTCTTGTTTGAGGACTGGTCAACATTATTCAATTTTTTTGATGCAGAATTGGCTTTTAACTTTTTCTATGATAGGTTTTTGTTTTATTTCAATATGAGGTTTCCATTGCGGGTTAAATACATACATAATAGGTCCAAAAACTGGGTTACTATCGAGGTTAAAAAGTCGAGCAGTGACCTTCGATATTATTATTCTCTATTAACAAAGTATCCCGAATTAAAACACATTAGGTATAAAAAGAAAAGAACAGTACACAAAATTCTTATACAAGAAACAAAAAAGCAATACTTTCAAACCAGGATTAAAAATAGTCAGAATTTAGTAGGAGAAAGCTGGAAAATAGTTTCAGAACTAAATAACCACAAAATAAAAAACATCCAGTAATTCAGTAATTAAATCGGAAACTGGGGACGTATAAGTGACCCCCAAACTATTCCTAATATGTTTAATACCTTCTTTGGAAATGCACCGTTAGAGATGGTAGAAATAATAAAGAACAATTCTTAGAAAAACAAAATTCATTCGTCTCTCCCCCTAAAAATAAAAATCTATTTCCCAGCAGATTAAACACAGGTAAAATAACGCCAATATACAAAAAGAATGACAGGCAAAATATGGAAAAGTATAGGCCAGTTACAGTGCCTGTTTTTTCTAAAATATTTGAATATTGTTTCTTAGACAGATTGTCAGAATATTTTGAAAATCACCAAATTATAACTTTGACTCAGCACGGATTCTCTTCTAGAAAGTCAACAATAACTGCCATAAATGCATTTTATGATTACATTGTACGTACCCTCGGCACAGGCGAGTGTCCTGTTGGAATTTTTTGTGATTTGAGCAGGGCATTCGACTGTGTAGATCATAACATTCTTATTTCAGAATTTAATAAAGTGGGACTTACAGGTGCACCACTTAATTGGGTAAAGTCATTTTTAACAGGTCGAACTCAGTATGTTGACATTATAAATAATGATAATGGAAACCAAACACATATAAACTCACAACATAGTGATGTTCCTATTGGCGTCCCACAGGGTTCCGTGCTTGGTCCTGTGTTTTTTGTATTTTATGTAAATGATGTTGATCGCTCAGTGCCGAATGTTTTTTTCTCAAAATATGCAGATGACAAATCTATAATAATATCCAATAAATCACAGGAGGGGTTAATCAGCCAATGTTTTGCAGCTCTCCGCGATCTAGGTGTTTGGTTTAGTAGCCACTCTTTATATTTTAATATGGATAAAACTCTTCTTATTCAATTTCATAATTCTCAAAAGAAAGCAGAGCCTTTAAATATATTCCTTAATAACATAGTCTGTAGCCAAGTAGATTATACTACATTTTTGGGTATTTATATAGACAAAAATTTAAATTGGAAACAGCACTTGTGTGAAGGTTGCATTCTGCCACGTTTAAATTTCGTAACCTAAAATATATTCTTACAATTAAACAACTTATAATGATCTACTATGCAGAAGTAGAATCGCGTTTGCGTTATGGAATTTGTTTTTGGGGGTGGTCAACAAATAATGTAGAAGATGTGTTTCTGGCCCAAAAACGTGTAATAAGGAGTATTGCTGGAATAAAAAGCACAGAGTCATGCTCAAAATATTTAAAAGAATACAAAATTTTAACTTTATACAGTCTTTATGTCTTTGAAATGTGTATATACATAATATGTACATAAAAATAAAAATTTGTTTATATCGGTTGATAGCTATCACTGTAAACACTAGACAAAAAAATAAAAATTTGCTACATGCTCCTCTAGCAAAACAAATGTTAGCATTCAAATCACCAAATTTTGCTGGTCCTCGCTGTTTTTATAATTTGTTGCCAAATGAAATAAAACAATTACCGATAAATAATTTTAAGATTAAACTGAAGGAGTATCTTGTTTTAAAATGTTTGTATAGTATTGCTGACTTTTAAGATGTTTGTGTTTTCATTTGTAGTGTTTCTATGTTTTTAACAAAATTTTAGAGCTAAGATTAGCTTTATAGGTTAGGTTAGCTTTAGTGTTTAAATTTGATCAATTTTTGACTATTCCTGATACAATTGTAAATTGTCTTTTTTTGAGGAAAATAAACTATCTATCTATCTATCTAGGGATCGTTTTGACTTTATGAACATTTTTATTTTTGCGGATAATAATCAATTGGATCATTCTGATAAATTCGCAAAAGACCATTGTTGATCCTATTAATTCAAAATTGTATAAATCATGCAGTTTTGGCAAAAAAAATAACAGTGTAGATGAAGCAATTGGTGCCCTAGCTGCAAAGAAAAGATAAACCAATAAGATGGGGTAGAAGCTGTGGGTGGAAGCGGATATGTTAATTGGTTGGAACTTTACCAGAGCATATATCCCTGTTTCAACCCAATATAAAAAAATTGGCATTGACAGAGGTGTAGTACTAACATATGTAAACAATCTAAGATCTAAGTGAAAACAGGAAAAAATTCATATATATTTTGACGCTTTTTAGCAGTATGTTTCTTTTTGAGGGTTCCGAGATAATCGAACATATTATTGGTCCTGTCGTCTTAACACCTGATTTAATAATTGAGCTACCTAGTAAATTTTAGAATTTACTAGGTAATTTGCTGGATTCCTTTGTTATTGCCTTTGTGTGTTATTCTTATTGGTCTTTGGCAGTTCATTCTTATCATTGTTAGCTCGCTGTTGTTTTTTTTTATTGTTAGCCCTTAAGCACGCTCCAAATTGCTTGGACGAGTCCTAAGTCTGGATAAAGTGTGAAGAAGGGCCACGACGAGTTTCAGTACGCAACGGCTGCTCGAAGCAGCACCTACTAGGTATAGATGCCGAAGAATAAGAATTTTTAACTACAAATTTAATATTATGAATATTAGAAGTTATGAAGCTTTAGAAGTAAGCGAAGAAGTGCTGCTGGTAGCGCCCTCTGCAATGAACATCAAAACTTTTTTTATGACAGTGGCACACACACTAAATGGATATCCTATGGCACTCGACGAGCGGTGTGTCTGCGAAGATGTTGACACGGTTCTGGAATAGTCGTAAGTTGTAATTAGGGGGAAACAGATGTCCTGGGAGTGAGGTCCATAGTAATGCAGTGTGCCAGACAAAGGAGTCCTTGTAAAGCGACGTTCTAGGTGTTTCCCGTTGTACAACGAACGGGTGCGTTCTTGCCGTCTGTCGCGATTGTCTGATAGGCGTTGCTTGGGGCGGGATGATGCGGTCCAAATCCTGGGAACATCTGCTGTGAAAATATCTGTAAAACAGGGATATCTCGGCCACATGTCTGCGGTGTTCCAGACTATCCAGATTCCGGGTCAACTCCGGGTCGCCGACGAGACGCACTGCTCTCTTCTGAATGGAATCCAGCAGCTTTAGGGTGTTCTTAGGTGTGGCACTTCAGATGTGTTAGCAATATTCTAAGCACGGTCTTATTTGCGCTTTGTAGAGCAAGAGCAGCTGCTGCAGTGTATACCGTTTTTTGTTGCAAAATAGCGCACCAAGCTTCTGAGACGCTGATTTTGCGATGTTAGCAACGTGGTCATGCCAGGACATATTGCTGTTGACCGAGACACCCAGTAGTCCAATTTACGAGGCTGAAGGAATGGTCGATCCTGCCATAATGATGTCAGGGCCCGCCGTGTTGGTTTTCTTGGTAAACGTGGCTGTTTGGGTCTTTGCTGCATTGAACTTGGCCAAATTCCTGTCGCTCCAGGTTCGAACCTTTTTCAAATCTTGATTAATTGTTGTACTCTGCTCCTGTCTGCGGTGATAAGTCTCAGTCGCTGGTAAAGGTTTTTCTGATATAAATTGTGAGACAAGGGTACTGTCATCTGCAAAGATGTAAACAGGATTGTTGGCTTCGGTCAGCAGGTCATTAATATAGACGAGGAACAGAGTTGGTGAAAGTATTGCCTCCTGAGGCACTCCCGCATTAATGGTGCATGAATGTGTCCATCAACTCTGATTAGATCTCGATTTCTCATCTTAAAAACCCCTAGGTACTAAATTTCGTGAAAATTATGCTATTATTAATATAAATATTTACAGAAAAGTTTTAAATGATAACTTTGACACCCCTCCCTTTTGAAAACTATCAACTCTTGGACTAAGATAAATTGGGCTAGATCCTCCTATTTTAGAAATATGCTAGCGTTTTGTAGAGACCTTTTAGAGATACCCTGTAATTCTTCCTAAATTTTTCTCTTCGCTCGAAAATAATCTATAACAATATCGCCTGATTTTTTTTAATTAAATAAGCCTAGCCCACTTTTCGTTCACAGTTTATCCAAATCGGAATCCAAATATTTACTTAGCCAGTAATTGTGTTTATTTTAAAAATAGGTTAGTTTTATTCCTGGCAATGGTTTGGAGCATGTCCGTTAAAAGATCGCATAGATCGTCGTTTAAAAAAATGTGTTATTCTCGGTAGGAATCTGTTTTTTTGCTCGCTGAAAGGTATTTTAATTAAAATATTTGGATTGTGAGAAAAATTACGTTTCTAGGCGCCTACTACAGAACATTGCTTATGTTTTTTTTATATAAGTATACCATCTATGATATGTTAGGACTGTTTTAAATGTTAGCTTTAGCGGTGGGTTTAAAAAATATATATCCGGTTAGATTACTGAAATAAACCGAGTATAAGCTGACACAGGAATTGCGAATTGCGAAAGGAATTTCATACAGGTTGCCAATGGTGTTATAAAATACGTAATCAGTTTATAAATGTTATGAAATTAAACAATATGGAAGACTGGAAATATACTGAGGAAATCTCTTGCAAACTATAACGTTTGCTTACTTAGGGGAAAGTGAAGTTGTTATCCAGTCAATGTAAAAAAGTAGTTTTTAAGATGAAAGAGGTGGCTCCGTGAAAGCTCAGACACACTGTATTTCCTCTTCTTAGTATTAGTGGAAACACATATGAGGTGGTTAATACTTTATACGGAACGTACTTTAAATGGCCACATTGAAAGTATTATAGCGAAAGTGTCTCGTATTCTAAGAATTATGGACAGAAGCACGTTAATGACTTTTGGCCGAATGGCGACTGCTCCAGTGTTTTGTGACTTATCAAAAGCCTTTGACTGTGCGAGTCACGAGGTGCTGCTGCGGAAAATCTTTGCTTACGGGATTCGAGGCGGGACACTTCGGTGGTTCGAGAGGCCGGGAGCAGTCTGTCCACACACATGATGTGTCGTCTAGCAGGCAGCGTACTTCATGCGACGTGCCACAGGGTTCCGTATTGGGGTCAATTTTTTTTTTAATATATGTGAATGACTTGATTATGCTTGAAATTGCTAGGCGCTTTACACTGTTCGCAGATGACATGGCGCGACAAGGATCCGGGGCAGCTGCTGCGGGATATTGAGTTGAACCTCGGAAAGATTAAGCAGTGGTATGACGCCGATCGCCTCTACTTGAACTTGTCTAAAAGTAATCTCATAGCCTTCAACTGTTCCATTGATTGCCTTATATTTGATGAAAACACCATCCAGGCTGTGAACTCTTAAGTTTCTGGGTCTGTGTATTGACGAAAATCTACAATTCTATCCTCGTATCATTAAGGTGAACAAAAGATTAGCAACTAGTTGTTTTCATGTTCAGGCTACCTTTCGGGAGCTTATTATTATGCTCGGTATTATGCCTTTGTTCAGTCATATCCCAGATATGTCCTTTTGGGGAGCTTGCTCTCGATATCTGTTCAAATATGGTTTCGATTTGCAGAAGAGAGCTGTTAGAAATATATGTAGTCCCACGGTAAGCCCTCTTTATCAAGCACTCTATTGTGACCCTCTCATCTTTATTTATTCTGGAAACGGATTGCCTAATTTATAAAAATAAGTATCTATTTCCCATTTTCGTCCAGGATCTTCTTTTTACACCGGCTACATCCCCTGAAAATATCAGCCCTCTACCTATACGGTAACGGCTTTTCCCCCAAAATCACCCCTTAAATTAGAGCCCCGTTCCCCCCCGTATGGTCTAAGGTGGCCCCCCATGGGGCGCAGCTACCATAAAAATTCTCTAGACAAAAGGAAAACCCGACCTCTGTAAATGATTGGCTGCAGCGGTCTAAGAACTCATATTTAAGTTTTTCCTTCTCCCCTCCCCTGGCCAAACGGAGGGGGGTACGGGGTCCCGTTTTCGTCCAGGATCTTCTTTTTACCCCGGCTACATCCCCTGAAAATTTCAGCCCTCTACCTATACGGGAACATGCCATACATATCCGATTGTGACAGCTCCGAGCGTGACGCGTGACGGTTTTACTAATAAAATAAAAAAAAAGATCAAAATTAAATAAACAGGTTCATTTATTTTTTACCCCAAAGCAAAATATATAATTTAAAAAAAAATTAAAATAAAATAAAAAAAATCATTAAAGAAGAATTAAAAACACATATTCATATTAATAACGCCAATAACACAATCTGAAAAACGATAAAAAAAATTAACGTTCGTATTTGAAAAAATAGAGTTGAAGACGGAACGTCAGATTCCAAACTGGATACCAACGTTGGATAGAACGAAAAAAGCGGCGAAATACCAACGTTGAATAGAGCAAAAACATAGGCCAACCATATATTTTTGAAAATCGGAGGTTAAGGAGATCTTCAAATTGTAATAATATAGAGGGCATTCCATTTAAAAAAAAATAAATATTCTACATTTCCTTGTTTTCTGACAATCATTTGTTTTTTTGGTTAGTTTGTATAGAATCTTCAGGAAAAATCCTGAAACTTTTATTTGAACTTTGTTTCTGTATCTTTTTAAATAAAGTTTCTAAAGAGGTGGCAAATTATAAGTATTATAATATGTACATACATCGGTAAATTTTTGGTCGATTGCTGTCATCATGAATAAAGAGAGATACTGGCCAGTTGGTTTTAACCAGAGCCATAAAACACAAAAAAAAATTAAAAAATGTACATACAGTGCATATTAAATTTTTAAACCGAAAGTTTTGAGAAATTATAATAATAATAATAAGAACAAACATATTTTCGAAAATTACCCATGCTAACTATTCGAGTTATTTACTTCCCTTTTTTTAAATTTATCATAACTCTTTACTAAAACATTGTTCAACGCCGGCCCGGCTCCGTACTTCTTTGTAACTAGTGTTATTAGGAATAAAGCAAATACACTGCGTCCATTTATTATGGAATAGCTAAAAAAGTACTTAAACGCTTGTATTCTCATCAACTTTTGATCAATCTATTTCATTTTTTGATTATTAGGTAGATTTACTCTTGGACTACTTGGTACAAAGTGGTTTGTCTTATTTTAACTCTGTTTTATACAGGGTGATGTCGAAAATATCAAGGCATGTAAAATCACCTCATTTTAAAATTGGTGTTTAAAAAATTGAAAGCAATAAAAATTTGATTTTATTAGCGTGTTGATTACAGGTTTCTGTTAGGTAGTTCCTGTATTAATTACAACGCAGTACCGTTCGTGTTACTTCAAAAAAAAAATAAGATTTCAAAAATCGTGATATTGCCTATTAATTATGAATTGAAAACTCTTCGTTGCTATAGTGATTTTCCTTACTATATTAGTTAGGTACATACTGTACGAGTTACAGAGCAGTACCACGGCACATATAACAACGTGGCAGTACCTACCGTTCGTGTTAATAAAAAAATACAAACATCGCGATGTAGCCAATTATGGACGTTTCTACTTAAGGGTTGCTTCAACTGTTTAATGTATAGGTAGTTAATGCAGTTCGGTTAGGCAGTTACTGTACTAATTAGAGCACAAAACTAAGAATTTAAACAACTAAAAGAACAAGCATGCTGTACAAGGGTCTCAAAACATAACAGTATAACAATAACAGAATAGGTAATAACAACAAAAATAATAATTTAAAGAACTAAACGAACAATTTAGTTGTACGAAAAAAATAATAACGTGTATTTCCCCCACTAGCACTTATGACTGCTTGACACCGATTTGGCATACTCAATATTAAATTTAGTACTGGTTGTAAATCGCTCCCTAAAAGCGATTTTCTTTCCTAGGCAACCGATTGTCAATTTGTCAAAGTTATCAATTTATTGACAGCTTTTATTAATTTATTGATTTTTTTTTATCTCCTCGAATAGGTTGCCCTAACTACCTGTACTTTAAACACTTGACATAACTCTTAAGTAGGTACGTCCATAATTGACCGCATCACGATTTTTGCATTTTTTATTAACGCGAACGGCACTGTGCTGTAACTGGTACAGTATGTACCTAACTAAGATAGCAAGGAAAATCACTATAGTAAAAAAGCGTTATCAGTTCATACTTACCTAATTGCCAATATTACTATTTTTAAAATTTTATTTTTTTAAGTAACACGAACGGCACTGCGCTGTAATTTGTACAGCAACTACCTAACTGAAACCTGTAACCAAGACGCTAATTAAATAAAATTTTTAATGCTTTGAGTTTTTTAAATACCAATTTTAAAATGAGATGATTTTACATGCCTTGATATTTTCGACATCACCCTGTATAAAACAAAGTTAAAATAGGGCAAACCACTTTGTACTAAGTAATCCAAGAGTAAATCTACCTAATAATCAAAAAATGGAATAGATTGATCAAAAATTGATGAAAATACAAGCGTTTCAAATTTTATAACTTTTTTAGCTATTCCATAATAAATGGACGTAGTGTATTAGCTATCTATCTAAATATTTTAAACGAGGAAATCCATAT
>MU182298.1:46217-71766 GCA_016904865.1 Pissodes strobi
AAAATCGAAATAAAATTTAAGAAATAAAAGGTAAAAGGGGGGAATGTTATACCAGTTAGAATCTTTGAAACTTTGTAGTCCACTTAACCGACTGGACTTGCCGGACGTTTGAAGTTCGTCCACCTGTTTCGATTGATGTGGTTCACCCTGATATGAACTAAGGGTCCGGAACGAGCCGCCTGTGTTCACCTAACGGTGGAACTTCAGTGACAGCTAAGTGATAGTGGGTTTTAGATTTAAATTGTTGTTTATTTTTTGTTTTCAAAATAACTGCCACTTTTAAGTTAGCACCTTTACCCTTGTAAGTACTTGCGCCCACCTTATCTCTGCGGTTTACGTGATCACGATCCCGCGCGGTAGATCCAGCTCAAGTTTTTTTATTTGCCCCTATTTCTCTCTGGGGATCATAGGCACGTAAGTGGTGCCTATTTCATCTTCATTTCTAATTTGTCACTTAAATCTACATAGAGTTTTGGGTCAACCACTGACAAACCTTATATTTTTATTGATATAATTTCATTGATTTTAGATAGTCTAGTTTTTTATGTTTAAACTACCTACAATCGTCGGTATCGCACCTTAATTTATGAATAAATATTTTGACATCACTAATTTCAATATATATATTTTTTTGTATATATCGCTATTTTTGGCAATTCGTATTGCCTATTTGGATCTTTTGCAAATAAAGAGATAGTATGGTAATTGTGGCGTGTTTTATTTGGCTCAATCGCGGAAGTGTTTAATTTATTAATCTTAAGTTTGCTAACGAATAGGTGGTGCCATTTTTTTTTCGCTCCTTACCGGCTAGGTTTACCTTGGAGAGTGAGGGTCTTGCAGCAGGTTCCACGAATAACGCGGGGATCTCCAGTTTGGTCCGTAACGAACTCGGTGGCGCCCAATGACCCTTTCTCCGGTTAATTGAGCAGCGGGCAAATTGCGCGCTCACTTTACAGCTTGCACTCCGACCGGCCGGGTAATTATTTTCGCTGTGAATAACTGGTCGAATTCGGTAAGTGTACACTATATCTAATCTCGGTGGAACTCGTCATAGCTCCACGAGCATTTAACATCTTGTTCTCTTTTTTTTAAAGAAAAAAAATTATTACACAGAAAGCGCGTCGCAAGAGATATTTCCTTTTAAAAAGTTATCTGGATAAGGGTGATCCAGATAACGCTTGCGGCTAAACCGGAAGTTGACACCAGACGATACATTATGAAAACCTAAGACAGGCAAGTGCAAACCATCGGTTTAAGTTAAGCCGTTTAGATTCTACAGCCTGTCATAGTGTGTAAAATGTCAATATTCAAACGTCAATATTTCAAAAACAGTTGCCACACTTTTTTGGGACATCCTATATGGTTGAAAGCACTTTTCTAAAAGACGCCGTTATGTATATATAAATTAGATTGGCACTAGAATGAAATGTTAAATTTGTGTGCTATTTGAGCTAGAGAAGTTTGACGTACTATTGCTGGACTCTGTATACGTTCCAACAAAAATATAAAAATAATGCTAATATCGAGATTATTATGCAGATCCCGTAATCCCGGGATTTGCAAGGATTAATCTCGATATCCCGGGATCACATTTTTGTTCCGGGATTTAATTTCTTACATTTTTCATAGCTATCAAATTTACATTTTAAATAAGATGCAAAATTTCTATAACTTTTAATTTTGTTTTCAGATCATTAATTTGCCGAATCAGTATTTCTAATCATCTGATCGGAATTCGAATTTGACAGAATTCTTCGAAATGTTCCCCATTTACCTAGCTGCGTACCTCTATTGCATGCTAAAATATTCTGCGAAATAAAAACTAAAAAAATTGAGAAACACTGTATAACTAGATCTAAACATTATAAGCTAAAGACTTACATGATGACTATAATTAACTAATTTTGTACAAACGTAGTGGTTATCCTGTTATGGACTCGTTATGACACTCGTCCTTACGTGTGCTGATAAATATTAATAAGTCACTTAATAATCACTGGCATTTATAATATGTCGGCCAACCTAGCTCAAAAACAAAACAACCATTTAATTAGGATATTTTTGGTTAGTTCTGATCGAAGCTTTAACCCGTAAACCCGTGTTATAAAAAACGAGCCAAACAAACCAGCGCTAACCGAAAGAAAGCAAACCTTTCGATCGGAATCTAGGTCGTTAGCACTATTTTGCTCTAGGTTTACCGACATAACCACGTAGGTCTAACCGAGTCGAGTGTCCAAAACCGAAAATAAACAGCAACTGAGAGATTTGCCTGTGCAGTTTGAAAAAAAATGTATTTTTTGTTGTTTGCAGATAAACAAGCACATAAAGCAAAAACTGGAAAAATAAAAACCGATATAATAATATAATCGTGGTACTCAAGGGAAGTGAGAAACATCGAGAAATAGCTAGCAAAATATGTATCCACTACATATTCCGAAGTTCGGACGTGAAAATGAAAATATGTAGTGGATACATATTTTGCTTTGACAAAAAAAAAATTAAATCCTATCCCATACAAGAAAACCAAGAAGATATTAAATCTAAAAAGGTGAAATGTCTTCTTTTACTTCCTAAGCTGACGCTGTATAAAACTTACAAAAGTAAAATATCAAAATATAAATTTAAAAATAATAAACAAAATAAAAGCTGGTAACTGTTAGCAAACACCAATATCAAAATAACGCCCATGAAAACGGCAAACATTATGGAACAAATTCGATTTCAATATTCCAGAAAAGCGTACTCTACAGTCTAATCGTAACTTGCATCGAAGTAGAGAGATCTGGTTCAAACCAGATTCGTTCGATAGTACGCCGCGCCGCACAGTTCAACAATAAAGAAAAACCAATTCTTCTCTGTCAATCTCGGAAAACCTATTAAAGATTAATCTTTTAAAATCGAAGTTGGCCGTATCAACATAATCAAACCTTCACCCTTTTAGGGACGAGTCAACACCATTGTTTACCCTCTGAATCGCACAGCCAATATAATCTTGCAAATAGGGTAAAGTCCGTCGCAATCCAAGGACGCCATTTTAATTTTGTATACCGGGGTTGGTACAAATTATTGTCATCTCGTGCATACAACCACAAGGCGCGATATTCAAAAGGCTTATAAAAAATTAAAAACGATGTATGTTTAAGACCTCATGATAGAAGTTAAAACTTCAAAAGGCGAAAATGTGCTCCAAATTATTCGGTTTTTCAATAATAAAATATTATATCACGTGCCGTGTAAAAAATCGAAATTGCGTAAAAGTTTAAATTCAACTAGCTCACCTTGTATAAAAGGAACCATCATTTCTAAAGTCTTCTTGTACGATTTTTCTATATAAAAAAAAAATCCGCAGCTGTTTGCGGACCCGACGCGTTACTTGACGGCTGTTTCATTCACTAGCCAGGAAAAAGTGTGATGAATGCATCTGACTGCTTCCCTCTCTTGCTTACCGACTTTACCCGAATGAGCGTTATATAAACGAGCCTGACGCGTTATATAATGGCTCAGTTTCATTTACTACCCAGGAGGAACGCGCCTAAAAAAAGTTTTTACGTCAAAAACTTTCATTAGATTAGATGTTGCTTGCGTAAGCACGCCTTAAATGCAAAGATGCGCACAGATAAACAGAAAAGTTAACTACTTCGACAACCATTAATCAATTAATTCATCAAAAATGTAACGGAAGTTTAACCGTTAACGTTAATTTCGTGTAGAAAAAAAAAACAAAAAAAATGATGGTCTATGTAAGAAATTTTTAGGCTTCGTCAGTTCTTAACATTTCTTTATTTTTAATTAATGTCAATACTTTTATTTTTAAAGTACATTTTTAAAGGGAACTAAGTATATAATTTACAACAATAACAAAAATTAAAAACAGTCGTCAACTTGAAAATGCACGTGACACAAGAATGTTTCGTCGTAGATAAACAGGATTTGACGTCAAGAAGACCAGCTGCTTTTCCAGCTTTACTTGCAGCTGATCATGCACAACCACTAACTTTTGCCGGTCAACATAGAAAGGTGATGAAGATTTGGGATGTGTATTAGTCAAAGACGTATCGCGAGCGAGTATAGCGAAGACAAGGAGAACGTTTTTCTAAATGTTGTATATTTCCAAGAACACCTTGTAGAGGAGGCAGTTTTATGGTGTGGACTGAAATTTCATTACATGTGAAACAGGCTAGGTATGCAAATTAGCAAAGAAAAGTTCTAAAATAATAAAATTCGCGGACAAAATTTGAATTGAAATCTTTAAAAACGCACTTTTACATGTAAACCTTCGAGAAGCAGATAAAAGTAGAGCCAGGCATTGGGAATCGGGACTTTATGCGGCACCCTTATTTACGTCTCTTTTTCGTATAAAAAGCCGGCAGCAAGAAAGAAAGAGAGTTATAAATCTACTCGTTATGGCTAGAGACTGGTCCAATTCGACTCGCCAAAGCTTGAGGCTGTTTTCCCATTCAAATTTTCACATATTTTGACATTCACTCGCTTCAGCCAGAGACGAGTTTCTCCCACACCGTCTATAGTTTCTCAATTATACGATAAATTGAGCATCTCAGTAATTTTCATGAGCCAAATGAAATTAACAACAAATCCTAAAATCATTCAAGATAATCGGTTAACAAACATCTACTTTAGAATCTACTATCAAACAGCGTCAGTTTAACAGGGTTTTAACCGACAGTAACGATAAAGCATTCACTATGTTACGATCACGTCCAAAGATCTTGTCCATTAGATACAACGAATGAGCCTTGGGGCAGGGGCGTTTCACTGGTATCGTGAGCAGGATATAAAGTCCTGATGATCATTGGATTGTGCAAAGTTTTTTTTTGTAATGTAACAACATGAATCACTGTACCCCAACTTCTAGAAGGTAGAATAGGTCCTTGACACAACCGAGATGCCAACATACTCGATGTTACTACATATCCTATGCACTCAACCACCTCAAATGAGACACCGCCTATACTTTTACCTCGCCTGCAGCCCATGAGCAATTTGATCGCATCGCCGCAGCTATCCTACAACTTTTAACGGGCAAAGTCATCTCCGCTTACAAATAATAACAAACTAGCATTTAGGAAATCCATCGATGTCTAGACAACATCGAACAATCGCTAAACCTTCGACACGAACATCCGGCTAGCCCTCAGACGTTTTCTGACCAGCTCTATTTTCTCCTGCCCCAACCATACCGAAATTCTGAAATAAAACAGTGAAGCATCCCGTCAAGTTCCTTGAACACTTGGACAAATACTTTAAGAAAATGAAAACTCCACCACATGAGCAGCTTGACATTGTACTTGAGGCACTGGAAGCAGAAGCCCAATACTGGACATGCTCCTACATACCTCATTTTAATTGAAAATGGCGCTTTAACTGCTAACCGCTATATCGTGGAATGTTTAGCGGACCACATTCCTTTCGCCCCATTTGTTGGTGAAATTTTTTGTTCAATGCACGATAATGCCAATCCTCACGTCGCAAGAGTTTTCACTGATTATCTGGATCAAACTGACATTCAACGATTAAACTGGCCCCCATGTAATCCTGATTGAGCACGTGTAGGAATTGTAGGATATGTTACGGAGGCTAATTCGGAACAGACAACCACAAACCATTCAGGGTCTTCGAACCGCTCTTCTTTAAAAGTGGGAAAACATTCCTCAACGGGCAATTGCCATTTGTGTTCAATCCTTACCACGTCGCATGGCAGCAGTTATTAGAGCACGAGGAGGCAATACACGATATTAGTGTTGGATTGTTTATTTATTGGCTATCTGTAACATTTTAAGTTATTGTTAACATTATAAATTGCACATTTTTCTTTAGAAATGTGTGTTTACTTTAAAAATAACGATATTGACATAAATAAAAAATGAAATGTTAAGAAATAACGAGACGTTAGATTTTTTCACATATTGTTCAGAAAGTTAGGACAAAAAACAACTTTTGGTTCTACATTGTATTACACTAAAATCATTAAAGCATTTAGTAAAATCAATATCAGATGATAATCATGATAAAAGCGCATAAAACTTGAGTAAAACATTTTCAAAATCAATGCTAAACTTAAAACGTTTTTAAAGATTGACTTTAAATGAAATTTTGTTTATCCAGAAGTGTAGTTAATTTTTCAGTTAGAACTTTTAAATTGATTTTCAAAATCATTATTGGACTCATTAACTTTCCTTAATTTAATTATGCAACTATATGCATCCAGCAAAGACGAGACATTAAATAATAGTGTTTTCGCATTATCATTTTACACTTCTCACAGTTATTTTAAAAAGTTGCGATTTATTTTAATTAGTTGCGACAAAAATATTTTTTTCTTGATGCACCATCTTTTATCAACAATCAAATATGATGAGAAACCAAAAACAAAAGTTTCCCGCTATAGACAGCAAAAAATATAAATTATATATTTTATTAGTATCTCTGTATATTATTAATATTCTTATACATTAGTCTGAAAAAAAATAATGAAACATATCATTCGACCACCTCGCTGGTAATGTTGATTATTGAATTTAATAATATTTGTTTGTGCCGAACAGGTAATGTTGCTTAAAGTTTTATTCAGGATTGAACTGTAAAATAAAAAAGCACCAATAAGATGTCCTAAAAAGGCGATTCTGCGCAAATAATTAAATACATATTTAAAATGGTAGTAAATGTGTCATAATTTGTATTTGAAAAAGGTTAGGCTTGGATTAAATCTGGATAATTCAAGGTCCAAAACTCAAATTTCAAATATAGAGTACTCAGGTAGAAAGAAGTTCCACTCCACAATATCTTTGTTAGTTTTTGAGATATTAAAATATTTTTCTTTTGTTTAAAAATACATTCTAAGTACTTTTTTGTGATCTTATGCTTGTGCATAAAAGTCCACTTTACGCGCTATGAAGCATACGTAACGTTAGTACTCTACGCACAGCAGTGGAAAAATGCAGTTTTCCATTGAAAAACAAAGTAAAGAATTTTAAAAATAATTCTAGGCTCTGTAGTATTGAAAAAATTTAACTTTTATTTTGTCGTCCTCAATTTCCTTTCGCCTAATTTTAAGCGGAGAAAAACATATTTTGAATTTATCAAAGCTGGTTTGACATGTCAGAAACTGGTTAAAATCGGGTGCCCTTTAAACTGCGCATTTAAAATAGTGCCTAGAGGTAAGTGTACTTGCTCAGTGAGATTCCCGGCATTTTCAATGTTACGCAAGAACAGGCTATATTTATCTTATCATTTATTTACCTACATTTTTTAATTACTAACTTATTTGCGATTACGCCTAATTGCTTCACTATTATTTATTTAGAATCCTGCAGTAAACTGTATGGATCAGGATTATAAATAAAAATCAATAATATGCATATATCGAGGCATAGATTAAAGCATAATAAAACCATACAACTACAAAAAATCTAGGAAAAACAAACACTACTTACTACTTACTACTTACTATCGAGCTGCATATTCATACCTAAAAGTAAAAAAAAAACAGAAATTAAAATTAAAAGTAATTTGCAATTGAATTTTACAGGATTACGGGAGAATAGTATACACTGCGATCAGTTAAGTCTGCAACATATGGGAAACTATTTAATTATTGATTGCGCAAAAAATTTCACTCTTGATAAAAGTTGGTGCATGAAGAGAAACTAACATAGGCAATGTTATATCTGAGGTATTTGTACAGGGTGCTCAAAATTTATAATAATATGCCTGTGTAAAATAAAAAATTTTGGCAACCGAGAATTTAGAGACGGCCATAAATATAAACATGAAACTTCAATAAACTTTTCCCATACAAGCTGTAGTTTCTAGGTTAAAAATGCTAAAAATCCGGTTTTTTCATTCTTTAGCGGTAAATTTCTCACAAACTACAGCTCGTATGAAAAAAGCTATGCTTTTTAATCTGGCCTTCTGAAATTTGCTGATTTCCAAATTTTTTTTATTTTATATAGGCACATTTTCCCAAATTTTTCGCACCCTGTACACAATACCTCAGATTTAACATTGCTTATGTTAGTTTCTCTTCATGCACCAACTTTTATCAAGAGTGAAATTTTCTGACAAATCAATAATAAAATAGTTTTCGATACTTATATTGCAGACTGAAGTGACCACACTATAGAATTACACGATTACTCAAGATTATTTGAAATTACAAGACATTACTCAAGATTATAGAACAATGTCTTGAATTACCAAATACCAACGAATTCAGTAGATTATGGCAATTGAGAATACATGTACAGGGTGTCCCAAATTCGAGCCTCATCATTGGGATCTCGGAAACTAGAAGAGATACGAGGTCGGTTAAATGGAGGCAAAGATTCGCAGTTTGATGCTGATCAAAATGCCACCTTACAAGTTTAAAAATTCCGAATACCTACTTCCGAAGATTTTTGGAAAAAACCGAATATTCGCGATTTCATTTTTATTTTTTTATGACTCTATTTGAATAGATATAACAAAATAAATTTCACATTTTCATGGCTACTTTTTCTGTTCTTCAAGATGGTGTTATCAGATTTTTAAGCCGACGTTTCGTCTTTGAGCTGCCATCATCAACTTTGTTTTTTTTAAATACGGCCCTGGATTTTTTATTACGGATTTTAAGAGCTTCTAAGGTCCCAAAATCAATGATATATCGCACTTATTCGAAAAATTCATATTAGTGACATTTTTCATAAGAATTCATGTGTTAGAGAGAGACAGAAAATAAATTTTTAATAGGATTAAAAACAAAAACCTTTTTTACGCATTAACGCTTTGCATAAAGAAAGCTTTAAAACTAACATAAGAAGTGGTTAATAAATAATGCAACAAAGTGTCAACCCTCAAACGATAGGCCCTATATTAGGCTATATTTTAGCAATTTACCCAAGTAAATAGTTGTGTGGGATTAGATTTGGAACAAATAATAAATTTCACATTATCATTGTTGTATCGCACTTTTTCGAAAAAATGGGGAATAAAAGTTTTTTTATCCGACGGATACTTAAATACTGCATACCTCAAAGGAGATTTCAGATATGAAACTTTAAAGATGATTATTTTTCTAATCGAATTAACAATTTTTAGACAAAGCGACTATCTCGTTGCGGAAAAAATTTTCAAGGACGTATTTATTATTTGCTTATCAGCAGATTAAATAAAAATCCTGTTTATAATTTTGTTGGTTTTAGCACGTTTTCAGCGTAGGTCCCGTGTTGAGTTTTGCAAATATTTGCAAACATATGCGAAAATGAGGTGACACTAAAAGACAGGTTGACGTCATTAACATATAGATTGTTATCGCTATAGCATACGAATAATTAAACGTACGGAAGTTTAAAAAACATTTTGTAGTAAATTAAGGAGTTTGCTTGAGGCCTTATAAGGGACAGGGGTCACCAAATAAGGCCAGGCAGAAAATCATATTGGAGAAGATTTTTTAAGTGTGATTTAATACTCGTCCTCTAACTGCCAAACAAACCTTAATTGGGTCAAGTAAAATTGACCGATACCACTTTTCGATCAGTGCTCTTGGTGCAGGGTATATTTTAAATCGACATATTTCGCTAACGCTGAACCTTCATCAGAAGATGGTTAAAGACTATTAATTAGTTCTTGGATTTAATCTTTAAGCACAGTTATTCGATACTATATCCCAGAATCCAATTTGTGCATCTGTTAGCATCATTGTGTGTCGTTATACCATCACCCTCTCCTTCTGATTTATTATTATTTATTGTTCTCTTAATACACAGCGGCGCAGCTGCGTCCTGTGCCAAACGAAAAAGTTAATTCAGTAAAGTAAACGTGCCAATAATTAAGGACCTTGGTGCAAAAAGGAGATGAGTCACATTTTGTATTTTTTTCAGGAGGGCCACAAGAATAGAAGTATTCCTTGGGATTTTTGCATGGAGAACATCTGATTTTTGCATAAAAAGGAAGTCCTGGAGCATTTTATATTAAAAAAAACGCCAAAATCTCAAAAAAAAATAATTTGTTGCATAAGCAAACGGAATAAGTCATACAACGCAAAAATAGAAAATTTGTTTGTGAAACGAAACAACGTAAAAAATTTATGAGACAGGAAACTACAAAAAGGGATACCAAAATAAATGAGATTTAAGTATGCTGTCAAGAAAATTTTGAGAAAATATTTTAAAATGGTCTTTTACAAAATACGGCAAGAAAAATTATGAAAAAGGATCACAAATCTAAATTAAAACACTATTGTAGTGTGCTAAAACTCTCTATTTTTGCAATAACGCAAATAATTGCTTTTACTCGTTTTTGGTTATTTTATTAAATGCTCAAAATTATTTTCATTTTGTTCTAAACAGAAACAAAGTCCATTTTCAAATTTCTCCTTAACTTTCTGAAAAATGTCCTTTGGAATACTTCGACCATCGTCGGGCTGGGTTTTGTAGACTAGTGATTTAATGTATGAGGTAAGGTCAGGTAATCTTGGGAGCCACTCAATTGTATCTCTTCTACCAATCCACTGGTTTGGATAATTTGGTCCAATCACTCTCTCGCGACAGTATCGTGCGGAAAGAGTGGAAGATGCTAATTCAGATTGCCCTGTAAATCTCTTTGGTTTTCAAGTTCATTGACGATCGAGGGCTCTATGGTTTGGTTGAGCTCTTTAGCATAAACTTGGCCGGTTAAATATTCTTCAATTTAAAAAAAACTGTGATATTGTCTCCCAGTATTCAAGCCCAAGCATTGAGTTTTTGGGGCTATTGATTGTACCCCTCTCTACAAATGACTATTTAGGAAGAAAGACCCTTATCACTAAAGAAAATGTTTTAATAAATTCGGGTGTTGCCGTAATTCTCCCTGTCACGGTTTCACAAAACTGACTTGCAAAATTTTAATTTTTTAAGGACAAAATTTATGCATTTTAACAGATACTCTGGATACGCTGGTAACTGCTGCTAAATGATGCGTGGTCTCTTTTGTATTTATAAAACGTGGCCAATAACTTCAATTTGCATATCTTATCCAAACCTTCAGGTTGTTCCCTCTTTTTTATTACCAACGGAGCCAGCTTCTTGAAATGTTGGTCTCAAATCTCTTACATAGACGTGGCTGACGTTTTTGTCTGGAGCTACCCTGAGCACGGTATAAATAAATATACGGTAGGTTCACTGGGTCAAATTTCGAATTTCGCCAACAGCCTTTTGCGTCCGAGCAAATCCGGATCAATCTGGTTCGGGACCTGCGGTGGATCTGCTACGAGGGACAGTGAGTGTACAAACGCTCTGAGATTGTGTACTGTCGCGTCGCGTTGTATCATGTATCAAATAACAACCGAGGAAAGCGCATAAGCGAATACTTCTCTCTCCGGAACGTTGGGCCCGACAGACTGCTTGCGGCTACAGGTGTGCGGCGGCTTTTGCGTCTGATGTAAAAACATCAAAACCATTTTGCTGAGTAACTCGACTCAATATTGTTACTCTGCCCTGAGCACTATAAACAAAAATCATTTCTACTCGTTCTTCATAGAATACAGCATTTACAAATTAAAATAAATTTCAAAAAAAATACAGACACAAGTGATCGCAATAACAAGCACGTTACATTTTAAGTGATTTAAAAGATGCAAATTTTATTGAAGATTTTACAAAAAAATAAATAGGTATTTGCCTTACTGAACAAAAAATAGAGATTAGCATTAAAATAGTGTTTTAATTTAGGCTTGGGATCCTTTTTCATCATTTAATCGTAATTTGATAAGAGCCAGTTTTAAAACATTTTCTCAAATTTTACTTTAATGTAGCTTTCATGGTATGGTATTAAAATTGGAGCGATTTGCCATTGTTAGGGAGAAAGCTATATAGTTCGTTTTGTCAACAATCGAGGTGAGTTTAAAAGTATTAAGCCAATTTTTTTATTTTATTTAGACCATGGGAAGCGTTTGTGTATACTTCTTGCCATGTACATTACAGCAGTGTCATCCGCGTAGGATACCACCCTACCATTCTCCAGTAGAATATTAGTCAATGAATTAATGTATAAACAGAAAACTTA
The DNA here is from genome assembly GCA_016904865.1 of Pissodes strobi. Lineage (NCBI taxonomy): Eukaryota > Metazoa > Arthropoda > Insecta > Coleoptera > Curculionidae > Pissodes > Pissodes strobi. Next base: position 58,254 of record MU182298.1, read on the forward strand.
AATTTCATTAATTCTGGTATCACTGAAAAGCGTTTTTGATGAGCTCTTCAGAGAGATAACACAAGTAGGGTACTCCCAAGCAGCACACAAATTTTGTTTCTCGAGTAAAATATTATATTCCTGATTTAATACAGTTTCCTGGGTCGCTGATTTGTTATATATGGGTCACCAGAAAGACAAATACGCTTGTATGATAAATATGTTTTGTAAAATTGTTTTATAGACATTTCTAAGACCAAGCTATTAATCAATTTTTTAAATATTTTAAATATCTATCTTATAAAATGAAACTTTATCAGCTCAAGCATAATATGCTTCATAACAGATTTATAACTCTGTCTAATGGCGATTATATATAACAATTACAAAATACACGTGTAATTTGATTTTATAGCGGTTTGTGAGACAAATTTATAAAACATTTTTTATTATGTAAAAATTTTGATATACAGACACTGTTTAAAAAACTGTTTTTTTTTTGTTTCATACAAAACAAGCCAAATAAAACAATTATAAAACGTTTTAACTACTTAAGTGTTACTTTTTAAACAATGTGTTATTTATATACGCTTTATAACTTTACTACAAAACATTAACTTAATTTTTATGAAATAAATTTATTTAGCTTTTAAAAGAAACGTATTTTTTAAAAGCGTGTAATTCTTGAATTTATCTGAGAAAATAAAATGCCTAAAGCTCTGAAATCTAGCTGGAAAGAAATAAAGAAAAGTGGACATTTAAAAAAAAAGTTAAAGAAAAATATAGTCGAATAATTAGTACGACCGACGACTTAATACTGCAGTGCCTTTGAATTTTGAACAACAAGATCATTCTACGATAAAAAATATTAATGACCGATAATTCTACTAATTCATCTACAGCTACCCACATGGGCATTATTAATGAAGATTTAGTGTTAGCTGAATCCAGTGATGATGAAAGCGGCAATGAATTAAGCGAGTTTGAAAAAAATACTGCAGTAAAACAAGGAGCTAACTGCACGAGCAACAACATTTATATTAAATGTTGCCATGCCATGCTACACTTAGAGAAGTGCGTAAAATTTTTAACAACACAATTCCAAATATACTGCCAAAACACCCAATAACATTGTTAAAAACGGCAAGAGAAATAAATTTAATAAAAATGGAAAATGGTTATTACTGGAATTTCGGATTAAAACTCAATTTAGAAAACTTATTGAAAAGTATCCCTAAACCGATCAATCTAATATCGTTGAATATAAATATGGACGGTTTACCGATTTAAAAAAGTTCAAGAATCGAATTTTGGCCAATACTTTACACTATCCATGAAATGCCACAAATAAAACCTATAATTATTGGTGTTTATAGTGGAACCGGCCAACCAGCTAGTCTTAATACATATTTGAGAAGCTTTGTAAATCAAATGTTGTACTTATTGCTAAAAGAAGGAATAGCTATTAAAACCAGCGAAGGATGAATTCATTAAGTTCACCTAAAAATAAGATGCTTTATTTGTGACTCTCCTGCAAGAACTTTCATTAAAGGTAAGTGATTATATCACTTGAAAATTTATAAAAAAAAAGAAAGCAGCAAAGTGCAAACATTTCCGACGGCGTTAATTAATTAATAAATTTTAGGTGTCACAAATTTTAATGCAAAACACGGTTGCCTGAAGTGCATAATTGTAGGAGAATCTTCCCATATGTCACGTACTGTATATTTTCCTAGAACAGGCTGTGAGGCTAGAACAAAAGAAGGATTTCGAGATAAAATATATGGAAGCCACCACAAATATGATACACCTCTATGCCAATTACCCATTAATATGATCGATGACTTCCCTGTTGGTGATTCACTGCATCTTCTAGATTTAGGGATCATGAAACGATGTCTGTTTGGATGGAGAGATGGAAACTTTGGTTTGTACACTACCAAATTGTGCGCTGTAACAATTTGATCATCTGAGGGTTTTTCAAAATGTTTACCTTTAGCTGAGCCATTATTAGAAATATATGTAGAAAATTACAGATATTTTTATGGAGAAGATTTCATGACTAGCAACATACATAATTTAGTCCATGAAGTTAAAAAGTTTGGAATACTTTCTACGTTCAGTGCATATCCTTTTAAAAATAGACTTTATCATTTTATCAAATAAAAAGACTATTGCGAACTGGCAGGAAATTGTCCTTTAGCACAAGTAGCAAAACGGTTATCTGAAATCATTCAAGTTGAAACAAACAGTAACAAGGTTTTGGAAGAAAGTAGCTACCCTTATTTGGAAAAACCTGATAGTCGCGGACGATATAAGAAAATTATATTCCGGAATGTTTTACTGAAAACGGATGAAGAAAATAAATGGTTTCTTAGGTTAGATTTATGTGTATCTTCGCGTTGCTTATGGCTAGTGATTCGTTTACGGGAGTAAGCTATGGATAGCATTCGAATGATTATATTATCAGTCTGCTCGCACTGCTTTTTTACTGATATTTAAGTAGAACTGAATAATATTGTAAATAATTTTTTTCTTCAAACGTCAGTAAATCCATCATTACTCGACTGTGTAGGCGGCAGTAAAGTTTCGTTTTTCCTCCGCCGGAGCTTTACTTTTCACTTTTCCGCCGGCGGAGGTAAAAGTGTTGTCATATCAACATAGATACAATACAAACAAACATCAAAATAAGCGTCAAAACAACTCAAGAGTTATTAAACTAAAATTTGTATTTATCACTCAATTTGTGACTGCATTTCTAAAAATCACTAATTTAGGAACAACTTGGTTATTATTTAATCGAACTTACTCAATAACTGCTTATCAATACGGAATTAAAACGCAATCGAAGACGCAATTTTAAAAAAATAATTATTGTTGACAGTGTCCACTGACAGCTTTATGTGACATTACTATAGCAACAAACTGAGCCTATTCACCGACACCGCACCGGTCTAAGCCGCCTTGCGAACCCACTTATCTTTAATAATAATTATTATTACTATTAAAAAGAGACGTTTTTGCATTAATTTGTCGACATTTGAAGAAAAAACAGCATATTTTATTTGGAGGAAAAGTTACTTTTCCTCCATATAAAATAATATACTATTTACTTGCACATACGTGTGTGCTTATTATACTAAATTGCGCTCACAACGCTAAGTAGCTGGTAATAATATTTCCATAAAAGCCCTAACAACGTGGATATAATGATTCGTTTTGGTTACGAACATTTTAAAAGCCAGTATCACATAGTATTCTAAATAATACTAATGCTTCTTAAGAGTGTCTGTCACAATTAATATAAAATAGAAGAGTTTTATAGCTGCAAGTAACTGTCGTGGTTATAATTAAATTTTAATTTTGGCGCTACCTTGCGGAGTGACTTTAAAGTAGCCGTCAATTCGTGGTCGGAGTTGCCAAAGTATAAATGATTTAGTAATAATGGATTTCGCATTTACACCCTGTATGCATTTCTGTGTCTAAGCGTTGCTAGTTTTCTCATTTTCTTTCTTATCCATTTTAGATTAATACATATACATATTATTTTGAATGATTAGTCCTGCGCTTTAATGTTAACGTGGCAACATTGTAACTAGACTGTTTTCTTCTAATCGTTCCCAAAAATAAAAAACAATTGTATCTGTTAAAATACACTTATAAAACATTTTATAAAACAGAACACTTTTGTAAGCGTCATATTAATTTTGTAAGAGCTCTATGGGTGATAAAACCGCTTTATTATTAAACGCCATGTTAAATCAGATTTTTATTTCTAGCCGAAGTCGGCCATATTGTTAAATCAAAATAACCAAGATTTATTATTAAAATTTTAGATAGTTTAACAAATTTTCCACGCGTTATGTTTATGAGAATTGAAAAAATGATGCTTTGAGAAAATTGTTATTTATTTTTTGAGCCATTGTTATTTTTTTTTAGAAAGACAAAAAATTTTACCAAGAGTAAATTTTTAATAAAAATAGGGCGCGTGAAAATTTCGCCACAAATACCTCTATACATTATCAGTAAAGTAATGTGCGCTGAAATATTCATCATCTGAAGCCGTTTCATTTCCCTAATTTCACAATAATTTATGTAGATGCCAAAAGAAATTATGCATATGGCGCGATATCAACGCCATTAAATCAAGTTGTTGTATTTTTTAAACACTAGTTTTATGTACGCCTTTTCTGTTATTCTGTTTTCCAATTCGTCTGCACGGAAATAAAACCGATTTATTTATAATAACTATAAAATATTTCATTGTTTTCAAATAACGCAATGAACACGTAATGTGTAAATAAATATTATAATAAAACTATTAAAAAACTATTTTATATCTGTTTTATTACTATCTGATAGAACCCTCTAAAATAGCAATAAAGCTTTTAAGAAACGTATTTTTTAAAAGCGTTTAATACCGTTAAGTCGATATATAAAATCGTTTTTGGATGGTTTTATAAAAATATTAATCGATAGTTTTTTAGATGTTGTATACTGTTTTATATTGGTTTTAATAATGCTTATATAACTTTTAAAAGTATTACATAACTAATTATATAAAGGTTTTGTAAGGATCTCAACATTATTTTATATTTGTTACTGTGATTATAATATAACCGGTGCAAATGACATAATTTTATTATATAGAGGGCTTTTTTCAGTTTATAGTACTCTTATAAAAGTGGATAAAATAGGAATAAAACAGCGGTGTTTTATACAAAAACGTTTATAGTATACTATATGTCTGTTATAAAGACATCTGTGCTGCTTGGGCTGCAATTGAAGATTTTAAAATGGATGAGGATAGTGTTTCATTGGTTGGTGAGGGTGGACCGCAAAATAACTCATTTTTGTTCAGCCGCGTTTTTTTTTTAATAGGATTTATGGTTTTTTTATATCAGCCTTTGTAAGTTTTCAATTTGTCATCCATATTCCGTTAGCTAAAATTAATGGTACACAGAATTCATTGTTTTACAGAGCTGACTGGACTATAATGCTCTTCCTTATACGCATATTAGGGCAGTTGATAATGTAAGAGAATATAAGATGCTGAGTCCTTTTATAAAAGAGTATTAAATTTTAACTCTTGACATAATTTATGTTTGTGATTACTACAGCTTTGTTGCAGTTTATAGCAAATTGTTTTCATCTTACTTTATAGCATATTCAAATACTCTTTGTTCCTATCCAACAAAAAATACCTAAAAGTGGAGTCATGAGCTCAGAATCCATTTCACCGAAATAATGTTTGCGTTTTCTCAGTTTATATGGTGTCCTCTTATTTCGCGTGCATCCAAAAGATAGATACGAAGTATCAGAACCTTGGAAAAGAAATATGGTTACGTTGACCATTAAAGCTACTGCTAAATACTAACTGCAATTTTGTACTTCCAATTAGCTAAAAGATGCTTTAATTAGAAGTTACATGATTCAGGCATGGATAAATTCACTTTTAGACTTCGGATTAAGCTATTACGTAACATACAAAAATAATTAACAATAATAATAGTGTTTATTGTTATGTTCAGCCAGATATGTTCTGTAACCTTGCCGAATGGTATCTTGTTTCCTTATTTGTTCGTCTGCTCGACATTTGTTATCGAAAACGGAAAATTTTCGCAAATATGTTATTTTGTTACACCTACTTTTGTTGGGCTGCCTTATTTATATTTAATGACTGAATATTTTTCTTCAGGGTTAGGGTAAAAGCACACACTGTAAAGGAAGACCATATTGCACTCGATGATTGATGTGCATGTGTGTGAAGATTTTGTTGATGCGAATCTTGTTGAACTGCGGAAGGGAGTTCCAACGAGCTCAAGGCCAATATTATATATTAAGGTCAGTTGGGGTAAGTGCGATACAAAATTAACATAGTTCAAATATAGGCAGTTCTAAGGTTCCCTATATATTTCCGGTGACCCACGAATTTTTTTTGCCTAAAAGGCACACATATTCAGGACTACATTTTGACTATTTCAAAATGTTTTTTTTTCTTCTTGATAGTTGAAAAAAAATTATATATTTTTTTATGTCAGTGTACGCACTTACCCCCACAAATGGGGTAAGTGCGTTTTTGCGTTTAACTTTGTGTATCAGCTCAACATGATAATTTGTGGGGCAAGAGCGTTTTGCTCGTTTTTTCTGAATAAAATGCTTTTTTTCAGATTTAGGATATCTTTAATAATAAAAAAAATTACAAACTCGTTCACTTATAGACAATAGAATATTAAAATACAAGTACAAAATTATTTTTTGAGGCTAAAACTAATAAACGTAAAATTAAAAAATAATTTTTCAAGCCTAAACTAACAAACTTAGAACTAAAAATGCATTTTTGGGAAATTTATTCTACTGTATAGCCTGTAAATGCTACTTGGAAAGATATTTCTCATCGTCTTCCTATATCTGGATCTGGTAATAGCTTCACAATATCAGTTTTGGACACAGTGGAAATGTCAACAAAAGAAAACTTGAATATTGATTTTTTTCTGAAGAACTCACTATTCTACAAAATTTAATCTACCTCTTCACCATTGATTTCTACTGCTTTTCCCACATAGTATTTAATATTTATCTTTCCTGTAAATTTAACCAAACCCAGTTGTCAAGAAATAATTCGGATAAGCTCCTCGTCACCTCTTGTCGATCAGCGTTCTCTTCACTTATTTCCTTACGTATATCTTCCAAATCGCGTCAGTCTTCTTCTGTATATTCAATCGTTTGTTCAATGTCTTCGTCACTGTCCGAAGCTAAAGATTAATTGTTATTCTTATTTTGTCTACCTTTCTTTTCTTTTCGTTTTTTTTTGTGCCTCTTCTCTTTCTTTCAGACGCAGTAAGACATCGTTTCTTGTTATGACCTCAGCTCCAGTTGATACTCTCTTCTTAGTCTTTTTTGTTTCAATGCCTTTATCAGGTTTCATGCTTTCGGCTAAGATTTGCTCGAATGTTATGACTTTATTTGTATCAGAGTGAAGGTTTTTGGCTGGTTTTGGCCAGGGGACGGCTCTTTATTAGGTGGATCAACAGTTTCTCCTTCATCTTCAGCTTCATCTGCCGCTGTCACATGAACAACTTTTCTACTATCCTGCCATCTTCTATAGACTACGGGATCATACTTTCCGGGCGCTATAACTTGATCATTGAAGGGATGTATACCGGCTTTCCTGGACCCATTTTGAATTATCACAGGGTCTGTTTCTTGCCATATGATTTTAGCCAGCGTCGAAAAGGTTTTTTTAAATATTTTCTGGCCCGGATTTTCTCGTTGCCATTTCACTAGTTTAATGTCTCACCGGTCCTTGATTGGTTTGAAGACGGCGACATCTAGAGGTTGGAGCAGATGACTGGAGTGTGGAAGGAGCTTCAAGATAGTTATCTGTTCCTTCATGGCCTCTTCAATTAGACTGATACTAATGTGCGTGGCATGACCATCGTACACCAAGAGTATAGGGCGCTTACCTTTGAAGTTTGGAATCAAAACTTTGTAAAATAGTTTTGAAAGACCTCTGATTCCATCCAGCCTTTTTTTGTAGCAGCGTAAACAATCTCTGGATTTTTGGAGTCTTCCTCCGGAGCAGTCCACTCGTCGTAAACGTGTTTCCCTTTGAAGATGACGAGTGGTGTGTCTTTTGACCCAGCTGCACTGCAGGACATCAAAACGGTCGTATTTTCTCTTCATTGTTCGTGTTGCAGCATGTCCAATGGCACCAACAATTTCAGTTTTTTTAGGGTCGATATAAAACGAAATATGCGTTGATAATGAACAGATCCAGGCTTTTCAATCTGGACATCTCCACAGGTTTTCTTCTTAATCGACAGCCGATGCCATCTTTGAATCTGGTTTTCAACTTGTTCTTTGCCACGTATTCTCCAACTTTCTCAAGCAATTCCGACCTTGTCAAGCCAAATCCACCCTTTCCCATTGCTCTGATGGAATCAGCAATTTGTTGTTCATCTTCGAATTGGGTATCCAAGTCTCTTCCGAGTTTACGCCTTTTCGCGCCCCTCCGCCTATTGACGTGATCAGCAAGTGTCGATAACAGAATTCTGTAAATAGAGTATGCTCTTCTCATGGACATTGTGCGACTTTTAACTTGTACGATGGCCTCGAGCAGCTGGTTCTGGGTGTAATGTGTAGCTCTTTGGGATTATCTTTTATATACACGTGCCATGTTTGCTGCATACTTTTGACAAACAAACAAACCCAAATTGGGGCAGGTGCGTCCACTCAGGAAGCATGGGTGTATACGCACTTTACCCTTCTTCAAATTTTTTGGTGTAAGTGCGTACACTCATATAACTACGAAAGTGTTGATAACGAACGGATCCAGGCTTTTCAATCTGGACATCTCCGCAAGTTGAGACTTCTTAATCGACAGCCGATGCAATCTTTGAATCTGGTTTTCAACTTGTTCTTTGCCACGTATTCTCCAACTTTCTCAAGCAATTCCGACCTTGTCAAGCCAAATCCAACCTTTTCCATTGCTCTGATGGAATCAGCAATTTGTTGTTCATCTTCGAATGGGGTATCCAAGTCTCTTCCGAGTTTACGGCTTTTCGCGCCCCTCCGCCCATTGACGTGATCAGCAAGTGTCGATAATAGATTTCTGTAAATAGAGTATGCTCTTCTCATGGACAATGTGCTACTTAACTGAACTTGTTCGATGGCCTCGAGCAACTGCTCCTAGGTGTAATGTGTAGCTCTTTGGGATTTTTTTTTATATACACGTGGCATGTTTGCTGCATACTTCTGACAAACAAACAAACCCAAATTGGGTGTACGCACTTTACCCTTCATCAAATTTTTTGGGGTAAATGCGTACACTCATATTATAACTACGAAAGTAAAGATTCTACCCAGAAAGTTGAACAAAAACACATTAACTACATCAGATTTGATTATGCCCACACCATAAAATTTAAAGTTTAACTGAAAGGCTTACGACTATAAATTTTAAAAAAAAATGCTAACCAACTCGTCTCGCAAGTTCAAACGGTAGAGTGACGTTTGAATACTGGCAGCTAACATGTCGGTTGTTGTCACATGAGAATGACGTAAAAGGTAATATCTATGGTTATTAATTATTGAAGGTTCTTAGTTTATCTTAATCTCACTCGACCCTTTCAAGCGCTATAACGTTAACTTAAAAAATCACTTGACTTACAATTTAGACAGAACTTTCGTAGATTCAACTTTAGTACTTTTCAAGCAGGTACCCCCAAGAAATACGTTCCTTTGAACTGCACTTCCCGAGTTGGGTCTGGAGATTAGGATATGGTTAGAACAAGTTCCACGTCCCTGTGGACTACAGTAGGTGAGCAGATTAGGTGGGAGACAAAAGCCTGGTGGACTGATGGTCCGCTGGACTATACCATAAAATCTGCTCGTCATTGCAACTTTAAGGTTCATAATTGCCTGCGCTGTTCGCGCGCGTTTTTTATAAATTATTAATTTGAATCTTTATATACTATTTTTCAAGTTCAAGTTCAAACTTAGGACAGGGTGATAATTAATTAGTAGTATAAATGTTTCTAGTAGTTTACAATATCACACATCTATTAATGTCATTGACATTGACACATCCAAGATACTGATTAACTTAGCCAGTAATTAAAGTGACTAACCGACACTAAGTCCCGTCAGTTTTTTAAATTGCAGTAACATTAGTTAGATTTTTGTTTTAATTTTTATCGCAATTATTCTATGATGATGAGGCTCCTTATTTAATCCCAAAAAGAATGTGTATCGAATTATCTTTTTTATCTAAGAATAATGTACGTAGATGACACCTTGATTTTTGTTATCTGAATTTAAATGCTTTTGTTCGATACACATCGCTCATAACCTCTGCGTTTAGCATATTTTATTGTAAGGTCGGGACGACTGTGACTCACAAAATGCCACGTCGTCTAGCATTGTATGTAAAACCAGACAAAGGGGGGCATTTTTTCATAATTTTTAAACAATGACATTGATAATCACTAACAGGCGTTTTGAATAATTATCTTTCGTTACATATTCAAATTAATATATGCTTTTGGCATATTTTTAAATTTCATGTATCTAGTTTCACATAATATGTGACATTTAGGGCGTCTAGTTCCAACTGGCATCAAAGTTATCAAACTATCATTTACTGACAATTGCTGCTATAATTAGGTAAAAAATTGGTAATTGGCACCAAACTACTACATACGCGGTAAATTAAAGAACTAGTGAAATGTACGTACTCATCTGGTATGGTGACTCTATGGAGTCATAATCTTTGTGGTAAGACTTACATTTACATAATACCTAAACTGAAAGTAAAAAATGTTTGTCGGTCGCCGTAACGTTAAAAATTTAACTCTCAAATAGAAGAAATCGTTATAACCGCTATTTCACAGTAACGAATTACCAAAAGTATTGCGTGACATGGTAACTTCGTTACTTTTTCGATTGAGTAAACAGTACGGATACGGCTACGGATACGGCTACGGCTGCGGATAAAGAAGGGGGTGGTGAGGCATAAATATGCCAGCCACTTACGCACTTAGGTCACTTGAGCCCCCAGGAAGGTTTTTACTATTCCAGCAGTCCTATACGGTGTTTATGTAGCTTAGTATGCGGTTTGGATCACATCCCTTTATGTCGACCATCGTTGGCCATTGTATCTTCAGGTGAGTATGTCTTTGTCTGGCGAGAGCGGGGCAGTCGAATGGAATGTGTTCTGCCATCTGGTCGTCCTCTAAGCATTATCTGCATACGGAATCGTCAACGACACCTATCTTGTGCAAATGGTCATTTAGTCTGCAATGACCGGTAAGTATTTCTGTCATTATTTTCAAGTTTTTCCTTGATAGGTTTAGAAAATATCTAGTTTTGCATTTACCAGGATCTGTTAGTGTTGCTTTGGAATGTCCATGGTGAGTGGTAGTAGAGTAAAAAAATATATACACAAAGCCGAAGTTGACGAAAAAATTGGGTTAGATTGGATCGCGATCCAATCTAACCCAATTTTTTCGTCAACGGAGTACAAGCGTACTGCGGTTACCTGTGCTTTATTTCTCACAAAAATGTCTAACGGAGACAGGTTTAAAAGTACTTCCACTACCTTGGTGGGAGTAGTTTTCATTGCTCCAGTCATAGCTGTGCATGCTAAATTTTGGAGGCGGGACATTTTGGCTTGAGCTGTTATTTTTCCTGATCGTGGCCACCAAACTAGTGCGCCATATGCAAGCAGATGGCGCATACCTTGTCTTGAGCTGGAGTATCTCGGAACAAAATGAACATATCGAGTAGGTAACAACATATTAAATACCTACGCTATAAGCTCAAAATTAGTAGAGACAATCAAACAGCTACATAGATGAACAGGCATGGCATGAGCTGTATTTGATCTTCAAGATGATTCAAGTCAGTAGTTAGCCAAAAAAAAAACTACGTGCTGTGCAGAGATTTATAAAGTAGTCAAAGCCGGATTTAACTCAGAGAGAGAGAAAGAGAGTGTCGAGCGAAATCATATTATGTCAAAGAACGGGTGTATCCGATGTCATAGAAATTGTAGCTCCTTTTGGAGGCGAATTGAGCTAAGATGGATTGAGCTTTCGTTAAAAAGTTATTTCGTGAATTAGTAATCTGATGATCCCACAGTTAGGGCAATGTACTATCCAGGGCGAGTTATTCTTTCCACGGAGCTATTAGGGTGGTGGTTTTGCGCCCTTGCTAGCAAGTTTCTTTATTTGCGTTCTAATTCTGAGTTTCATTTTCAGATATGTATAGACCAGAGTCTGTGGTCCAAAAGCGTACTAAATTTGATATTACAATTATTATTATTAAATGTATCGAAAAAATGGCAAGTGAGCTTATCTTACACAAGAAGACAATTAAGCCTAAGACGGAATTTCCCCCGTAATTTCTAAGATATGGATTAGTGCGAGAAACAAAATTTTGCCTGTCCAGCTGTGTCAAATTATTCACTCGCAAATCTCTATATTCCCAATGACGTCGACCCTCATTTCGACCTCTCCATATAGCAGGGCATATAAATATTATACGACGACAAAGCATCCGTCTAACCAGATATATTGTTTCCATCTCCTTAAATTTAAATAAACATGATTTTAAATGACACCTCGTGGGCGAATAAACTTTCTGGTAAGAAATTTACTCCAAACTGAAATTAAAATAATGATGGGAGCAGTACTCAAGAACATATTTTTTTTTACCAGTGATTGTTTTTAATTCGTGACTTACGCAATAGTTTTTACTAACTATTTTCTAATAATTTTTTCTAAGGTGGGCTTTGATATAAGGAATTTGGTTAATATCAGCCCAACGAGCCCTTACTTAATGTTAGAACGAGTTCGCTGGCGAAGACATACAAATTTGCAAATCTACTGATTTTGTTTAATATGATGTCTTTAATCGAATCGCTTTGATAGCATTATAAGCTTTAAGTGTTCAATAATGTTCGATCAGGCACTAAATGTTCTTTGAACATTTTATTAGGAATTGTTCCATCAAGTTTAATTTTCTGTTGGAAAAGTAAATGCGAAAAAAATGTTTCCGGAAATAAAAATTGCATAATTTCATATCTGACTGAGATGCTATCAAAACGCATCCCCATTTCCTGGCGTAGACACTGCTAAAAATCAGAAATTTTCAACAAATAACCATAGTTGTTACCGAGGTTGATACTGTCAGCGCCCAAAACGCAATTTTTTTTTGATGTTTCAACATCGAATTTTTCAGCAAATCGACAGCTAAAGATCGTTCGTTCGCAGTACAAGTAAAACAAACCACTTCCATGATGACGCTCCTGAGAAGCGAAATATATTTATATATATTTAATTTTGTTTGTTTCAGTTTCGTAAGCATTTATTACATTCTAGTTTTAAACATGTATTTTGATAGTGTTAGGACTGTTAGGGCAAAGTTTTAAAATAGAACCACAACTACATGGAAGCTTTAGTGCGCTTCAGTTTAATTAGTCAGTTACAAATGGGGCAAGATGGTTCTTGTTTTTTTCATTGCTCCATATGCTGCAAGCGCCAAAAACTATTAAGTTGGACGCACAAATAATTTGCGAGATTAATTTGGGGTGACTAGTATTTCAGGTATTTTGCCGGATTGAAAAATTATTTTAATCTAAAAATGCCTCGTGTTTCTGCAATAGTAACAACAGTTTTTAAGCGTCACGTCGTTTAAATTTAGCTGCCTAAAACCCCGCGAGGGAGCTTTTTCGGAACAATGCAATATAAATAAATTATGTATTTCCTGGCCAGTGATTGGTATATTGGGGAATTTCTCCCTAGATTTAGCGATTTTTTGAGCAGTTATAGGGAAAAAGGGATTTTAAGCCATATTTAGGACTTATGTTTTTGTATGATATTTAATTTACAATCCGTTAAACATTTCAGCCCAAAATGGAAACAAATTACGTTTTATATGTATTATGCTTTTTATTTATCTTCGCACACACACCGCTCTTCGAGCGCCATAGGATCTCCCTTTAGTGTGTGTGCCACTGCCATAACAAAAAATA
>MU182298.1:76914-112026 GCA_016904865.1 Pissodes strobi
GTAGACTTGTTTCCTTGAGCTTTGCTCGATAATTTTCCATTCCTTTAATAATTTAATATCTGTAATAGCAAAAAAAAAATACCTATTTATCGTTACATAATAAAAGCTTAACAATAACTGAAATTTATTGAGCAATATTACAATTTGTTTATAGTTACCAAAGTGATTATTACATATAAAAATAATATATTATGAAGACATGTTTATTTTTTAATAATAAGTAAATATCTGTTATTTATTAAAAAGAAAATAATTATATTAAATAAAATTATTATAACTGCCAAATACCCTGCATTTACAAAAAATACATCTAGGTTTTAAAGAAACAAACGCTTAATTACTATAGCACTAATATTTGGTGTTAAAAAAACAATATTTGTTTCCAACCGTGGAAACAAATTTTGCACTAACTTTGAACAAATATTTAATAAGCCATATTTAAACTAGAAATTTGTTAATAGTTAAGGGTTCTAGTTTATAGTAAATAAACTGTTCTTTCGGTGTTGGCACGCTCTTGGGTCTTTTCTCGTTTCGTGTACCTAAGTAGTGGTTAGGAGGTGGAAATGGAGTCTACAAAACTCGCAATAAACAAATAGATGAAATCAGATGTGAAAATAACAGTAATGATGTGGCATATGGCAACACAGCCATACATGCGTCATCCTAGGACTTATAAAGACTTGCTGTTCGATTAGTCGAAATTGAATAAATCCTGAAACTAGCAGGGAGAGCTATAGCCCCCTGGGAATTTAACCGAATCAATTTGCAACATACCTTTTTTTATGATAAACGATGCATTGTGCAAACCACTTAATTCTAAAAATTAGCGGATGGGCGTGGGGGTTGGTTTGTTTTCTTCTTTCTTTGATTTAAAATTTTTGTTTACGCTCCGCGTTTTGGTTTTACTCTTGCAGCACCTTAACAATTTATTATTTGCGCTAGAAAAGTAAACGATTTATTTGTACATATATTTTTATATAATAATTATTATGTAATTATGTGATACCTATTAACTGATTTGACATTGGTGCCTCCCCCATTTGCCATTCAAGAGGGTGCAGAATCCTTCTTTTTCCTGCCATCAGAGGCTTAGGCTCCGGCGCGCTCCATTGCGGCCTTGTCTACGGTTCGCCCACCCTGAGAAAAAATCCTGTCTACGCCCATGTTAATTCCTATACCATAAACGATGAACAGCGAAATTTACACCATTTAGACATATTACCAAACTAGACTGGTATGGCCACCACATACCTAATTAATCCGCCTACAGATTTAAATGAACTCGCGGTAGCAGCAGAAATAACATTCCGTATGAAGTTATCAATAATAATTTGATGATTTCCTTGCTGAGGTAGACGGGTCTCAGTATTATTACGGAAGCATGAGATGTTCTACAGACTACTAATTTTTGGCTTGCCTAATTTTACGGTACTTTGTGGAAGAGAGTTTGAGAATTACAATTTATTTTTGATAATATTTATTATTTTATTTCTTGCAAATTCCTTAGCGGTGTAAATATCATAGTTTGAGAGCCAAGCATACATGCATTTCTATATACTGGGTGAGCATAGAAGCTGTGGCGTTACGATAATTGCACATGATTCCTAAATGCTTTATTAATTATTTCAGCCATATTTTTGATTTTTTTTTCAATAATTGTGTTTACGTAAGGCAAAAAAGTGACTTCAGGTTGTTTGGATGTAAATATGCACAGGGTAACCGGTTACCGAATTGAGCTCACTTCGATTTCTCCTGTAGATCTTCGTTGATCAGATTTTCTCTTCACTTTTTAGTTAGCAGAGTAATCTTTATTGAAGGTATTCAGCGATTAACTGTATTTAGTCAGTCTTTAAAAATTCAGATTTTAGCCGGGAATATTTCAAACATAGGAACTAGGCAGTATTAACGATTTAGAACTTAAGATTAAGACTTAATAATTTTATAATTTGGGTGATACTTATTTTAGAGAATCTTATGATAATTTTAGGCGCGATATCATAATCTCAATTAGGTTTGGGACCTAATAAATTTTCCTTTGTGCAGGTTATGTTCGAGAAAATATTTCATATTTAAATAAATAGCTTAATTGGGACATTTGATGTTTATTTTGTTATGCTCAAGTCAATGTCAAATTGAGTTTATGCAATTCCTTTTAAGGTTTCTCGATATTCTTATATAGGCTATTTTTCTAAATTTTACTACCCTGATTTCAATGCTTAAAAATCATTCATATACTCATAATAGAAAATTTTGTGGCGCCTTCGCCCAACTGTCTACTCTACGATCCACACCTATAAATATTAACACCGCGGAGTGAACTTGGCATATGGACCGATTAAGAAATTAACTAATCGCGTTAAAATTTCCAGTCACACCGGTAGAGGGGGGATAGTGCAAACCGTTTCATTTCCGTTTAAATTCTAAAAAAAATCAAAAATACAAAATTCTACAAAAATGTCACTTGTCAAAAATTATTATTCAGAAAATAAATATCTAGAATTTTTCAAGAAATTCGAATATTTACAAAATGAGTTGAAAATCTTTTTATAACACAGTAAAATTCAAAATAAAATCAAAGTATTAGCATTATTTGCGGAAATTTCCCGTTTTGCACATACCGGTAAATATACGTCAAACGACGTCAAAATATCTCTGGTATCTCATAAATTTTTTCCTAAGGATCCCCATAACGGAGATATGGGTCCCTAAATGTTGGTATGTTGTATAACAGCTAAATCTAGATAAGAAAAATCTCTGACATTTCCAAGGAAGTCAGGAACGAACTTACGACCTCACTCGTGGGCCGAAAGTTTTGACAGGTGTCACTTTTTCGCGCTAAAACCCGACTTATTATAGACTTTGGACAGTACTCTTAAAAAAGGTACTCTGCATTTATTTCGAAAAATCTATTTACGAGGCAAACCAACTTGTTTGCATCTAATCATCAGACTTTGGTTTTTTTTATCACGGGATAATCATTATTATGATAATTGTGAAAGGCATAAAAAACTAAATTAAATAATGCAGCCTTATTCTTATGCGGAATATGCTATACAGGCCTTTAAATCCAATTTTAGGAAATCTCCACAAAGAAAATGGATGTTCTGGAAGAGATTGCTGATAATCCTTCTTACAAGTTTCAAAGAATCCTTTCCCTATTCAAAAAGTACACGCGTTGTCTCCAGACGAATATCACGCAAGACTTATTTACTCAAACTGGTAACAATTTAGAGAAATAGAACTATTTTATTTACGGAACCGCGTTATAAATTCTCATAACTTACACATTTGGCATGACGAAAATCCCCATGTAATAATACAGACCAGGCGCCAACAAAGATTTATGGTTAACGTGTAGGCAGGGATCGTCGGAAATTACTTGATTGGGCCTTTCTTTTTTTTTATGGCAGTGGCACACACACTAAAACGCGCTCGACGAGCGATGTGTGCGCGAAGATGTTGATTGACACGGTTCTTGAGGTTGTAATTAGTGGGAAACAGATGTCCTGGAAGTGAGTCCACAGTGATGCAGAGCGCCAGACAAAGGAGTTCTTGTAAAGCGATGTTCTAGGTGTTTCTAGTTGTACGACGAACTGGTGCGCTCTTGCCGTCTGTCGTGACTGTCTGACAGGAGTTGCCAGGGGCGGGATGATGCGGGCCAAATCCTGGGAACATCTGCCGTGAAAGTATCTGTAAAACAGAGACATCTCGGCCACATGTCTGCGGTGTTCCAGACTATTCAGATTCCGGGTCAACTCCGGGTCGCCGACGAGACGCACAGCTCTCTTCTGAATGCAGCAGCTTTAGGGTATGCTTTGGTGCGGCACCCCAGATATGTGAGCAATATTTTAAGCACGGTCTTATTTGCGCTTTGTACAGCAAAAGCAACTGCTGCGGTGTATAGAGTTTTTTATTGCGAAATAGCGCACCAAGCTTCTGGGAGGCTGATTTTGCGATGTTAGCAACATGGTCATGCCATGACATATTGCTGTTGACCGAGACACCCAGCAGTCCGATTGACCAGGATGAAGAAATGGTCGATCCTGCCATAATGATGTCAGGGCCCGCTGTATTGGCCCTCTTGGTAAACTTTGCTGCTTGGGTCTTTGCTGCATTGAACTGGACCAAATTTCGGTCGCCCCAAGTTTCAACTTTCTCCAGGTCTTGATTAATAGCTGTAATCTGCTCCTGTCTGCGGTGATAAGTCTCAGTCGCTGGTAAGGGTTTTTCTGATCTAAAGTGGGAGACAAGGGTACTGTCATCTGCAAAACTGTAAACAGGATTATTCGTTTCGATCAGCAGGTTATTAATATAGATGAGGAGCAGAGTTGGTGAAAGTATTGCGCCCTGAGGCACGCCCGCGTTGATGGTGAATGTGTCCGAGATGTGTCCATCGACTGCAACGTGTAGGGATCGGTTCTAAAGGAAACTGGCCTTTCAATTGCCCTACTCCATATATGAGTGACATAGGCCAATATATCTCCTGTCGATTTCTCTTTGCGAAAGCCGTATTGATTATCGGTGATTATTCTGTTGTTCTCGAGGTACTTGAGTAGTTGCTTGCTGGTTGACTACACGTTCCATGACTTTGGAGATTATTGGAAGCAAGGCAATTGGGCGATAGTTTGAGGGCGTGTTTTTCTTGCCTTTTTTTGGAACAGGTTGCACTCGAGCGACTTTCCAAGAGGATGGATAAATCCCTTTTCCGTAAGAAAGAGAAAACCTGGAAAAAACGGGTGTTAGTTCGTTGGCGCAGTTCTTTAGCACGATGGCAGGTATTCCGTCCGGTCCTGATGCCTTTTGCGTATTTAGTTCTTTAAGGATTTTGCGAATATCATGGTGATGAAACTTGACTTCTGCCATGGTAGTGTTGATGTTCGATATGGTGGGGAGAGTCTTGCCTTGGGGGACGTCTAAGGTAGAGTGCGATGAAAACATTTTAGCGAGCATGTTTGCTTTTTTCCTTGGCTGTAGTCGCCGTGATGCCACGTTCGTCCGTCAAAGGTGGGAGAGACGATTTTGTAAAGTTGTTACTTACTGCCTTTGCTACCGACCAAAAATTCCTGGAACCACTGGGACATTGCAAAAGTTTATTCCTGATCCTTTGATTGTGTTTGTCCTTAGTTTCGTCGATCACACGTTTGCATTCGTTTCTAGCTTCGACAAAATAATTGCGATTTTCAGCGGTCTGATTTTGCTGCCAGTACTTGTAGGCTTGCTGTTTCCTACCTACAGCTCTTTCGCATCTTCTGTCGAAGCAGGGCTTTCCTTTTGATGGTAATTTGATGGAATTTGGGATGTATGCTTCCATTCCTGAGGAGATTACTTGTGTGATCTCTTCTCGCAGCAGTCTGCCAAAGCAGACGTCGAGCCAAGGAAAATCTAGGTAGAACTCCCTTAGATCGTCTTAGTTTGCAGAATTGTAATGCCAGGTCTTGCGAGGCAATGGTGGGTACTTCTGTATGAGTGGCAATTCACACACCGTTGTAATAAGTTTGTGGTCGGAATACCTAATGGCGGACTGTAATTGTGTACTGGTCAGGATTGGTGGTTAGAAAAAGATCCAGGAGGGCGGCGAATTCGCCCCTCTCAGAAATTCGAGTTGGTTCGTCTACAAGTTGAGCAAGCCCGCAGCTGATGGCAAATGCTTCAGCTTCTCTACCTTCGTTGTCGGTCTTGTTGTGATGTTTGAGTCAGTTTGTGTTGTGGGCATTGAAGTCTCCCAGAACGATTATTTCTGAACTGGGGTGATCGACCTGTATTGAGTCAAAAGTGTTGAGAAAAAGCTTTGGTAGGCTCTATCGCTCGGAGGGCGATAGAGACAAGATATAAACTTGGTCAATCCCTTGGCGGTGAACTTGAGCCACATGACGTCAAGGTTGTTCGGTTCGAGTGTTTCCTCGCGGTGACATGAAAGATCGCTTCGTACAAAAAGGCATATTCCGAACTTATGTCTAAATCGGGTATGTAAGTCGTAACCAGGATAGGGGTAGTTCACTGTTGTTGTTGTAGAACATACTTGTATTTCTGTAAGGGCTAGTATGCGTGTGGTCTATTTGTTTGTAGATGTTGGTGTACCGAATTTATGTTTGTATTTAGGCCTCTTATGTTGCAGAAATCTATTCTAAATTGGTTCGGTATCTTTGCTACCTGTGAATATTTTGATCCTGGAAGCACCATCATGTCCATATATTCCTACTGTGGAACCCGGGAACACCAGCGCGGAAGCGGAACGTGATCTGGGAAAACCACTTAGCGCTTCCCAGTTCTGGTGGGGTGGTCATTCACCGGACGATGCGAGTAGGCGCACTGGAAGCCTCGGCCTCAGACTCATTCCTCTAGTGGTCCCTAGTCTGACAGGGATAAAAATGGGGTTTGTTGGATCACTCCCCAGTGATCAGCTCCAGACTTTGTACTCTGGTATTCTCCAGCCTGGAGGAGGACGATGGGATTTGATGGGCCACATCCCGTGGCAACTCGGAATGGCGGGGGCGTCACTCCCCGTAATCAAACTGCTCTCACCAGTTTGACATTACTGCCAGCCAATACAATGCAGCCCCTCTTGTCACAAACTGTCATTGATCGGCCCCAGACTTTGTACTTCGGTGTTCTCCAGCCTGGGGGAGGACGATGGGATTTGATGGGCCATATCCCATGGCAACTCGGAATGGCGGGGGCGTCAATCCCCGTAATCAAACTGCTCCCACCAGTTTGACGTTCCTGCCAGCTAATACAATGCAGCCCCTCTTGTCACAAACAGTCAATGATCAGCTCCAGACTTAGTACTTCGGTGTTCTCCAGCCTGGGGGAGGACGATGAGATTTGATGGGCCGTTTTGGAAGAACCATTAACTAACTGCTGCACTGCATTTATAGTTTTTACAACAAAATTTAAATAATTTTTTCGAAAATGACCCTTGCAAATTAGAGCCCGGATGTAGTTTATGCACCATGGTGCCTCCACCACATTTTAGCAATTTAGTGCGTCGCGATTTAACACATATTTTTGGTAATCGTTGGATGGGTTCAGGCGGATCTGTTTTATGGCCACCAAGATCTCCTGACCTAAATCCTTTAGATATCTTTTTTGGGGTATCTCAAAAGTATGTAATTAATCGGATTTTAGTGTTCAAAAGTGACACCTGCCAATGTTTTGGAACCACTAGTGAGGTGACAAGTCCATTCCCGACTTCCTTGGTAATGTCAAAGGCTCTTTCTGATTTGTCGATTTGAGCGTCTTATTCGGTTATACAACACGTCAAAATCACTAGGGACCATTTCTTGAAAAAAAAAATGAAAGGCTGGAATTATTTTGACTTCCCTATATACAGCCGATATTTTGACATATACGTACTGAACACCTTGCATTTCAGTGTTTCCAGATTTTCTGCCACATCGAAAACTCGAATATCGTTAAAATCTAGTTTGTGTAAAATACCTACCTGACCACGAATCCTGTGATTTCTACCGTTATATATAAAAAATACGCATTCATTATTTTGGTTGTGTCAACGAACGCGCAAAACATTTAGAATATTATTATTTTCGTACAATGCTAAAATTAAATATAGAAAATCGCGACGAGTTTTGCCAAAAGCATATTTCCTCGGACTTTTGTTTTTCTCATTGTCGGTTGACACCTGTCAAAAACAACGTAATTACTCAACGGGCGATTTGCGTGCCATTGCCACGCGGGCAACTATAGTAAACATTTACTTATACATAATGCACAGAATAAGGAACAGGTTAAATCTAGGGTTAAATAGTGCAGAAAAATTTAAATAAATAAGAACTTTTTTAATAACTGAAACCGTGTTTATAATAATAATTGTAAAGGATAATCTAAAAAGCGTATTGCGAGATTGGTGATCATTGGAACTAGAATTCCATCAAGGGTTGGAGCTGAATGTCTAGAAGAGTTGAATTGAGCTGAATTTGATTTTTTTACGGACGACCCCATTCGGCCTCGCCACCGTCGGCGTCGTTAATAGAATGCCACTAGTGTAGATACATTTTTGACTTGCCTCTGGCCATCTAAATTTTAGAGCACCATGATATTTTTCAAAGTACACTGATAAAAATTTGGAAAAAAATCTTAATAAATATTTATTTGCTTTAAATAAAAATTACTTAGATTAAATAAAATTTTGTCAATTTAAATAATTGGGCGTGTTTGTTTTTTTTTGTTTATGTATTTGCCTTGTGATAGCAAGACTTTTTTCCATATTAAACACATATTTATTGGCTTTCCCCATTCGGCCTCACCACCGTCGTTAATAGAATGCCACTAGTGTAGATACATTTTGGACTTGCCCCTGGCCATCTAAAGTTTAGAGCACCATGATATTTTTCAAAGTACACTGATAAAAATCTGGAAAAAAATCTTAATAAATATTTATTTGCTTTAAATAAAAATTACTTAGATTAAATAAAATTTTGTCAATTTAAATAATTGGGCGTGTTTGTTTTTTTTTGTTCATGTATTTGCCTTGTGATAGCAAGACTTTTTTCCATATTAAACACATATTTATTGGCTTTAAATCTTTAAATATACGGAACCTCTCCATTATTTAAAACAAATAAGGGTTGCTTTAAATTAAGAATTGTGAATATTGGACCAAACCTTACAACTTTTTAACTGCCGCGTCGACGCTCTAAGCTCTTCCAGTCCCCGTCTCGCGCCCTCAGTTAATTTGTGCTGCCGTCCTATGCCTTTAATAGTGTATCCGCCCAAGGTCGCTTTTTTTTTAATAATTGTGATGGAAAATGCATTAATTAAATAATTGTGATGGAAAATGCATTAATTAAGTGGGTATTGGGTCATTTGTGCCATCATTTCAAGGAAAGTTACGTTTTTATTATGGGTTTAAGGGAACTAGTTTGAACTGGTTTCGATCCTATTTGGGGGTAAGGCATCTGTCATCTTTAATGATAGCGGGTCAGAGCAGCAAATGGTGAACAGCGGTGTTCCACAAGGCTCAGTGCTGGGATCGATTCTGTTTTGATTTATTTTGATGATATTGGAGACTTGGAAGTGGCAAGAAAATTTACTCTTTTTGCGGACGACGCAACAATACTCTGGAGCAACCAGGATCCTAATGCCCTGAGTCAGTCGGTAAATGATGATTTGGTTAAGATTAAGGAATGGTGCTGTGCAAATAAGTTATGTTTTAATGTGGAAAAAACTTGCGTAATGTCTTTTCAGTGTGAATTAGACAATGTATATATTGTTACGGCTAGCCTATACAACCATCCGAACGTTTTTGTGCTACCCTATAAAACTAGCCGCCGCCGTGCCGCTCGCTTCCCTGTCGCCCGGCCGGTCGCGAAGTTTCAGGATAGCTGGAATTGTCTCGATGGCCTCGTCGAGATCATATAGAGTGGCGTCGGAATACTTCCCGAATATTCGTGATAGATTTAAGATTATATATAAGCAGACCTAAGGCGAATGTTAGTCAGTCGGTTAGTTAGTGCAGTTCAGTTAATCATTGAGTGTTGAATAGATATTAGTGGTAAAGTTATAAGACTAGTTTAGTGAGTTAAATTGTATACAGTTGTAGTGAATAAAGAGAGTATTAGTTGAAAATAGCAAAGTTGTAATTCTGTTAAGAACCCACGGGAAAAACGTAACATTTGGTGTCAGAAGTCGGATTGTGAAGGGACCGGACTTGCGAAGTATTTTTCGAGGAAAGAAGAGGTACAAGTACGTCAGCGAGATCGTTTGATTGGTGGATTCTGGTCAAAGTTTATAACATCCTATGGTCAATACGAGGCAACAAACGGCAGAAATGGAGCAAATTAATAAAATGTTGGACGATTTCATGGAAAATCTAAATGCTGAGAGACAAATAGAACAAGACCGGCTGCAGAAAATTTTTCAAGATCAAGAAGATAAAAAGCAAGCGGATCGGGAAGAGGATGAACGTAGAAGGCAAGCGGATCGGGAAGAGGATGAACGTAAAAGGCAAGTAGAACAGGACCGGCTACAGAAAATTTTACAAGACCAAGAAAATAAAAGGCAAGCAGAACAGGACCGGCTGCAGAAAATTTTTCAAGATCAAGAAGATAAAAGGCAAGCAGAACAGGACCGGCTTCAGAAAATTTTGCAAGACCAGGAAGAGAAAAGACAAGCAGAACAGGACCGGCTTCAGAAAATTTTACAAGACCAGGAAGAGAAAAGGCAAGCAGAGCAGGACCAGCTTCAGAAATGGATGCTGGATGTAATTGTAGGCGAGCAAGGAAAATTACAGAAAATATTGGACGGAGAAAATGAGAAATTTGAAAAAGAAGTAAACAATATTCAAAAAGAAGTTGGAAATGTACAAAAAGAAGTTGGATATGTACAAAAAGAAGTTGGAAATGTACAAAAAGAAGTAGGAGACGTACAGAAAGAAGTGAAGAATCTACAAGCAGAATTTACCAGACTAAAACATCAAGCACCCACCGAGAGGGCATTCACCTCAGGACAAAACATCAAACCACCAACGTACGACGGTCAAACATCCTGGACAATGTACAAAAGACAATTTGAAGCCGCTGCTGTTGCCAACGGTTGGAATAATGAAGAAATGGCTACATCACTAGTGGTAGCGCTTCGTGGATCTGCCCTGGAACTACTGCAGACCATTCCCATCAGCCAACAAGGGAAATATGACATACTTGCAGCTGCCCTGGAGAGACGATTTGGAGACCAACATAGAAGACAACTGTATCAGGCACAAGTTAAGTCCCGACATCAGAAGCCTGGTGAAAACCTGCAAGAATTTGAGACCGACATTAGACGTCTTATTCAATTGGCCTACCCGGGAGCGACAGAGGAATTTCAAGAGGAACTTGCTGCCCAATATTTCGTGGATGGTATTAGCGATCCAGAAACTCAGAAAATGCTACGCCTAGCCAAATTTGATAACAGCAGCGAAGCTTTGGGTAGAGCTCTGGAAATCGAGGCGGCCTGTAACATCTCTAAGCCAGCAATCAGGGAAGTATCCATCAAGGAAGAAAATCTGGCGAACAATTGTGAACTAACTGAAATGGGCGGTATTTTAAAGAAATTAACTGAGGTTCTTCAGGCCACGGGGAGATTCAGGGAGTCACTAGAAGTTAGGCCATACAACCGTAATCAGTGTTATAGATGTGGCAAGACTGGACACTTCAAAAGGGCCTGTCGAGTACGAAGATTCCAGGAGCCAATAGAAGATAGGCCACATAGCCGAAATACATCAAATCAGTGCTATAGATGTGGAAAGACTGGGCATTTCAGAAGGGACTGTCGAGTACGGATATTCTGGGAGCCAACAGAAGTTAGACCATGTAATCAAAAGGCTATAAATCAGTGCTATAGATGCGGCAGGACTGGGCATTTCAAAAGGGACTGTCAAGTACAAAGATTCCGGGAGCCACTAGAAGATAGGCCACGTAACCGAAATGTTTCAAATCAGTGCTATATATGTGGCAACATTGGGCATTTTAAGAGAGACTGTCGAGTACAACTACGACCTACAGCTCCATCCAGAGACAACAGCAGTTCAAAGCCAAGTCAGGAAGAGTTGAAACAATATAACTTTAAGGCTAAGCACAGGGAAGGAAGATGGCATAGTAATACAGATGCTTTATCCAGAAGGTCATGTGAGGATAATTATAAACATCGCCAAAGAATTGACCACCGAGAAGGAATCACTCCCATTAGGCGAATCAAGTTTAAGGTTGATCAGCAGTGGACCACAGAGCAACTGAAGAAGGATCAGCTTGAGGATAATGAAATAGCACTGCTACTAAAAGCTAAGGAAGAACGTCAACCAAGACCAAGCTGGAGAGATATTTCAACTAAGGGATCTACTTTTAAATCTCTGTGGGCTCAGTGGGACTCCCTGGTAGTTGAAAATGGACTCCTTAAACGAGCCTGGGAAAGCGCCGATGGCAAAGTAGTAAAGACGCAGTTAGTGGTACCAAGGAAGAGGGTATCGGAAGTTCTGGAAGAAGTTCATAATGGAAAGTCTGGTGCTCATCTCGGAGTGAACAAAACGATTGACAAGATTCGCGACAGATTTTACTGGGTCAACTACTGCCAGGATGTGAAATCATGGTGCCAGCAGTGTTCAACCTGTGCCTCAAGTCAAGGATCCCAGACAAGATCCAGTGGGAAGATGAAACGGAATGATGTGGGACTACCGTTTGAACGTCTCGCCAGTGACCGAATGAAGGCTCGATATGATCTCCAAGCTAACTCTAGGGGATTTCGGATGAACGATAAAGTCTGGTTATATAACCCGCAAGGGAAGACAGGAAGATCTCCGAAGCTAACACCAGTATGGGAAGGACCCTATACGGTCATCAAAAGAATTAATGACGTTGTGTATAGAATTCAGCGTAGCCCCAGAAGCAAACTGAAAGTTGTCCACCTCGACAGGTTGAAAGCATATCACGGACATGAAGTAGCTGATCGGGACGATCAGAATTAAGAGGGAGGCAATGTTACGGCTAGCCTATACAACCATCCGAACGTTTTTGTGCTACCCTATAAAACTAGCCGCCGCCGTGCCGCTCGCTTCCCTGTCGCCCGGCCGGTCGCGAAGTTTCAGGATAGCTGGAATTGTCTCGATGGCCTCGTCGAGATCATATAGAGTGGCGTCGGAATACTTCCCGAATATTCGTGATAGATTTAAGATTATATATAAGCAGACCTAAGGCGAATGCTAGTCAGTCGGTTAGTTAGTGCAGTTCAGTTAATCATTGAGTGTTGAATAGATATTAGTGGTAAAGTTATAAGACTAGTTTAGTGAGTTAAATTGTATACAGTTGTAGTGAATAAAGAGAGTATTAGTTGAAAATAGCAAAGTTGTAATTCTGTTAAGAACCCACGGGAAAAACGTAACAATATTGAACAAAATGTTGTAAATAACTTACAAAGTACAAAATTTCTCGGAATCTACATTGACGATAGTTTGAAATTTGACTCGCACATCAACAGATTGAAGGCTAAATTGTCGTCAAATTGTTATGCAATGCGTGTGATTGCTCAGGAGATGGATTATAGCACGGTAAGAAACTCGTATTTTGCATTAATAGAGTCTCATCTGGGATACGGAGTTTGTTTTTGGGGAGCATGTGCTGGATACCTATTTCAGAGTGTCTTTGTTTTGCAAAAGCGAGCCCTGTGTTATGTTTGTGGTGTGAGAGCAAGAGAATCTTGCAAACCCTTATGTTTGCAGTAAAAATTTTTAACTTTGCCTTCGCTGTATATAGTGGAGACTGTATGTCTTCTTCATAAAAAGTTCAGATGCAACATTCGGAAGCCGGATACTGCGTATAATATACTCGCCAGAATTTTTATATTAAACTCCCCATTCCTTCAACTTCTAGAGTTAGAAACTCTGTAGTCTATGGTAGCCGCCAATTGTTTAACCATCTTCCTCAAAATATAAGGAAAATATTTAACAGAACTAAATTTAAGCGAGAAGTGAAAAATTTGCTCATTGCGAGAGCCTATTACGATGTGAATGAGATCCTTGAAAATCGATTTTAACTTGCATATGTTCGATTGTCTTCTATATGTTTAGTTTTAATGTGTTTTAGTTTTAATTTTAATTTTAAATGTTTAATATTTTATATACTTCATCTTTTAGCTATTCGAGCTTTGTCAATAAGAATGTATTCTTTGTACAATAAAGCATTTTGAGTTTGAGTTTATTATATTACTTAGCTAGGTACATAATTAATCGTTTGTAAAAAAGAAGCGTTCTCTCATAATCCAAACAGCAGCGTGAGTTTTACTATAGTACCTAAAAATTGTTTTCTGCTGTTACTAGTTAGCAATGCAAATATGAATTCACGCGATATACGCCTACAATAGTGTATAACATTACGACTAGACAGTTTGGCGTACGATCCTGATTGAGCAATTTTTGCGTTACAAGTTCAATGGCGTTCTTTCCGTTCTTGTATACCTACATAATATAATTTAAATTAATAGGTATTTCAAAGATCTATTTATTCAATCTGAATAAATAAAAGGTTGATCCATGAAAGTACAGTTTTGAAACAAATTGTTTTTTTATTTCGATAAAATCTAGTAGTATTTAAAAAAAACAATAATTATTTTAGTTACATGAATAAGATATACTTTTAAACAATGTAGCAGGCTATTCAAATAGCATCATGAACAACACTCACAATTGTTTTGTTTTACTATTTTTTGTTTTACTTATTGTTGTTTTATTTTTAGATCAAAATATTGACGACATTGAAGTTTTACGTAGCCTGATGGATTTCAATTTAAATGTCGTTATTAACAATAGAATCGGTGACAATCTTCTGCCATTTCCCTTCAATGCTCATTACACTCGATCTGGAGAGGTAGTGGCATGTCCTATTTAATTCAGTAAAATGTTACTGCCTTTCACTATTTTTATATGACAATTTTTTTATGGATTTTGGAATTTTAGTATTTTTTTATAAAAACTAGTTAGTTACCGTTAAAATTAATAAGTAGCACAACTTATTTCATAATATATTTATGTTCCTCTAGTATTAAGAATAAAGCTGTTTTTAGTTTATAATAATAGTTTTTTTTATTATAAAAATTATTTAACTTTCAAAACCAGTGCTAAGTAGAGACAAAATAATCTGATTATATATTTTATTCATATTTTGGGACTACTCGTTTTGTTCCTTAGTTTTAATACCTTTGAATAAAAATGTTTCTTGGATAGCCTTTTTAAACTTTTATTTTATTTACTGTGGACAACTATTCCTGTCATGAATTTGGTAACTAAAAGTTAAGTGTTCTGACATGCACTTTACAAATCGGTTGGTTAGGTAGGGTTCGGATTTGGATTGGATTCTTTATTTTTTTTTAAACTACATATTTGTTATAGCTTTTTTTTGCTAATGAAACCGACTTCTAATCACTCATCTAACTGAATGTCAATAAACAGTCCTTTTAGAAAGATCAACACATATTTACAACAGCCAAAATTTATTTTTTTATTTAAGTCATCAGTAAAAAACAGTAAACATTGAACAGTCAACTAAATAAAATTATTTAAAATACATAAACAATTATTTATTACAAATGCAAGATTTCAATAACTATATAATTTGCTTATTTGAATCAAATTAATCAAATTGTTATTTCAAATAAAAATAAGGCTTGAACAAATAAAAATTATTTTATTCAAATAAGAGAAATTATTTTGTACAAATACCCAAAACATTGGTTTAAATAACCGACATATTTAAATTAAAACACGAAGCTTTTGGAACAAATATACCTCAGATTTCAATCAAAACACAAAGGTTTTAGAAAAAATATATGTTCAAATTGTTATTTTAAATAAAAATAAGGCTTGAACATATAAAAATGATTTTATTTAAATAAGATAAATTATTTGGTACAAATACCCCTCGAAATACCCAAAACATTGGTTTAAACCGACATATTTAAATTAAAACACGAAGCTTTTGGAACAAATATACCTCAGATTTCAATCAAAACACAAAGGTTTTAGAAAAAATATATGTTATATTTGTTCCCAAAGTTGTTTGTTTTAATTTAAATAAACCAATGGTTTGGGTATTTGTACGAAATAATTTCTGTTATTTGAATCAAACTAATTTAATTTGTTTTGGAGTTATTTTTGTTTGATGTGAACAACGATTATAAAATCATATTGTTTGTTCGGATTAAATATTTATTTCGAACAAAGAAAATCTTAAAAGTAAATCAAATAAATTTTATTTTTTATTCAAACCAATATTTGTTTGGCCATTATCAAACATATATTTGCTTGAATAAATTCCATTTTTTTTGGATCAAATAATTTTTTTTCAGTGTATGATGCCAAAAGTGGAAATCGATCTCTGAGGTAGCATTAATGAATCGGAATGTTCTTCTAATAAATTACGACTGCAAACGCAGCATTAATTTGGAAATTATTATAGACAACACAGGAAGAAAAGAGCCAAAAGAAAAACGTATAGGCAAAGTTCATGTTCGAACTCTATAGCATTATGATATCATATTCTGGTCACAGTTTTTGCTGATAATAGTATATTATTTTATATGGAGGAAAAGTGATACTTTTCATGGCGCGCTCGTGTTTAACAGCCGAACGGAGTGAGGCTGGTAATAGAGAGCAAGCCATGAAAAGTAACTTTTCCTCCAAATAAAATATGCTGTTTTTTCTTCAAATGTCGACAAATTAATGCAAAAACATCTCTTTTTAATAGTAATAATATCTAATTATTATTAAAGATAAATGGGTTCGCAAGGCGGCTTAGACCACGGTCGTAGGTGGCCTTGCTTAGACCGGTGTCGGTGAATATAATGTAACATAAAGCTGTCAGTGGACACTGTCAACAATAATTATTTTTTTAAGATTGCGTTTTAATTCCGTATTGATAAGCAGTTATTGAGTAAGTTCGATTAAATAATAACCAATTTGTTCCTAAATTAGTGATTTTTAGAAATGCAGTCACAAATTGAGTGAGAAATACAATATGTAGTTTAATAAATCTTGAGTTGTTGACGCTTATTTTGTTGTCTGTTTGTATTGTATCTATGTTGCTATGACAACACTTTTACCTCCGCCGGCGGAAAAGTGAAAAGTAAAGCTCCGGCGGAGGAAAAATGAAACTTCACGGCCGCCTACACAGTCGAGTAATGACGGATTTACTGCCGTTTGAAGAAAAAATTTTTTCTGAAGCTCAATATAACGAAAACCAAGCTTTATTATTATTTTTTGCATTGGCAATATGTAATTGCATTGCATATTGCAAATGCAAAAAAATACATAATAAAGCTTAGTTTTCGCTTCAGAAACCACTGGCTGTTAATTTTTGTAGTTCCTTTTTTAAAATGATTTTTCGTCACATCTAATGTTCTTTAGTTCTATTGGGTTTTTTGGTTATTAAAATCAATAAAATACATAATTAAACCGGATTTGTTTTAACCGTCACAATTTTATAAAACCATAATATGCTCGATAATATGTATCTATAGTATAAATTCATATGGTATTCAAATCTTTTTTGATTGGTAAATAAATTACTTAACTTCCGAAAACTCCTTACTAAACTTTCTAATTATTTAAGTTTACAATAAAAACTATGAAATTTCATTTTGGCGATAAACTGAGAATTTAAATACTTAGTAAGTATCGTCTTATCTAGGCTACCATAGACGACGACTAATGATCTCCACATTGAATACGAGAGCAATTTCTACACCAGAACGACTATACCAACTGGAAGAGGAGTTATCCCACATCAAATGGGATCTTTGGTGAACAAAAAAGAAAAAGAAATGAAAAACTTATATTGCATTCAGGTAACATATTCCTTTTCAAAGGGTCGAAAGATGTAAACGCAGGAGGCGTCACATTAAGAGACACGCTCCAAACATAACAGGGATAAAAAGTATCAGCACAAGGGTGATATATCTTCCATAAGGGCTGAATAGTAGATGTAAATTAAAAAAATAATCCAGATCTATGCATCCACATCTTATGCAGAAGAAGAGGTCGAAGGTTTCTATGATGATACTGAAGCAGCCCTTCAACAAAGCTCAAATAATTATACAATTTTAATGGGAGATTTTAAAGCCAAGCTCGGCCACAGAGAGGACACCGCTGAGCTCCCTCTTGGTCCACATAAGTATGGAACAAGAAACGAAACAGGCCAAATGCTTCTTGATTTTTAATGCAGAATAACATGTTCGCGATGAATACTTTTTTTGACACAGCACCACAACGGAAATTGACCTGGTCTAGTCCATACGGTACTACTAAAAACGAAATTGACTTTATAATAACGAATAAGAAGAATATTGTACACCATGCCACGATCCCAAATAGCGACCACACGTACGAACGCGGGTGGTGATAAATTTGGAAAAGGAGAGATCCAAGATTATTAAAAAGACCAGCACAAGATTAGGAATGTAGCAGATGACCACCTAGAAATAGAAATTAAATTGAAATCCATAGAAATCCCAGGAGCACTGATGAGTGTGGATGCACAAATCAGAATACTAAGTGACTTATGAAGGAAATTAGAGAACTGCAAAACAAATATGGAGAAAACCAAGATCGATTAATACAGTTAAGCAGGCTACATTCTATAGATCTCGTTTTAATGTAGCTTTTTCGTTCCATCGAATCTCTCACTTCAATAATTAATTTAATAAAACAATTTCACTGGATTTTTTACATTCATCCTTGTTTTTATGCTGTTCCAAATTAACACTGTGGGTAAACTAAAAAGCATTAAGCTATATTAGCAATTCTTTGCCTCATTAGGTATAAATCTTCGATCTGAGACGACCCGTACATAATTCCAATATTAGAAACAAATAAACCATATTATTATGCGTACTTAAGTAATTCCTTGTCGAACACAAACAATTAGGTATTGTAAACAGTGTAATACTTCCAAGATGGCTTACGCAACAGTATGACAGATTGCGATTAAACATTTTATTCGAATGAATGTTATCAATTCGGATTTTTAGGTTTAATTTCTTTTCTGATTCTTTGGTAAACTAATTTATGAAATTGTGATTGGGTATTATGCGTTTTGAATGAGATCATGTGGGTATATACAGGATGGCTCAAAAGGTCTGTACAAAATATTTACATGAATTTCGTCAGTCTTGGCTCAAAAGTTGATAGTAGTCATCGAAGTTACAATTTTGTTCTAATTACTCTAAATTAACTTCAAATTGATGTAATTTGCAGTATTTGCAAAATCCTTGGAGTTGGGGGATTTTATGGGATGAGAAATTGAAATCCCCTCACACTTTTGCTGTACAGGGTGTTCCAACGAGGTCTGAACAGGGGCATACTTTTGTCCGTCCCTGTATTTTTAAAACAAAGCAAAATAGCCATCCGATGTATTTTTTCTACTAAATTCATTTTTGAACATTCACATTTGAACCAAATACAAGAGACTTACGCCAGGGATGAACTGTCTTTTAAATGGAACACCCTGTATATTACTACATTTTTGGACTCTCTAGAAAAATCTAAACACATTTCGTGTATAATACCTTACCTATCTTTAGCTGTTTACGAAATATCGATAGTTGAAAGTCGGGCATTTTGACACTTTGACAGGCTCTAAAATCTAAACTGCACGAGATCAAAGAAAACGGTTTGCACATTCCTATCTTAGGGTTCCATAAGCTATCGAATGAGATAAGATAGGAATGTGCAAATCGTTTTCTGTGATCTTGTGCAGTTTAGATTTTAGAGCCTGTCAAAGCGTCAAAATGCCCGACTTTCAACTATCAATATTTCGTAAACAGCTAAAGATAGGTATATAGGATATTATTCACGAATATGTTTAGATTTCACCATAGAGCCAAAAAATTTAATAATATACACGGTGTTCCATTTAAAAAACAGTTCATCCATGCCGTAAGTCTTTTGTTTTTGATTCAAATGTTTTATGGTTAAATTTGTATCTCGATGAATTAAATTTATAAGTTCTTATTATACGGCATATTTTATCAGAAAAAAATAGCTTTTAAGTATTTGGATTGAAGGATTTTATTTAGCACTCAAACTCGTCATTACCCGTCAATACATCTACCACCTTCGTCTTTTTTATTTGCACACTTTTATAAAAAAAATTGAGCGAGTCTGCTAGTACTCGAGACACTGATATGTAAACATATCCTATATCCACATCATCGACATGAAAATCTAATGCCACCTTAGGCCGCGTGACGCCTGAATATAGGCAACCATTTATTTGGAATTGGTTGCCTATATTCTCGCGTTAGAAAGAACCAACAGAAAATTTTGGAACACAGGATCTTTAAACACGTAGGAAGTGATGACAATTTACTAAACAAAACAATTTAAAGAGGTAACCGAAGAATATCCAAGCCTATCAACCAGAAAAATCGCAAGTTCCACAGAAATTCCTCGTTGCACAGTGCAAAACATCATGACAAAAGTTCTCAAACTAAAGATACCAATTTTACAAGAAATTAAAAATGGATTTTCCAAAAAGAGTACAAGTATGCCATATTTTACAAAATTTAATAAGAACAAGCCGACATTTTTTGGAAAGACTAATAATGTCTGAGGAGCCCACTTTCCATATAAATGGAAAAGTTAATAAACATAATTCAAAATAGGGACAGAAGAAATCCCAGACAATTTCGGGAACACGTCCGAGATTCGCCAAAGGTTACAGTTTGGTGTGGTGTGTCCAAGGAAGAAATTTATGAGCCACTCTTTTTTGAAAATCCCATTGTAAACTTCCGTACATATTATGTCGATATGCTGAATTTTTTATCCTCAATCACAGCAGGAAACTATACTGAATTCAGTGTACTTTCAACAAGATGAAGCTATACCCCACTATGCATTAATCACCAGAAGTTCACGAAATAACGTATTTGAAAACCGGTGGATTGGAAGAGGAGGTGCTATTCCATGGGCTCCTCGGTCCCCGGACTTAACTGTTCCAGACTTTTTCTTTTGAACGTATGTAAAAGAACAATCCACTACCACAAACGTTAGAGCAGTTAAAAGCAAATATCCGCAACGTGATAGAAAATATTCCAGAAAAATCTTTAGCCCATAGTTTTAATAGGTTTGTTACTAATTTGGATAAATACATTGAAGTCGGTGGAAGACACTTTCAACATATCAGTACCTACTGACTTTTTTTTATAAGTGTAGTTTTTGGTTTATTATCAATACCTATTTATATAAATTTAATTAGTTAGTAATTGTTACATCTTTATCGATATGTTGATAGGCTTGGAGGTTCTTCGGTTGCCAAAAGAACTTGATTTGTCTTGTTTAGTAAATTTTCATGGTTTAGTGTTCGTTTCCTACTTGTTAAAGATCCTGTATTCCAAAATTTTCTGTTGCAGGTTTTAATTGCGATTTTCTGGATGGAGTATTATTAAACATATTCCTAAATCTTATTTGAGTTGTTATTATTGACTAGGTTTCTGCAAACAGTATCACACACTTCCCTTTTTCACTCAAAGAGAACGTTTAGACTTCTACTTCTTAGCTCAATAAATCCACTATTTCAAAAAATAACTGTAACTTGTATTACATTTTTGGAAAGGGGAAGGAACAAGCACTAAGATTTTGGAAAAATATACAGGGTGTTCCATTTAAAATAACAAAGTTATCCTATACCTAAAATTCCGCTATTTTGTTTTCGGTACTTATGGTTGTCAAAATAAAATGACATATACTTCAAAAAAAAAAAAACGTTCAGTAAAATATTATTCAGTGAAAACCGCAACTCGATAGCTTTTTTCGTTTACGAGTTATTTAAGATCAAAAGGGGTCAAAATATGAATAACCACCCTGTATCTCGAAAGCCAAAAAATTTAGAATCGCGAGCAAAACGGCGTTAAAATACAAACATAATTGTCTAAAACTGTCTCCATTTAAACATTCTTATATCTCTACGGTTTTGGAGATCCCAATACTTGCATAACCAATTTCGGACATACTGTGTTACTGTAAATAGTCATGTTTTAGCATCAGAATTTGTGGTAACGTTGTGTACAAATCTTTCAGGGACACTCTGTAATAAATGACTTAGAAATTATACATGTTTATTAGATCTGACAACCAATATAGACCAAGAGCTGGCAACGGCTCTACTTTAGAAATTTCAACAAGAAAACAACATTAACTGCCGTTCACAATTGTCTAATAATGGACGATTTATGTAGTTAAAATTCGAGGTTCAATATGTCCGTTACCGGTGTTACCTGCTAACTCAAACTGAATGCGTTTGACTAAAAGTTACTGAGAAAATTATGAAGCAAGAAGCTGGCAATGACCAAATTGTTTTCAAAACATAATGTTAAGCCACGAGCTAACCTTTATGTTAAGTGGGCGTGTTAATCAACAAAATTATAGGTATTGGCTCTTGGGTCATTGGTCCGGTTTTTAATGATAGAAATTTGAATGCAGCATTTGGTCAGAGTCAGAAAAACATTAACATCTGCAATAAGAAATGTTGTTCGAAAGAGCCAAATCATGGTTTAGTTTTGTGGTTCAAAATTTACTAAGTGAAGAAATATGGATTGATAGGACTGCCAATCTTTTCTAGCGCCTGTATGAAAATGAGTTCATAAATTAAATTGTTTTCTTTTCTAATAATGAAGCCCTTAAATACAAATAAAATAATAAACGAATCTACAACGATAAAGATTGGCATGATCCAATAATACATTGAAAATTAAGTCAACTAGATCGAATTCTAACAAACAGGCCAGGGTGCATTACCCCCGCAGTAAACAAACCCCTCTCATCACTGTCCTTGTCTTACTAGCAAATATGGATTTTTTGTCTCTCTCGCAACGTTCGAAAACAACCTTGTTTACATCATTAGACGATATTCTACACAGCCAGATATAAAAAGTTTCTGAAAATTGAGGGCAACGACTCAAGTAATACAATTAATTTCAAGCAGAGCCGGCTTTCGAAAAACATATCACGAACAAACTCAAGCTAATGAGAGGCAAATCCAAGGTTGATCGAAATAAGATAATGTCAGTTTCCTACTTTATTATGTTGTATGCAGTGATGTGAACTGGTAAATTACCGATAAATTACCGTGGTAATTTACTGTAATTTACCGTAAATTACCAAAAATTGATTACCGTAATTTACTAATTCTCGTGCTAAATAATTAACGTTATTTACCGTAATTTAAAGTTATTTACTGTATTTTGTTGTAATGTACAGGGTGATCCCCTATTTAACTTTTTTATTTCAAGTGTCCCGAAAAAATTAAAAGTATAGTTATGTAGATACTGAAAAATCTACGAGTGACCGCAAAGAATTTACTTTGCGCACACTTTTGCCTATGCAAAGTAGCACTTTCCTGCACACTTGATAAAAGTTCAGATAAGCTTTAAGTGGGGGTAAACTACTTTGCGTACGTGTTAGGAACAATGTTTTTCTACGAGTGAAATAACTATATTTTTTTCTTAATTTTTATTGCCAAAATCAACAACTTATAACTACCTATTTATTATTATTAACAACATTAATATGCTTCGCGTGCGGGAAAACATAACTTTGCGCACTGATTAGGAAAACTACTGTTTTTCTGTGTGTAAAAAATATTGGAAAAATGATCAGTATACAGCGAAAAACAAAAAGTTATTTTTTTTTTCATTGGATTTCACGTTGGTAGCAAGAAGATCATTAGAGATGGAGTAAAATGAATTTCACATTCCTATCTTCCTTTTCAGGAACTGAAAGGAACTGGCAGGCGGTACTCTGGGCATCAAATCTGGTACCTCTGTAGGTACCATTAGTTAGCACCATCAGATAGCTCTTGGGAAGTTAAGATAGGAATGTGAAATTAATTTTACTCCATTTGTAATAGCCTTCTTGCTACCAAGGTGAAAAGTAGCCAAAGTATCGATTTTCAACTGTTTATAGCTGTGAAACTACTGATTCTAGAGGTGTAACTTCGTACATAAATTATGCTTAGAATTTTACGAGGAATCGAAAAATAAATTCATATATAGGGTGATCCATTGAAAAAATGTTTTTCCCTGTATACTGATCATTTTTCCAATATTTTTTATACGCAGTAAAAAAAATATTTTTCAATACCTACATAAACATACTTTTAATTTTTTTGAGATACTAAAAATAAAAAAGTTAAAAGGGAGCGACATTATAGGGAATCACCCTGTACCATGTTTGTCAGCAATATGAACAGTATGCGTTCGGGGATTTACTGTCGGCTATCATTCATTGCCATTCATTTTGTTCTATATTGGTTTCGTTTTAAAATTAAATAATATTTAAGGAAAAAACAATGTTTTATTCACAAACAAATAAAACAACTCTTTGTCCTGCAACGATACTTACGAACACCGTCATTTCATTCCCAAGTGGTAATTACATGATTATGACAAGATATTTTTTTATACATGTACATGCTTCTTTGGAAAAACAGCAATTTTTATTTGTAAACTAGTTGGAGGTTTCCAAAAGACAGTAATATACACAACTTACATTAATTTACGAATGGAAATCGCTATTAGTTTACTTGCAGTTTACGGTAGATTACGGTAATTTATTGTTATTTACCAAAAATATATTACGGTTATGTACCACAATAATTTACGACACAAATTTATTACCACGGTAATTAATTTTGGTAATTAACACTCGTAAATTACCAGCGTAATTAACCAAAAATATAAATTACGGTAATTTTACATCACTGGTTGTATGCTAGGTTTCTTTCTAGGATTAAAATTACATTATTCTAGCCTTTATCTGTTTCACCTTTAATCTAGTGAACTACCTATTCGAAAGCTAAATTTGTTAACATCCGGAAAGAAAATTTACTAATTTCAAAAATAATGCAGGGTGTCATTAAATAAGTGTCCCAAATTTTATAGCTGTCTAAAAATAAGTACAAATTTCATATAAATATAGGTCCAGAAATGCTTAATTTTAAGCATGCAAGATTCACAAATAAAACCCCAATTATTGCAATAGTATATAATAAACATAGCCTGCTGCTTCAGTCTAAAAAATAGTAGGCAATGTTTACCATGTGTTTGTCTTTTTAGTACCACAAACACGTTTATGACAAGTTGTGTTTAATTTTCTTTTCCAAATAATTCGTGCCTTAAATTTT
Organism: Pissodes strobi; assembly: GCA_016904865.1. Taxonomy (NCBI): domain Eukaryota; kingdom Metazoa; phylum Arthropoda; class Insecta; order Coleoptera; family Curculionidae; genus Pissodes; species Pissodes strobi. The sequence continues at coordinate 101,574 of MU182298.1, forward strand.
AGATTCTATCATCGAAAATTAATATTCCAGAGCTGAATTGCCCGATATATGCAAATGAAAATAGCCACGAAGCTCGTCGTTATGAAGAACGATTTCCAAATTGAAGAATTATTTCTAGAATGTTGTTTCAGAAGATTCACAGGGATTAAGAGATACGCCAAGAAGGAACGATTGTGGATATCGCAGAAATATTCGTAATTTCTAAAGTAGTCGATAACAAATAGTAAGGGGGACAACAACTGACACTTGTAGATGGTGGCCTTAAAGCACCCACTTTGGGAGTGACAACGGTAGACCTTTCAAAAGAGGTTAAGAAACTTGGCATCGTTCTTGGTCGGAAACTAACCTGGAACCCACACCTGGAAACAACTATCAAAAAAGCAATGGCAGCGCTTTGGGCCTGCCGACGGCTCTATGATAAAACATGGTGCCTAAAACCCTCGATCATCTGGTGGTCCCATAACACTGTTGTAAAGCCTATTATAACCTAAGCCTGTTTAGTGTGGTGGGTAAAAAAAAACAAAGGAAATAACAACACAGCGAAAGCTAACAAGAGTGCAAAGGCTCGCCTGTCTGGGTATAACATGGGCTATGAAAACAAAACTCCATATCGCTCCTTTGAAGTGGTAATTGAAGACCGCAATACTCCAGGGGAAAGACTAAAACAACTAGAGAGGGGATCACTTGTTTGGTATAGTTCGCCCAGCCGTTGTTGACCCTAGAAACGCATGCAATTGCATGCGTTTCGAGGGTCAACAACGGCTGGGCGAACTTTACACAGATGGATCAAAGATGAAAGAAGGAGTGGGGTTCGGAGTTTAGGTGTCGAATTTCTGCACCTGCAGAAATTCGATACCTAAACTCCGGACCCCACTCCTTCTTTCATCTAGGAAATAAATGCTATTAATATAGCCATCTCTGAATGTGCCAAAAAAGGCCTAAGAGGTGCAAAGATCTATATCCTATCAGACAGTCAAGCAGCTAGCATCTAGCAGAATCAACTCCCGGCTAGTGTGGGATTGTCGGATGGTTGCAGATCAACTGGCAAACAGAAACAGACCCACCCTAATATGGATACCAGGGCATAAGAGTGTTGAAGGTAACGAAGCCGCTGACCAGCTCGCATGGAATGGTGCACAGACTGCCTTTTGCGGTTCTGAACCATTCTGTGGCATCACTAGAGGGCACGTAACGAATGAACTCAGAAATTGGGAAAAAGGCGAAAAGAGACACATTGGACCAAACCTGGGCAGAGACAGGCCAAAAGACTCATCTTTCACTCGCCTACCTACGCAAAAAAGCTTCTCAAATTACAGAAAAAAAATGGGATAAAACTTATCGTAGACTTTCTCACCGGACATGACCCCTGAAGGTACTACTTCAAGAAAATGGGGAAAAACCACTGACGAACAATGCAGATTCTGCCAAACTATGGCTGAAACGTCAGAGCACCTACTCTGCGAACCAAGCAAAGGTTGAAGCATCTCGAAAATGCCCTTGTGGCACCTGGAGCTCTACAGAAGCTCAACCCTCGAAATGTTCTGAGGTTCTCGAAAGAGATAGGAATTTTCGTGTAAAATAGTAGGGAATACACAAAAGATCAATTGTGGTGGACGTGTTGAAGGGCGACCCCTCTACCATACCATACCATACCACGGTGGCCTAGTAGTTTGGCCACAATGGGCTCCTGATTCAAACCCAGTTGATTTTTAGGTAAAGTTTGGTGCACCCTATATGTATTGAAGATGAAGACCACTTACAGCAGCCTATACTCATAGATGTGATACATTTCAGGTATATTTCCACAAGTTCGCTTCAACTGGTGAGGAGAGGGTTATACATGAGCGGTGGCCACATGGAACATCTTCTGTAATTTTGGGTACGTTCATGATACATACAGACTTTTGGAATATTATTGTAATAACTCGCGATTTATTTGTGAATATACTAAATATATTTTTTTAAATAAATATTCCTATTATGTATCATTACCCGTTACATAAATTACTACTATAACCACTAAATTACTCAAACAAGTGCTTAAATATGATTTTTATAAGCATAAGAGCACGTAGGTAATTTCACTTTAAATGTTTGTTGTCAGATAACACTCAAAGGGTTAGTATTCGACAATTTTATAAGTGCACTTTTCTCTCAATAAGATGCGCAATCAAAATACATAGACGAATTTAAAAAATATTCATTGGGGTAGAAATTAGGCAGGTTTACTTTCACTGTGACCTCAGACTGAACGCTGCCACTGGTTTAAAACATTTTAAGACTGGACTATTCACTAGATAACATTAAAAAAAGTTTCTGAATTATAAGAAAAAAATTTTTTTTATTGTTCTTATTTGGAAATTAAGCATTTAATGACCAATATTCATAGGAAAAGATTTACCTACCTATACTTTTGGGATGGCCACAGGTATAAAATGCCGCAAATTAAAAAAAAGGTGTGTGCTTTAAAACCGCACAGTCAATTGTTTTGGCGATCCGATTTTCGGCTTCCGAGTTATTAAGTTAAATGTGCGATTTTTCAAAATATTGCTTTGATACTGTGAACTATTAGAAACACTTAAACTACTATCAGGATGAAAATACAATAGTTATTTATGTAACAAGTGTGTAAAGTGAATCTTTTTTTATGAATGGGAATATTGTCGCATGAGCCGTAGGCGAATGCGACAATCCCATGAATAAAAAAAGGGTACTTTACACATGAGTAGCATACAAAATTTTTTCTACTATCGAAAAATATATGAAAAAATTAAAATAATATTATATTACTTTACGCACTAGTGCGTAAAAGAAACAATTTTACGCACTAGTGCGTAAAATATATTATTTTACGCACTGTCCTAAACGTCAAAAAATATGTCAGTAAACGTCAAAAAATATGTCAGCTTTACTTTACGCACTAGTGCGTAAAATAACTTACTTTACGCACTGCACATTAAAAAGGCCTATTTTACGCACGGTCGTAGAAAAAATATGTTTCGATACCGTATAATACTCAGTATACTAGAGGACTCCAAAAAGTTTTTAAGGAAGTAGGTCTGAAATTAGTGTACCGGACTCAGTTTAACATTAAGAAATTATTAGGTGGTCCAAAGGACAAAATTGAAATATTAGAAAAAAGTGGAATATATGAAATTGGATGCATGGATTGTAACCAAAAATATGTTGGGCAAACTAGAAGATCTATACAAACGAGATTCAAAGAACATATAGCTCATTTAAAGTATCGTAGAACAGAAAAATCAAGTGTTGCCGAGCATGATTTTGATAATAATCATAGAATAACAATTAAAAATTTAAAATTAATTCATAATATAACTGATAGGAGATTATTAGACGCATATGAAAGTATGGGAATTATTAAATGTAAGAATAGTTTAAATAGAGATAGAGGGCCTATTCCGTATAGTCCATTGTATTGGTTGATCAAGCGTGACTAGTGGGATCCCAGGATTGGTTCTTTTTAGTTCCGCTTGATTAGGCAAACAATAGTATAAAAGGGAGTTAGGTAGATTTTAATTTTAGTTTTAATCATCTCCTGATGATGCTAACATGGTTAGCGAAACGTGCGTCGAGTACAAATATTCTGTTTCGGTATTGTGGATAAAACTCTGTTTTAGTACTAAAAAAATTTTTTTTTTCGAAAACCATTGTAGATATTCGGAAAATCTCAAAAAGGTCCCGAGGCATGCTCAATATCTAGGAAATGTTACCTTCAAAAATATCAGCATGTTCTTCCTACAAAATGTCAGTGAAATTTTTGTTAAAATAAACTACTTTTAATTTTAACCTTTATTATAGCTCCCCGGTCAAAATTATAGAAGTTGTTACCCATGATTCAAAAGAGAATGAAAAGACCTTTCGAAATCTGACTTGTTTTTTGAAATCCGTTCAGTATTTTAGGAATCACAAGGTATCAAATTTGACTGAAAAATGCGCTCGTAACGATAATTACGTGCAGCAGTTTAGTTGCCTAAACCATGGTTAATATACAATTTTTTCCACTACTACTTAATACATTTACAAAATATTTTTGTAAATATTTGATAAAAAAATTTACTACCAGGATATGTAAAAGTACAAAATACAGTATGTTACTTGTAATAAACCATAACTTTTGTAAATATTTGCCAATTAGATGTTTATTTGCTTTTTCTGATATGTTATTAAAAATGATCAACAGCCCTCTTAACTTCTGTACTTAAAGCTTTTTAATTCCTCCTCCAACAAATGAGATAGGTGTTGATGCCAAATATAACCAATCACCCTGTACCTTTAGTTGAATCAGTACCTAATCGTAATCGACCCACAAAGTATCGGCTGAATTACTTGCTCTTTTTGGCTGGAACCATTTAAATACCATTCAACTTTTTCAACGTTAAAAAGACTAATTCCTAAAATATAATCAAATATTAAAATCTAAAGCCAAAAAAAATATAAAATACGGTCCTGTCGCCTATAACCATCAGTTTGATCATCTTCCAACAGCAACATGGATGTAAAAATAAACATAATTTTTATAAAACGTATGAAATCAAAAAATCCTGCTGTATTATTGCCCTGCGAACGGCCGATCACTCGGTTTACAAGATTACAAGTGATCCTACTGTTTGCTCTTTACAAGGGAGGGATAAAACGTAGAACTTTTTTGATTTATTTAATATATAAATTGTCTGCGTTCTGACATGGTATTTATTACACCTATAAATAGTAATTTAATTGTTAATCTTAAAATATTTGAATCCACATAAAAATATGTATTTATGTGATCTCGTGTGTAATAGATTCAAAAATACACGCCGTAAACGATAATTAATACAGAGTGGCCTACTGAGAAATATAAAAATATTTAAAACAAAATCGCTTTGACTATACCAGTATGGATTTCTATCTATAGATCGAAATAGTGTTTAAAAAAATTTAATATTACAAAAGCTAAGAATTCCAACTTTGACTACGAAAGCAAGATATATTTATGGATTTGAACTCAAACTAATCAGTTCTAAATTAGATATTTTCTCTCCTTGTAGTAGCCACAAAATTAAATATCGTAGTTTAAGCGTGTCGCATTAATTAATTAATATAAAGATACTAGCGGATAGCTGGTATTAAAGTAACATTTGCTTTTAAATTATTTATCTACTTAATTTATATCCCGATTCTGGCATAGACTGAAATAAACCTCACAGAATGGTTAGAAATGAAAATATAATTAAAAATATGTTATAGTTTTTAATTCAGAGTAAGCTAAAAAGTATACACGTCCTATATGAAGTAAAACTCAAGATATCCAGAACTGAACAACTCAATATTTTGGGTCGTCAAGTTTGCCTCCCGTATTAAATAAATTTCAAACATAAATAAATGATAATTTTGCACACCGTAAATAAAATTTTGCACACCCACATGAGGAAAACTAGATCTGTTTTTTTAACGGGGGGCAAAGTTAACCCTTCCTCAAAATTGCAAAATGTTGATGCTGCTATGTTCAACTAATTTTGCACACTTATTTTCATAAATTTGCATTTTTCCCCCTGTTTGTCACAAATATGAAAAAAAATTGATGCCACTATGTTAAACTAATTTTGCACACCTATTTTCAAATTTTGCATACTCTTCTAGGGAAAGTTATGAGGTATCAAAAATTTGCATTTTCCCCATCGTTTGTCACGAAATTGAAAAATATTGATGCAACTGATGTGTTAACTAATTTTGCACTCCTATTTTCAAATTTTGCACACTCTCTAGGGAAAGTTATGAATAATCAACAATTTGCATTTTCCCTCGTTTGTCACAAAATTGAAAATTTTTGATGCTACTATGTTCAATTAATTTTGTACGATTTTCAAATTTTGGACACTCTTCCGGAGACAGTTATCAGGTGTCAAAAATTTGCATTCCCCCACACCCCCAAATTTTGAACCAAATACGGAATAATCGCAAATCCGATCTGGATTCAAGACACCCATCCCTATTCCCGGGTTTGGAATTGAATAATTTATATGCTTAGCTTATACCGGGTACCCGCTTATACCTATCAGTGAATGCTTAGTGGTTGTTTTATTTCATTTACTACGAAATTAAATAAGGTAAGAAAATAATAACCTTTTTTATTATTTTCATAAGAAATGTAGCTTTTTTGTGAGCTTTACTAATTTGATGTTAGCTGCTACTTTACGAGTGGGCTTCGCTGGACGGCACTCACCCAGAAACTTGGTTTGAGATATCTCGTACCGCCCAACTAAGGGCATCCGACCTTTCATAATCCACTGTTCCATTTCATCTCCCTCCTGCAGTATTTTGGTGTGCAAAAACTGTCCCTTTGTTGTCCAGTAGTGAAAAAAGTGTTCTGGAAGGAATGTTGGCTCAATGACACTATATTTTTGACCCTTCAAGGTGTCTAGTACGTAAAGTGGCAGCTATGAGCTGAACCTTTGCAGGCACAGGCAGAAATGTGTATTTCTTCTGGCTAGGACACCCGATTCATCCTCAGAAACGTCTAGAAGACCTACTAACTTTTCTATGCAAAACCTGCGTAAAGGCCGAATGTGAGCTCGAAAAGCCTCTAGAAATAATGGAAAATAACCTCATGGCGACCATGTGCCAGCAGGCAGTAAAACAAAATAAATTCCAGAAAAATCTTACCTCCTGAAGTATTAATAACCCGATAAATCGGTCATGTGAAACACAAAGATCCCCTAGAAAGGTAGTATGAAAAGCAATACTAAAAGGTTGAGTCACCCACTATACACTTCAGCAGACACTTCCTATCTTCCCAGTTGGGATTTCTAGAAGGCCAAGATCATCGGTTTCAATCAATTTGCATTTAGAGGGAAAAAACGTCAGTTAAAAAAATCGTAGTGCGAAGAGCGACTATCGAAATGAAGAAAAAGTCGACACGAGAAATACTTCTAAGATAATAAATGAGAACTAAGCATTGTAAAACGACTGCGGAAGCAACAACTAACGAGTTAAAATTACATTTTTCAATAAATAATGGGAAAATATTCCCAAACGAAATAATAAACCGTTAAAGATTCGAATTGACAGCAACAATTTCGGAAAATAGCCCATTACTTATATTCAAGGCCACCAATCGAATATCACAAAACTTACATCATGCCATTGGGAAAGATAAATATAAAGTAAAAATCTCAAGAAAGGAATACACACATTGACGGTTGAAAGAAAATTAAAGAAAAATAAGGAAAAACCACGGGTAAATATGTGAGTGATACGCCCTAAATCCCTAGAGCACTATGAGAAGAAACAATAATAAGCAATCTATGCAGAAATCAATAAATCTTAGAAGAAAATAAGCAAAAGGTACTAGTTTTTTTACTATTAAACAGAAAGAAAAATATAATAACTGAGAATTATTCTCGAATTAATAGGTAAATAAGGAAACAGCAACAGTACCTCAAACCAAATCAATGACCCCAACAAGTTAAAGCCATATCAGCCCGAGAGTACAACGCAAATATTCAAACCGAAAGTAATGTAGAAATTTCACCCATCTAACGAGGACCAAAGGTAGGTTATTAACAGCCATTATTGTAAATATACTGAATATATGAAAATAAACATAATTATTGTAATATAAATAAGCAAAATTAAACTAATATTACAATTATTATTATTTTAGTTGTTTGATAAAAGGATAAAACACCTAAGCGCGCCAATAGATTATCCACTCTAAAATAATACAGTCACAATGTGCCGGAAGACAACATAATAAATAGGATGATCAGAATAGGCACTTACTGCAACAGTGTTATAAAAGCAATACCTACCTATTATGTATTAATAATCGTATGTATAAGGAATTAACATTAATAAATGCTATAACGGGAATTCCACTAAACTGATTAACAGCAAATCAAATAAATAAATTTATAATTGATTACCTACCTAAAGAGGCTAATACTCAATAATTTGTACCAGAAAACATCTTGCAAAATACGGCATTATTTTATATTGTCACGATTAACCATCCGAACGTTTTTGTGCTACCCTATAGAACTGGGAACTGGCCTTGCAGCGTGCTGCTTCTCTGCAACCCACGGGAAAAACGTAACAATATTATGAAATAAAATTTATAATCTTTTATAGTGGCAAAATCAGACTATTATAAGGCGGTAACCGCGAACTGTGTAGCCCATACTTTCCGTAAGCTCATCGTACTAATATTGTTTTTTATAGAAAAACTTTTAAGCACTTCCAATATGTCTTTTTTTGTATAGTTTTGATGAAAATAAGATATATCATTATCGTACATACGACGTTCTAAATTCGAAACGGTTTGAGATATCTATTTAGGAAATTTGGACGGCTATAATAAGGCATAAAATACTAAAGTGTGGCAAACTTATTTGGAACAGCGACGTTTGAGGAGCGAAGCGAGGAAAAATGACTTGCAGCCAATCGCCTTGATGCACTTTGTCACGAGGACGAGGGGAACTTGACGCACCTGTTGCCGGATGTATCGGGCAAATAGATATAAATTCGCAAATTTATTTAAATTGATAATGTGTAAAATAGATTATGAATTAAAGTTGAAGTAATAGTAAAGTTCCAGTTTCCAGTTATTTTCAATGAGTTAATGAGTATATTAAATTATGTGTTTGTCTAAATAATAGGTATCAATATTAATTCTCAAAAAATATTAAAGTTACTCGGCAACATCGCCAATTTTTTGTCCGCATTCTTTCCGCTGTTCCAGTTATACTTGCCAGACTTTACTTTTTGACTGGGCGCCATTTTGATTTTTTTTTAAATGAAAAGGGGGTCGAGTGATACCTCGTTTGAAAGGCATTTTAATTCTCAATTCGTCCCCCGAATTTAAAGTATCCACTGTCACCCCTGCCAAGGCGGCGTTTCGTCAAACTTATGATTGCTTATTAGATTTGAAATGGAAAAAAACTCTGACGTGACTTTTATGAGGGTGCTTGTTACTCTTTTAACATCGGTTCAGCTGTTGCCTAAAATTCACAAATGAAAAAAAAAACAACTTTATTAATTAACGATTTTCAAAATGTAATAAAAGACTTAACTTGAAGCAATGGTTATCTTAAATTTTTGCTCAAAATAGTCACGCCACGCCGCGCCGTACCGAAATTATTCTGCTTTTAAATTTTTTGTAAAATTCCAAACAATTTTCGTAATATTTGCGAATAGAAAAAAACCTGTTTTTACCAATTTTGTTTGTTTAAAAGGTTCAACAATTTAGTTCATGTTTCGTTACTGTAGTAACATTACAATGACAACTGATGGTTGAATTTTAATTTTTTAAAGTCGTTTCTTCATTTCGAAAATGGTGCGCGTCAGGCCGTTAGGAAAAAACGGAAGCAATCCTTATCTATGCCTAGGCTGGCCGTAATTTACATGAGGCTTAAAGAATTTTCAACGGCAGATTTCCCGATAATCCTAACTGCCGAAAATACCTGAGGGAACTGGTTGAAAAGTTGCAAAGAACCGGAAGTGTACCTAGAGATAAGGGGGCTGCAAGAAAATCTATATCTGAAGAAAAACAAATTGACATTGTTGCAACTGTAGTCAATAATCCTCAGCAGCCTACAGCAACAGTTTCAAGAGGGTGTAATGTTTCAGCAACTACGGTAAAAAAAATACTTAAAAAAACACAAATTTCACCCCTACAATTTTTGATAGGTACTACACCGAGTACTAGACGAACTACAGGAAATGGTCCTGACAGAAGGATGCAGGTCTGCGAAATTATGTCAGAGAATAATTCAAAATCCAGCATACACGAGAAGCATGTGTTTCAGTGATAAATGCCCTTTTTTTTAAATGGGAATGTCAACCGCCAAAATGTGCGATATTGGGCGGATGTAAACCCTCATATTTTTCGAGAGGGTCATACGCAAAATCCCCAAAAAATAAATGTGTGGGCAGGAATATTGGGGAAACACATTGTAGGGCCCATATTTCTAGAGGCAAATCTAACTGGCGTGTTGTACTTAGATATGCTTCAAAATGTTATCGGTCCCCGTATACGTGAAATAGTGGCTGAAAACCAAGACGAATTTCAAAATCCAGTTACTTTTCAACAGGATGGCGCGCCTCCTCATTTCTTGGACCAGTAAGAGAGTGGTTGGACCAGTCATACCCAGGACGGTGTGGTCCATTGGAATGGCCTGCTCGGTCACCAGACTTGAGTCCCCTCGATGTTTTCTTGTGGGGATATCAACCCGAAACAATTCAGGAACTTAAAGACAGAATTATGCAGGTCTGTGCTAACTTAACACCAGAGATATTCCAAAACGTAAGGAATGAGTTTCAGTTTCAGAATTGGCTGGCAGGAACGTCAAACTGGTGAGAGCAGTTTGATTACGGGGAGTGACGCCCCCGCCATTCCTAGTTGTCACGGGATGTGGCCCATCAAATCCCATCGTCCTCCCCCAGGCTGGAG
>MU182298.1:112036-126205 GCA_016904865.1 Pissodes strobi
ATGTGGCCCATCAAATCCCATCGTCCTCCCCCAGGCTGGAGAACATCAAAGTACAAAGTCTGGAGCTGATCAATGACAGTTTGTAACAAGAGGGGCTGCATTGTATTGGCTGGCAAGAACGTCAAACTGGTGAGAGCAGTTTGATTACGGGGAGTGACGCCCCCGCCATTCCGAGTTGCCACGGGATGTGGCCCATCAAATCCCATCGTCCTCCTCCAGGCTGGAGAACGCCAAAGTACGAAGTCTGGAGCTGATCACTGGGGAGTGATCCAACAAACCCCATTTTTACCCCTGTCAGACTAGGGACCGCCAAAGGAATGAGTCTGAGGCCGATGCTTCCAGGGGAAGCGGCCCTAGGTGGTAGATGCACATGCCTACTCGCATCGTCCGGTGAAAGACCACCCCACCAGAACTGGGAAGCGCTAAGTGGTTTTCCCAAATCACGTTCCGCTTCCGCGACGGTAGTCCCGGTTTCCACAGTAGGAATATATGGACATGATGGTGCTTCCACGATCAAAATATTCCGGAGGTAAACTCCCCGGCCATTCGGATCTCCGGGCGCTGGGTGGCTCTGGGTGCCCTTCATTCCGCATTTCACAGACAGCAAAGATACCGAACCAATTTAGAATAGATTTCTGCAACATAAGAGGCCTAAATACAAACATAAATTCGGTACACCAACATCTACAAGCAAATAGACCACACATATTAGCCCTTACAGAAACACAAGTATGTTCTACAACAACAACAGTTAACTACCCCTATCCTGGTTACGACTTACATACCCGATTTAGACATAAGTTCGGAATATGCCTTTTTGTCCGAAGCGACCTTTCATGTCACCGCGAGGAAACACTCGAACCGAACAACCTTGACGTCATGTGGCTCAAGTTCACCGCCAAGGGTTTAACCAAGTTTATATGTTGTCTCTATCGCCCTCCGAGCGATAGAGCCTACCAAAGCTTTTTTTCAACACTAGCTACCACTTTTAACTCAATACAGGTCGATCACCCCAGTTCAGAAATAATCGTTCTGGGAGACTTCAATGCCCACAACACCAACTGGCTCAAACATCACAACAAGACCGACAACGAAGGTAGAGCAGCTGAAGCATTTGCCATCAGCTGCGGGCTTACTCAACTTGTAGACGAACCAACTCGAATCTCAGAGAGGGGCGAATTCGCCGCCCTCCTGGATCTTTTTCTGACCACCAATCCTGACCAGTACACGGTTACAGTTGGTCCGCCATTGGGCACTTCCGACCACAAACTTGTTACAACGGTGTGTGAGTTGCCACTCATACAGAAGGATCCACCATTGCCTCGCAAAATGTGGCATTACAATTCTGCAAACTGGGACGATCTAAGGGAGTTCTACCTAGATTTTCCTTGGCTCGACGTCTGCTTTGGCACTGATGACCCGTCAGTCTGCTGCGAAGAGATCACGCAAGTAATCTCCTCAGGAATGGAAGCATACATCCCAAATTCCATCAAGTTACCATCAAAAGGAAATCCCTGGTTCGACAGAAGATGCGAAAGAGCTGTAGGTAGGAAACAGCAAGCCTACAAGTACTGGCAGCAAAAGCAGACCGCTGAAAATCGCAATTATTTTATCGAAGCGAGAAACGAGTGCAAGCGTGTGATCGACGAAACTAAGGACAAACACAATCAAAGGATCAGGAATAAACTTTTGCAATGCCCCAGTGGTTCCAGGAATTTCTGGTCGGTAGCAAAGGCAGTGAGTAACAACTTTACAAAAACGTCTCTCCCACCTTTGACAGACGAACGTGGCATCACGGTGACTACAGCCAAGGAAAAGGCAAACATCCTCGGCAAACATGCTCGCCAAAATGTTTTCATCGCACTCTACCTTAGACGTCCCCCAAGGCAAGGCTCTCCCCACCATACCAAACATCAACACAACCATGGCAGAAGTCAAGTTTTCTCACCGTAATATTCGTAAAATCCTTAAAGAACTAGATACGCAAAAGGCATCAGAACCGGACGGAATACCTGCCATCGTGCTAAAGAACTGCGCCAACGAACTAACACCCGTTTTTTCCAGGCTTTTTTCTCTGTCTTACGGAAAAGGGATTTAGCCATCCTCTTGGAAAGTCGCTCGAGTGCAACCTTTTCCAAAAAAAGGCAAGAAAACCACGCCCTCAAACTATCGCCCAATTGCCTTGCTTCCAATAATCTCCAAAGTCATGGAACGTGTAGTCAATCAGCAACTACTCAAGTACCTCGAGAACAACAGAATAATCAGCGATAATCAATACGGCTTTCGCAAAGAGAGATCGACGGGAGATATATTGGCCTATGTCACTCATATATGGAGTAGGGCAATTGAGAACTACGGAGAGTCTCGAGCGATTGCGTTGGATATTTCAAAGGCATTCGACAGAGTTTGGCATGACGGGCTGCTCAACAAACTGCCGTCCTTCGGACTGCCGGCCTTTCTCTGCAGCTGACTTGCCAGTTTCCTTAAGAACCGATCTCTGCACGTTGCAGTTGATGGGCACATCTCAGACACATTCACCATCAACGCGGGCGTGCCTCAGGGCTCAATACTTTCACCAACTCTGTTTCTCATCTACTAATGACCTGCTGATCGAAACGAATAACCCTGTTTACAGTTTTGCAGATGACAGTACCCTTGTCTCCCACTTTAGATCAGAAAAACCCTTACCAGCGACTGAGACTCATCGCCGCCGACAGGAGCAGATTACAGCAATTAATCAAGACCTGGAGAAAGTTCAAACTTGGGGCGATCGAAATTTGGTCCAGTTCAATGCAGCAAAGACCCAAGCAGCGACGTTTACCAAGAGGGCCAATACAGCGGGTTCTGACATCATTATGGCAGGATCGACCATTCCTTCATCCTCGTCAATCGGACTGCTGGGTGTCTCAGTCAACAGCAATATGTCCTGGCATGACCATGTTGCTAACATCGCAAAATCAGCCTCCCAGAAGCTTGGTGCGCTATTTCGCAACAAAAAACTCTATACACCGCAGCAGTTGCTCTTGCTCTACAAAGCGCAAATAAGACCGTGCTTAGAATATTGCCCACATATCTGGGGTGCCGCACCAAAGCACACCCTAAAGCTGCTGGATTCCATTCAGAAGAGAGCTGTGTGTCTCGTCGGCAAACCGGAGTTGACCCGGAATCTGGATAGTCTCGAACACCGCAGACATGTGGCCGAGATGTCTCTATTTTACAGATGCTTTCCCGGCAGATGTTCCCAGGATTTGGCCCGCCTCATCCCGCCCCTGGCAACTCCTGTCAGAGAGTCACGACAGTTAAGTCTTTTAGAAAATCGTTAATTAATAAAGTTGTTTTTTCATTTGTCAATTTTAGGCAACCGCTGAACCGATGTTCAAAAAGTAACAGGCACCCTCATAAAAGTTACGTCAGAGTTTTTTTTTTCATTTAAAATCTAATAAATAATCATAAGTTTGACGAAACGCCGCCTTCGCAGGGGTGACAGTAGAGAGGTGGAGGACCCCTCCTTTCCATTAAAAAAAAAATCAAAATGGCGCCCAGTCGTAAATTACGCCCGCACTGTATAGTCTTAAATTTTGGCTTTTTGATCATTTGAACAAGGTGCTTTGTGCTACTGTGATAACTCGTGTGATCCATAACAATAACACTATTTGGCGGAATATTGAACAATAATTTAGTTATAAACCATCACAAGAGTCTCTAATATTTTTGGCTGCGCCAGTCAAACCACGTTTCATCTAAATAAATTATTGGTCTTTTTTGTATTCTGTAGTCACTGATTTCTCTGAAATATTTCCCCCGCTATTCTTGAAGACGCCAGGATTCCATTAGAATTTGCATTTAATTAATATTTTTGAATTTATATCCCATTCCTTGGATGTACGTCCACAAAGTCGTTCTTGAGCACTTAATCTCGTTTTCATCTTATTCAAGTATTTTTAATAAATTGTCTAAAGTTGGAACATATTGGCCTTCATACATTTAATAAATTTTTCGTCGTATAATATCCTCGTCCGTCATCACGGTCTAACTTTCTGACAAGTCCAGCATCACTTCTTTTTATGCGTTCTAAAATGGGCTTTTGCGTCATTTTCAACACCGTGGAAAAAGGTTTCCTTGTAAGCAAAGCTGTTTCATCTATCAGCTTTTTTAAAGCACAAATTACGGCGCTCCATTAAGGTTTGAAACACGTTCTTAATATTTTCTTTAGCATCTGTTGATAGATACACTTTTCGATTTGTTTCACTTTCACAAATATCACTAGAGCTCCAAGGACGCCACATTTCTAATTAATTATTATTATATACAGTAGCAAATGAAGTACAAAATGACCACACTATGACTAAATATATAGGTACACAATTTAAACTGACTATTTAGGTTCATTTCAAATGTAATATCTAAAATTTTCCCTGAATTTGCAAAGTAATACGGGCCTGTGCGAAAACATTTTTTTTGTGGGTTTCTAATATTTCTGAATACACTTTACATTTAGTTTGTTGAATGTTTTAAAGGCCCTCTATAAATTCGTCATAGAAGAAGTGTAGTACTTTATTCCCATGTAATGGCTATTACGCGTTTAGATCACTAACCCAAAATATATGCCATCCTCATGAGTAATAGCCATCACATGAACAATGAATAATATACTATTATAGCTCTGACTATAGTACCGGATATATGGAGCACTTGTACTGCATAATGGTGAGGATAAACATAATGCCTTTAACGTCTTGGGCTCGGTTCCTTCACAGCTGCTTAGATTGAGAAATATCCGAGGAAATATCCAACAGTCCAATAACACGAACAGGAAATTTTAACAGACGAATTATATTGCGTGTTTTCTTTGAATTCTATCAGATGGTTATACCATAATAGGTACATAATACGGCATCCTCGGAATACAGTTAATGCAGGATATATTTATTCTCGTCAGGTCATTTAAAATGTAGACGTGTTAAAGCAAAACAGGGAGATACTTTCCAATTAGCCTCCATTTTTATTTAAGTCGAACCGGTGTATGTTGACAATTATCTACCATTTTGTTGCTTTATCTTAATTTTGTATTGTTTATAAGGGGCAGAAAAATTTGCAAAATTATAGTAAACTAAATATTTTCAAAGAAAAGGCAAGATATAGTTATAATAAAATAAAAAATTAAATTAAAAACTTAAAAAAAAACGGTGTGTGCTTAAGAATTCGATAGAAATGAAAATTTCAACAATGCAAGATTAAAATTACAGGTTTGGGTTAGTATTTTTGTTTTTTTTTTGCTTTTTGTTATTTTTTTTTTGAAACAACTTTATCAATTAAATCTACCTACGAACAAATATATTTTTTTTAATCTCAAATCAGTGTTTTAAACTCTGGCCTCGAAACCTAAATAACTTAAAACAAACAATGTTATGCTGACTAGTTGGTAAGTCGTACTAAATATCAAATAAATTTGATATAACATTATGGTTTTATTTCAATGAATATTTAGATAGTTTTTACATTTTCTGACAAAAAGGGGGTAAGTAAAATTTTAACTCGATAGAACGCTTTAAAAATTCTCCAGATTCTTTGAACCTGGCCCATCGTTTTAATTTAAATGGTATTTCAGGCAAATAAATCTGTTTTGCTTGGATTATGTAGCCCCCACATGAAATGTATTTAGATTTTTCTAAAGAGTCCAGAAATGTAATAATATACAGGGTGTTCCATTTAAGACAGTTCATCCATGGCGTGAATCTCTTGTTTTTGGTTCAAATGTTTTTTGTTCAATTTTTGAAATTAGCAGAAAAAAATACATCGAATGACTCTTTCGGTGGTTTGTTTTAAAAATACAGGGAAGGTCAAAAATAAGCCCCTATTCAGTTGTCATTGGAACGCCCTGTACATTTCGGTATTTGGCTTACAAGTAATTCAAAAACCGCTGGAGTATGTCATAACATATTACTTTTAAATAAGCAATTAGTTAGTCTTTAGAATACCACTAGACAGTGTTCCATTAAAAATTCCTGTCTACATTGCGTTTTTATGTGCTACAAAAAGGGCAATATTTTGTAAACACCCTGTAAGCGATAATACAATTTTCAATTTATATTATGAAATAGTAGCCTATTTAGGAATGTAATCAAAAATTTGCATTCACAATAAATGATGTTTTTCATTTAGGCATGTTTGTTGCCAAATTTCTTCAAAAATATTTTTTTATGACAAAACCACTCAAAATAGATATAGGACATCTTACACAAGAAAGTTTCAAAATGTTTCGTGGAATCTAAACATTTGATAATATGCTGATTGTTCCATTTAAGTAAACACATTTGGTACCCGGTAAGAGTAGATGCGGCAACGCTGCAATGTTAAAAACATGTTTAAAATGAAGATTATTGCCTCTTATATGTAGCCCAAATGTCAAAGGGCTGTCTTGTTTCTCTAGAAACTTCTAATAGACCATCGAATGTGAAATATCCTGTATATCTACAAGAAAGCAAGTTAAATTGCTTGCGGAGAGATTTTATACATATATACTTTACATTATACATATATATTTTCATTAGGTACACGAATTATATTTTAAAAGAATATTTCAAAACTGATTTGAGGTACCTACTCCTGTATAAAGTCAACATTTATGTCACTGTCAGTTAAAACCACTGGCACTGGTGATATGTCACAAAAAAAAATTGTTTGATTTACACAGGAGGACAGAGGCTAAAACATGATGCTTTAACAAAACTTCCAGAAAACTCTAAATAAAGTCAAAAAGTAGATAGAGCATGCTTCTATTTCAGCTCAAAATCGTATATATTTTATATACCTATTTAGCATGTCTATATTTTCGTAACTTGCCAAATGAACAACAAGTAAATGCACATTAATGTCGAAGTCACCTATTGAAGCATCCTGTATGAATGAAAAGCGCTTTAAAATCTAAGAAATATAATGCAGTCTAAATATGTGTATTCGGCAAAATTTACGCCCCGCCCCGTATTACGCTTTGACGCAGTAATGGGTCACCCTATATATCTGTACGCTAAAAATGTATCCAAATAGTGATAGTGAAAAAAAAAGTAAATCATTTAATCAAGTTAAAAGCTCAACTTTAAGCTGCTAGCCAAACATTCTAAAAATTCTTGATAAATTGGCGAATGTAAATTATACAATACATGCACTTACCTTGTCACTACATGTTCCCATAAACGGCAGCTGAAACAACAATAAAATTAGTCAGATTTAGAAGAGAAAATGCAAAATATAAATTAAATTACTATATAATTTGAATATAATCGGAAGTGATTGGAAGCTGAGTAAAAATGTTGTTCTAAGAATAGCAAAATGTGTGATATATTGGCTCTCGTGCCATCTATGAAATGCTACACAAAGTATTATTATATGAAATCCAGTAAGCTTTATTCGATTTATCAACCTATACAGTATGCACGTTTATTTTGCCTATAGGTTGGCCATGATTTATTTTTATCCGGTTGACATCTTAAATTAATTCAGAAACCTAGCAATGCGAAAACGTTAGCATTTTAATATTACAGGTTTGGGAGATATTAGGTACCGGGAACGACATACAGGGTGGCCCATCAGTGTGACAAAGTCCCGTATCTCCCTTATTTACAGAGATACAAAAAAAGTTAAATACAAAAGTTGTAGGATATGTCGTGGTCCATAGTGTAAAAATATTTTCAATTATACAGGGTGCTTCGTAAAAAGCTGGTGTTTGTCTTTTTATTTTTTTTAATGGAATGCCCTGTATATTATTGCACATTTAGGTTCTACATAAAATTCTAGATAAATTTTATGTCAAAAATGACGTTTGCAGGCCAAAACATCATTGGCAATCTTTTCTAATCAAAGCCTTTATTAATTAATTGGGGTTGATTTCCTTGTAGAACAGGACCTACTTTAGTAGACTGTGTTGATATTTTTATAATAAATTGATACAGGGTGATCAAAAACGGACAATAAAAAGTAAATTCAAAAAAACCTAAAACGTTCATTTTTATAATTTTATCTTATTTAGCATTAAAAATAAAGGTGACTTTGTATAAGATTGTCTATTCGAAAAACTTGTAGTTTTTGAAATATTGGCCATTTAACATTTATCTATTGTAAAAATGTTATACGGCTTTTAAGATTTGTCGTTAGTTAGCCATGACGGCGTGACGCGCCGAAAAAAAAACAATCGAATTTTGTGTTAGCGTATATTATATCAATTTCATCTAAAACTTAAATCAGAATTTTAAACAATGAATTTTTCACAAGCCGAAATGGTCGATATGATCTTTGTTTTGGGAGCTAGTGACAAGAATGCGCTATTAGCAAGAAGATTGTATCAACAACAGTTTCCCGAGAGGCGGCAACCTGAAAGAAGGGCATCCGAAAAACTTCTGGAGCGTTTTGAAAGAACTGGCAGCGTGGCATATGAAAAAATACTAGGGAAAAACGTGGACAAAATGAGGAAAATCAATTAAATGTACTATTAACAGTAACAGAAAACCCGCATATTGGCCAGCGATCCCTTTCTCAGCAGGTTGGTGTTGAACGAAGTACGGTTCAGCAAATAATGAAGTCTCAAAAAAAGCACCCCTATCATATTCAACTACTTCAGGAGTTGGTTTCCGAAGATTACCAAAGACGATTGGAGTTTTATTTGTGGGCTCAAAACAAAATAAATCAGAAAAGAAATTTTGCTCATTTGATCCACATTTCACAGATACGAATGGGTAGATATACTTCCCAAACTAGATGAACCTTAAATGATTGGGGAGGTGGTGTCGGTAACCATGTAATTGGAGCATAATTCTTTGATCAAAGAGTAACAGGGGAAGTATACTTAGACTTTTAACAAGACCATTTAGATAATTTACTGGCTCAAGTGCCAAATGAAACACAACAAGAAAATGTGGTTTCTTTATGATGGGGCCCCAGTCCATCATACAGGGCCGATCATAACATTTTTAAATGCAAGATATCCAGATAGTTGGATTGGCAGGGGAGGGCCTGTTTCGTGGCCTGCTAGATCCCCAGATCTAACCAAAATGGACTTTAGCATATGAGGGTATGTAAAAGAGCAAGTACCTATATAAAATATCGCCTACAACAAAGGATGACATGACGATTAGAATTAGAAACTGCTTTCAAGATATCAGTGTTGAAACGTATCGAAATTTAAGTAGCGAATTCGAAGGCCGTACTGCACTGTGTATTCGAGAAGGGGGCGGACATTTCGAACATTTAAATAGGCAGTAAGTGTTTGACGTTTATCTAGTATTTTAAGGTAATCCTGTACAACTAGTTATACTCGTAGCTGTATAATAGTGTAAATTTCATAGAATAAGAGATTTTCTTGGTAACTCAATCAAGACAACTTTAATTTTAGTTAGTATGTAAGATTTTTTTATTGTGATGTTTTTGTTATGTTTCTTTTTTTTCTTGAAATTGAACCTGCGTATAGATAACTGTATTTTTCTCTGCATGGGTTTACAGTTCTTGTATAATTTACTGTAAATATTTTCTGGTTAAATAAATACTAAAAAATAAATAATTCATTTTCTATAATAACAGACGAGATTCGGTCTCCTGAGTCATTGTTTGCATACCCTTGCTTAAACAGTTAATAATATTAACTATATATTCCATAGCCAACTAACAATAAACGGTAACAAACCTTAAAAGCCCTATAGCATTTTTAGAGAAATGTTAAATTGTCAGTATTTCGAAAACTACAAATTTCTGGAATAGGCAATCTTTATAGTCACCTTTATTTTTAATGCTAAATAAGATAAAATCATAAAAATAGCAGGCTTCCATTTAAAAAAATGAACTTTTTAGGTTTTTTTTTAATTTACTTTTTATTGACCGTTTTTGATCACCCTGTATCAACTTATTATAAAAATATCAACACAGTCTACTAAAGTAGGTACTGCTCTAGAAGGAAATCAACCTCAATTAATTAATAAAGCCTTTAGTTAGAAAAGATTGCCAATGATGTTTTGGCCTGCAAACGTCATTTTTTACATAAAATTTGAAATTTGTCAAAAACGGTTAGACTTAGGTATAGGATATTATACATGAAATATATCTAGAATTTTATGTAGAATCTAAATGTGCAACAATATGCAGGGCATTCCATTTTAAAAAAGTAAAAAACAAACACCAGGTTTTTACGAAGCACCCTGTATAAATGAAAATATTTTTACACTATGGAATACGACATATCCTACAACTTTTGCATTTAACTTTTTTTTGTATCTCTGTTAATGAGGGAGATACGGGACTTTGTCACACTAATGGGCCACCCTATATATGTCATAAAATTTCGAAATAGGTTATTTTACTTACGAGACCAAATCTGGAGTACCAAGAACGTGTATGTATATTAAAAACAGACCTAAAAAGAGTACGTTATTGACGAATTGTCGAAGAGTGCCATTCATACCAATGCCACTAAAATTCTGTTGAATTGGAAGCGTAAATTCGCCACTTTTATCTTCATGCAAGAAGAATGTCGGGAATATTAGGGGGTTGAAAATTTACAGGATGACCCAGATAACTCCTTAAATGGAAATATCTCTATTACTTTTGAAATTAGAAAAAATATTCCGAATAAAATTTGTTTGATTTCATCTCTTTTAACCAAAGACATATAAAAAAACAATAAACAGAGCAGGCCATTCATAAATTACCAAATATTTACATGTCAACATTAGAAATATTTAGTTTCTACCGGAAAATAGGTATAACAATTAGTATTTTTTTGTGTTTCCATTATCATTTAAGTTTTGTATTATAAATGTATATATTTTTATATTATAATCTACACGGTATACTATAAAGGGAAAAATGTATCTATTCTCTATTTTCTAATAAATGTAATTTTTCTGTCACGTTATTAAACGTTGGCTGCCATGTGGATCACCGGTGATACATACGCATTTATTCTCGCCAGGCCATGTGTAACACATGTGTTTCATATTATGCACAGTTTATTCAAATTCAATATTATTTCTTTGAGCCTACAGCCCAGATAAACCCACACCAGATGCAAAAGATCGGCAAATTCCTCGCCAGCCAACTTTAACCTTGACGTGGCGGTTATACGCGGCCTGCACCAAATAATCTGGGTATGATTATAGAATTGTTCTTCAAAATTAAAACAGTTGGTCCGCACCAATTAAATGAAAACGTGTTTTGTTGGTGGACTGGTTCAGGAGAAATAAAAATTTGCAATAGCCATTCATTTTCTTTTTTCCCAACAGGCGGTCATGGAAATCTTTTGTTATTATGGCTGCTTTGACTTTTTTACAGAAATTCCCTTAATACGCTTTATTGTATGCAGATTTAAGGATATTTTAACATTGAAAATGTTTCTGTTATCCTAATGTAGGGCCTCAAATAGTGAAAAAGTACATGCTACATTTGCCACATTACGTCATATGCGTGAGAGATCCTGTTAGTTTGTTTATTTAAACTTAAATTTGATCATAAGGTATCGGAATTCGTTCAAATGACTAAAATAAATTGGAACTAACTGAAACTAACCGAAAGTTGATTGAACGACTGTCCAAAAATAACCAAAAACACCAAAACGGGCTAAAACGTATCGGAACAGGTTACAAACATTAAAATAAGTTAAAACTTACCAAAACGAGCCAAATTTTAAGGACTAACCAAAACTAACCAAAACATTAAATTTGATTAAAACATATCGGAACCGATTCAAACGACTAATATAAATTGGAACTAGCTAAAAGTAACCGAAAGTTGATTTAATAACTAACCAAAACTAACCAAAAGCAAATAAAAGCACCAAAACGGGCTAAAATGTATCGGAACAGATTCAAAATATTAAAGTAAGTTAAAACTAACCCCAATTAACCGAATATTGGCGACTAACCTAAATTAACCAAAAACATTAAAATTGATATAACGTATCGGAACTGGTTCAAATGACTAAAATAATTTAAAACCAACTGAAATCAACCGAAAATGTATTGAACGATTAACCAAAACAAACCAAAAGTATCCAAAAGCCCAAAAAGGGCTAAAACGTATCGGCACAGATTAAAAATATTAGATTAAGTTGAATTTAACCGAAGTCTGGCGACAAACTTAAAAGACCAAAAACATTTAAACTGGTTATAACGTATCGCAACCGGTTCAAATGACGAAAATAAAATGAAACTAACTGAAAGTAACCGAAAGTTGATTGAATGACTAACCAAAACTAACCAAAACTAACCAAAAAAATTAAAATTGGTAATAATCAAATGACTAAAATAAATTAAAACTAACTAACTGAAAATAAACGTTAAGTTGGTTTCAGTTAGTTTTAATTTATTTTAGTCATTTGCACAAGTTCCGATACGTTATACCCAATTTTAGTGTTTTTTGTTAGTCACCAAAATTAGGTTAATTTGTATTAGTTTTAACTTACTTCCATAGTTTTAATCTATATCGATACGTTTTAGCCTGTTTTGGTGCTTTTAGTTACTTTTGGTTAGTCATTCAATCAACATTCGGTTACTTTCAGCTAGTTCCAATTTATTTCAGTCAATTGAACAAGTTCCGATACGTTATAACCAATTTAAATGATTTTGGTAAATTTTAGTTAGTCGCCAAAATTCGGTTAATTTGGTTTAGTTACTTATTTTAATACCTTTTATCAGTTCCGATAGGTTTAGCCCTTTTTGGTGTTTATGGTTACTTTTGGTTAGTCATTCAATCAGCTTTCGGTTAGTTTTAATTAGTTTTAATTTATTTCAGCCATTTGAACCGGATCCGATACGTTATAAGTTATAACCAATTTTAATATTTTGGTTCATTTTAGTTAGTCGCCAAAATTCGGTTAATTTGGGTTAGTTACTTATTTTAATACCTTTAATCAGTTCCGATACGTTTTAGCCCTTTTTGGTGTTTATGGTCACTTTTGATTAGTTTTGGTTAGTCATTCAATCAGTTTTAGTTAGTTTCAATTTATTTCAGGCATTTGAACCGGATCCGATACGTCATAACCAATTTTAATGTTTTGGTTAATTTTAGTTAGTCGCCAAAATTCAGTTAATTAAAGTTAGTTTCCACTTACCTTAATATTTTTAATATGTTCCGATATGTTTTAGCCCTTTCTGATGCTTTTGGTTAGTCTTGGTTAGTCGTTCAATCAACTGTCAGTTAATTTCAGTTGGTATTAATTTATTTTAATCATTTTAACCAGTTGCGATACGTCATAAACAATTTTAGTGTTTTTGGTTATTTTTGGTTAGTCACCAAAATTCGGTTAATTTGGGCTAGTTTGCATATTTTTAATCTATTTCGATACGTTTTAGCCCGATTTGATGCTTTTACTTACTTTTGGTTAGTCGTTCAATCAACTTTAGGTAAAA
This sequence comes from Pissodes strobi, assembly GCA_016904865.1. NCBI lineage: Eukaryota > Metazoa > Arthropoda > Insecta > Coleoptera > Curculionidae > Pissodes > Pissodes strobi. The sequence goes on from MU182298.1 coordinate 125,425, forward strand.
TTCAGTTAGTTCCAATTTATTTTAGTCATTTGAACCGGTACCGAGACGTTATAAGCATTTCTAATCTTTTTAGTTAGTTTTGGTTAGTCACCAAAATTCGGTTAATTTGGGTTAGTTTGAATTTACTTCAATATTTTTAATCTATTTCGCTGCGTTTCAGCCGGTTTTGGTGCTTTTGGCTACTTTTGGTTAGTTAGTTGTGCAATCAACTTTCGGTAAAGTTTTATTATATTTTAGTCATTTGAACCGGTTCCGGTACATTATAAGTAATTTTAAAGTGTTTGGTTAGTTTTGGTTAGTCGCCAAAATCCGGTTAATTTAGGTTAGTTTTAACTTAACATATGTAATGATCTGATAAGTTTTAGCCCGTTTTGGTGTTTTTATTTACCTTTGGTTAGTTTTGGTTAGTCATTCAATCAACTTTCGGTTACTTTCAGTTAGTTCCAAATTATTTTAGTCACTTGAACCGGTGCCGATACGTTATAATCAAATTTAATGTTTGTGGTTTGTTTTCGTTAGTCGCCAAAATTCGGTTCGTTTTGGTTAATTTTAACATACTTTAATTTTTGTAACCTGTTCCGATAGGTTTTAGCACAGATTTATATACGCTACGCGAATAGCGTATATAAATCTGTGGTTTTAGCCCGTTTTGGCGCTTATGGTTAGTCTTGGTTAGTGGTCCAATCAACTTTCGGTTAATTTCAGTTAGTTCTAATTTTTTAGTTATTTGAACTGGTTCCGACACGTTATAATCAAATTTAATGTTTTCGGTTAGTTTTGG
>MU182298.1:131593-150532 GCA_016904865.1 Pissodes strobi
TAGTGTGAATGTGACTGATACATTAAATACATTAAATGTTTTTACTCCAACTAGTTCCCGTGAAATCAGTCAAACCATAAGTTCTATGAAAAACTAAAAAGCAGCGACTGACGATGGAATATCTATCAGGGTACTGGAAAGTTTACCTGATAGGGCCCTTGCTTAATATCACACGTTATTGATATCTCTTTCATGTCTGGTTCCTTTCCATGTTCCTTTAAATTGGCTAAGGTAATACCCTTGGTACAAGGGCAGTGATCAGTTGACTGCCTCAAATTATAGGCCGATTTCTTTGGCTACCCTCTCCCAGCTCGTTGAAGGCCTAGTGAAAGATCGTCTCTTATTATTCTTAAATAATCATAACATTCTTACTCTTACTGAAAATCAGTATGGATGGGAGCACATCTGATGCATTGTTCGACTTTCTGTCACGGGTTTCCCAGGATATAAATAGGCGAATGGCGACCGCTGCAGTATTTTGTGATATGTCAGAAGCCTTTGACTTTGCTTGTCACGAGGCGCTGCTGCGGAAACTCTTTGCTTACGGCATTCCGGGCGGAGCACTTGGTGGTTCGAGGGCTATCTGTGTGGCCGGGAGCAGTCTGTCCACATAGATGGTATGTCCTCTAGCAGGCAGTGTACTTCATTTCCGTATTGAGGCCAATCCTTTTTTTAATATATGTTAATTATTTGACTATGCTTAATATTGCTGGGCGCTTTACGCCGTTTGCGGATGACACCACCGTATTGTGGCGCGACAAGGATCCTGGGCAGCTGCTGCGAGATATTGAGTTGAATCTCGCTTGAACGTGTCTAAAACTAACCTCATCGGCTTCAACTGTTCTGTTAATGACCTTATATTTGGTGACAACATCATTCAGGTTGTGAACTGTTCTAAGTTTCTGAGTCTGTGTATTGACGAAACCCTAAAACTCTCTCCTCATATCATTAAGTTGAACAAAAGATTAGCATCTGGTTCTTTTTGTGTTCGGGCTACCTCTTGGGAGCTTGATATGTCTTGCCATTTTGGGGAGCTTGCTCTCGATATCTATGTAATCCAAGAACCGCCTGTAAATCCTTTTTTATCAAGCACTCTATTCTGACCCTTCCATCTTTATTTATTCTGGAAATGGCTTGCCTAATTCATAAAAAATCCTCAGCCGGTATATGATACACGTCAAATTAACAATATTCTCTTGTCCATTCCACATTCCAGTCTTGTGAGGAATTCTGTGATTTACAGTGGCATACGATGACATTGATCTGCTGATTAGAAATATTCAAGAGTTAAAAGTCTTTCGCAAAACTTTGCAATGCTCTTTATTGAAGAGAGCTTTATATCCTATTGACGAGTTTTTCAAGCAGAACTAAAAACTTCCTTATATTCTATTTTTAAGTTATAACGTGTATGTCCCACATGAGTTATCAAATTTTTATTGTGGTAAAGGGCTGATAAGCCATTATAAATTTTGACTGCGCTGATGTGGGTACTGTGACTGTGATGATGTATATTACAGAGGTAATATTTGCCACTTAATATGTTTAACTCCCCACCCTTATGTTTTTCTGGTATGTTTTTCCTATTTTGATATTGTTTCATTTTTGAAGTGAAACTTCTTTAGCGAGGGTAGTCAGAAAAAATGCTTATCAAAGTGAAACGCCCGGCCTCTTTAATTAAGCATGTTCCAACCAATAAATGGGTTGAAATTTTCAGGACATGTAGCCGGGGTAAAATGAGGATCCTAATGGTTAAAACTGGACTACGTACCTCCCATCGTTCGGCAGAAGTAGGAGCACAAGGAAAAACTAAAATAATTAATTTCGATAGAACGGGAAGAGCTACGAGGTTGAAATTTTTATGGTAGCACCTACCTCTGAGGGGGATCGGGGCCCTAATTTAAGGGGGGATTTTGGTAAAAAAACCGTTTTTTGCCGATATCTTTGCAACGGAGCCTCGAATCGAAAATCTGACAAGCGATGATCCCGTGTCCCATCTCCCCGAATACCCAAAAATTTTCGAAAAAATGGGAACAAATTTTAAAAAACGTAAAAAATAGTTCGGAAAGTTCCTAAGAGTATTATAAAATGAAATAAGAAAAAAAATAATAAAATAAAAAAATTAGAGAAACGCGGTTTTCGGCAAAAAAGACGAAGGAGTTCAACTACGAGGTCGGGGAGGGCAAAATTTTTTTTGGAAAAAATTGAAAAAATAAACGTAAAAAATGTTCGGAAAGTTAATAAGAGTATTATAAAACGAAACAACAAAAAAAAAATAATAAAAAAGGAAAATTGTTCGGAGAGTTAATAAGAGTATTTATTATAAAACGAAATAAAAAAAATAAAATAAAAACACGAAACGCGGTTTCCGGCGAAAAAAGGTTGAAAAATAGAGGGGAAAAAATTAAAGTGTCGAAACCGGGGGCAAAAGTTCAGAAAAAAAGTAAAAACTAGATTCCTTATATCTCTTTCAGAAATTTCACTTCAGTTGTGTGCTTATAAAGGCGATTTTTTCTATATTTTGTATACATTTTATAAAGCTTTGTCAATAAGAAATGTTACGTGTAATATTTTTTGGACAATAAAGCACTTTTGCCACCAAAATATTGAATATTTTGCTGCTCACTTAAATATACATCATTTAAAAACTGTCATGTTGGTCTTAACAACAATTATTTTTTTAACTGAATATGATATCTTAAGACAGAAATACTACTATAGAATAATACGTTCGTATGGACTTTAACTTACAATACAGTAAACAAACCAATTGAAACTAAATGGCATCATTGAACAAAAAAAATAGAAATCGATAGCAGTATTTTTCCAGTGCAACCTTCAAAAATACAAAACTAATAAATTGTTTGGATTTAAATATTTGAGAACTACGGCCCCGGCAATCATTCCTACTACCTAGGCCTTTATTATATTTTGATGCTAAATAGACTCTGATATAAGTAGTGTCCGAAATCTATGAAAAACTTTTCAACACTAGTTAATTTCAACACGCGTGCGTGGTATTAATAAAGGGCTTATTTCGTTTTCATAGGTGATCGTATAGAGAAAATAGTGTACAATACTAGTGTGAAACTATGTTTCAAAAACCTCGTTTGAAAACCATAGTACTTTCAAGATATGTTATGTAATATACACTGCTTAAAAAAATTAGAGGAACACTTCTTGGCATCTCTATAATTTTTATTGTGGAAATGCATAATACATAATATTAGACATTTTAATCGAATTAGCCTTTACTTGATGGAGATTAACCTTTACTTGATGGAGATCCATAACTAAGAAACGCTTAAATAAGTAAACCACTTAAAGATTTCCACTAACGAAAGTTAGTGGAAATCTTTAAGTGGTAAATTGAATTTTATTGTTTAGGGAATTTAAAAATGTAAAAAAGGTATCTAAGTTTCTGTTGGTTCCTGTAAAGATGCAAAATATGTCATCCACATATCTACCCCAAAAACTCAACTGAATAAAAAAGAATTTACAAGTATTTATAAGTCTCCTACTACATCCGGGCCGAAAGGATTTGATTGAATTGTCAATTACGAGTGACCCAGATAAAACATTGCTTAAAGTAATACTCATTATTTAATATTGTAGGTATTCAACATGATGCAAAAGCCACCAAATACTGAAAAAACTGCGTGATTCACATAATGCTTAAGGACTTGACGATGACTGAAGAAATACCCTGCTTCAGTCACCGAGGAAGTCTGGCAGAAATTCTGCAACCATGTAAAAAAAATTGAAGACCACTTCTGGGTGAATGATCAATATATGGCAGAAGTTGAACCATTGATTATTCCATGGGGTAACGACTTCGATAGCGACAGCGACTCGAGTCACAGTGATAGTGCTACAGAAAAAAGCGATTCAGATAAACAAAATAACAAGTAGGCAAACGTTTCTTTTTTTAAATAATTTCTTATTACGTTTTTCTTAAAAAGATGATCTAGATATTTACATCATACGGAATCAATTTTCAATCAAAGGGCAACTCTTACTTTGTCACAGGCCGTTTTGTCCGGCGTATATCGATGCGTAAATCACCCTAGAAATGTCACCCTTCACACGGTTCCGAACGCATTCGTAGGTAATAACGGGGGACCCTCGTAGTTATGCCGTCCGACTTGATTTCGTCGCTCCTCCGATCGAGAAATTTTAATAAACCCGCACTGCGAAATGATGCGATCTTCAACAAATTGAATTTAGCGCGCGAAGATTAAGTTTGTGTCCGGCACCATCGCATACTGCTTTGGGATTGGTTGATGGGATTGAGCGTCGCACGCATTTATTCTAATTGTCTATGAATAATTGGGAATTCCATTAATTGAAGTGGCTTAATGACAATGTCCTTTTGGCTACCCTGGGTAGTTTTTTATGAGGACGCCTGTGGATCGAAATCCCAGGGTTTTATCGTTTAATTCCCTTGGATGAATTATTGAGAGGAACATGTGATCGACCATACTGGAAGTTCATTAGTTGTGCGAGTTTCTTCCGAGGTAAGAATTTTGGTGCGGTACTGCTCTTCGGCTTTCGGTCGCTTGGGTCACTCTTTTACGACAAACCGAGTCAAGCAGTCATTTTAGACGCCGCGCCGGTCGGAGTCAGTTTCAGTCTTTAGTTGTACCGTATCTTTTCGTAAGTGTTGATGTCTGAAACTGCCCTTTGTGGGATTTGAGTGCTGCTTTGCAAGGTAAGTTGAGTTTATTTGTGCATTTTTTTTGTCTCTCTGTGAACGCCATCATTTTGTGACGCATGTGGGCAGATTTTTAATTCCCTTTTTAATCTTTTACAGAAGCCCACTTGCCCAACTAAAAGCCGTCTAGCGTTAAGCGACTGGCTACCCCCCTACACAGGTAATTTTTTTTTTTTTTAATTCTTATTTCTTTTTTTGCTTGATGGTTGATTTTGATCACCGAGTTATAATGCTCGTCCATTAAGAGTTACGTATGGAACCTTGAATATGTGTTCGTTCACAGGGGTCTACGGTTGGGGTTACTACCGTTTGGGTCAACGACTACCGTTGGGGTTACTACGTTAACGTCTACCGTTGGGTTCATTTCTACTGTGAGGCCCATTGCCACCGTCGAGTTGCTCTTCGTTATCTACGAGCATCGTTAGCAACAGAGTGTTCCTTGGCTACGCCTGTCAAGGAAGTCAACTTCCTACTGTGAGCAGTTCTTTCTGGAAGCTGCCTGAGAAGTTACTCATCGACCAAGTGAGCAATTTCCATTTTATTTTCTTTCCCATCTATCGATATTGCGGCAAATTTGTGTAATTAATTACGAGATCTAATTATAATTTTTTTTGGCTTTGTTTTCAAACAAAGAATAGCTTTTTTTAACTTCTTTCTCCTTAATGAAGGCAACCTTTAGTCATTCAAATTCTCTTTTAAATGAACTTTAAATTTTTGGACAATCTTGTCAAGTCTAAAATACTTGATTTTATTTAAATTAAATTCTCAAATTTTCTCTCAAGCAAACTTTGATTTTTCTTCATCATTTTTGGGTAATTTTGATGAGCCTAAAATGCTGGCTTTTATTTAATCGAATTATAAAGTTCAGTTAGATCCGCTGATCTATAGTAAATCAGATTTTGGATCGAATGTTTCTTTCTTTTTGAACTATTACTTGACTGACGCAATAACGTTGTAGGTCGAACTAGTTTATTATTGTTCTCAATTTTCACGATTTCTGGCTTACGCTAGATAACCGTATATCAGATAGCTACTAGTTTTGATACAGCCTAGTAGACTTTGCGTTATTTTTAATTGTTTTTATTGCGGCCTTTGATAGTTTCTTTACTCGAACAGATTGTTTATTATCTCTGTCCTACTGTGAACTTGACCGTGGAGTAAATTGCCATATGTAAAAGTCTGTAATTAATTAGTGGCTATAATAACGCCAGGTCTAACTAGTTTATTTATATATTGTCTTTGCAGCAGTTATCAACGAAACCTAACTGAACTGAATAGCATAGTTAGTTATTTATACGGTATATGTGACGGATCATGATTCGATAACCGTGAATTAATCTTTAATTAGGTGATTACTCGGGCTAATTGAACTTACATATAACGAGAAGTTATTCGCAGTGTCGTGACTTTCAACACATATTACTGACGTTCTTTTATTAATGCTTTACGCGACCGTCATCAATTACAAGTAAATATATCGGAATTTGTTTAGAGTAAGCGTGTGAATTATTTTCACCGAGTAAAGCCTACCTTTAAGAGTACAGTAACCATAAGAATTGACTACTGAAATTCTCTTCAACTTAATTTTCTTTTCTTCCTCCTGACCAACAGTGATATTTTATTGTTAGGTAATAACAAATCCTTTGTTTGTTTATTTACCTGTTCTATTTAATTGATTTTTTTTGATCGTGACTTTGAGGGAGAGGCCCATTACAGTAAGTATCTGTTTCTTTTATTATTTTGCGCTCATTAATTGAATCATTCGGACTTACGTTTGATTAACATTCGAGTATTCCTGCATCGTTTACTTTAGTTATCTTTGATTAATTTTTGAGTATTATTCTCATCGACTTTAGTTTTCGGTTAATTTGGGGTACTTGCTTTATACCGATTTGATTTTTGATTAATTTCTGGGTAATTATTTTTCTGACATTGTTACTGATAAATTGTCGGCTATATTTAATTTAATTTTCTAACTTATTTTTGCTGTTTTATTGATAGATTTTCCTGATAGAAATAAATAACGGATTTTTGGTATTCATTTATCTTGTCGCGAAGCTTAAGCTAAAACGAGTTCCATATTTCAACTTTGGGGTAGTTCTCACTTTTGCTGTCTAAAAGCCCGTGGCGCCTTAAATAAATTAACCCGCTCCCTACTCTCCGGCATTTGAGCTAGGGCCTAATTTATACGCTCGGCGACAGCTCGTTTTAGCCTACGCATTGACATACTTTATTTCTTTATTTCATTCAATATCTAATTTTAAATTCTCAAAATTAAAATTTTTCTTTCGATTTGAGATTATTCACTCCCAGTTCCTTCTAAGCTGGAGTGAAGGTTTGCGCCAATTAGAAGGAGAAAAAGAGCGTAATAACTTCACTAAGACGCTGCATTTTATTTTTGTGGTATCTAATTGACTTTTGAAGCAATATGTTGCTGTTACCATGTTTACTAGATCTCGATATTAAACATAAGTCACTTTATCGCCACTTGCTTTTTTATTATTATTTTTTTTAAATTGTTAATCATCATATTTTAAGAATATGTTTAATATGTATATCATTTCCACAATAAAAGTTATAGAGATATAAAAATTCATGAAGAGTGTATTATTGTCTATTAATAGTAGAGTAAAATACCGAGGAAAAGTAGTCAAAAAATTTTTTTGAGGTATAACCAGTTCAGTCCATTAAAATATGATTACATATGTTCCTGGCTATATGAAATGGGTGATTACGACTTTTTTTATAGGTTCAGACTTTTTTTATAGCTAAAAACGTCGAAAATTTTAATAAATCAGTTTGCCCACTTTTTTATACCTAACACCTCATAACTCTGGAAATACTCCGTATATTAAAATAATTTTTCTTGAGATGATATATAACATTTAAGCGAAGGGAACAGTCATAATGTTTTCAATGATTTTTATTATAATTTTTTTTTAATGGTATATGAACTTGAAAGTTTATATTTTGAATAAGCTAGTTTTCGACCAGTGACAAACTTTTTTAATTTTGAAATTTTCTGGGTGTCACCAGCGTGAAAGTTTTAGCCAAAAGTACAAAAAAGTTATAAAAAAAGTCCATCCGCGCGCGCCCACTGCAGTCCGTATCTCGTTTAGTTAACGCGCCGCTTTAAATAACATAATATTATGTAAATGGATATCATGTTAATTGGCGATATTGTATTTCTTGTTTAATTTTTGCTTCATTGTAAGTAATGTTTTAAACAAAATATATGTATATAGTTATAGTGAAATGTCTATTGCTATATATATAACAATGTTATTCAAAATTAAGCATTTTTATATAGTGCCTTAACTTGTACAGTTTCAATATAAACACAATAATTTTATGTTATTCGACTAGCTTAATAGGTATCAGTACATATATGAAAAAAAATCGTTTAATAAATATAAAAAAAATTTTTTTTCAAATATAATTTAGTAAAAATCTTCAACTTCAGAATCGGACGAGCATTCTTTGGAAGTAAGTAGTCTATTATCGCACGCATATTTGCAGTCGCTGCAACACTTAAGTCCTTGTGAAACACAAGAGCACCTATTATTATTACAATTTTTATCAGAACATCAAAATAATAGAGTTTTTCCCACAACATCTGGTACTGGATCCTCTAACGAGAAAATTGGGGCCCATGATTCATTTTAAAAAGTCTATCCATAGTTACTGGGATTCTCGAATGTCACTTTGTTTACGTGGCTGCTGTACCATATTTTTAACTGATATATACATCTAAAATAAACATTTTAAACTATTAGTTATCCTTAAAAATAATACAAAAATTATAGACATTTCAGAGTTTACCTTTTTAGATGTTGTTGGAATGCCTCATCCGTCGGAGGTAATTCTGATGCTGGCCGATTTGTAGATCGTGTTAACTTATAACGTAATTCGTTAAGGTTGCGAATTCCTGGCACATTGTTCTTATACAAAAACAGAATATATTGCTGACATACATCAATAGCGTCCTTTTCAGAAAGTTCTGGAAGCTTCTCGAGGTCTTCCAACTTGTCGACATGTTTACACAAAACATCAAAAGCCGTTATAGTAAGACAGTGAACGGCTAATAATTTTTTACAAATTTTTTGTCCAATATTTGCTACAATTTGGGACAAAGACACAAAGTGCGTACTTGTATATATACTGCGGCCCAATTGCATGAATACGTTATGTCCGGTCATATCAGGAATCATACAGTAATAATGAATTAGCAAAATGAAAATATCAGTATTTACAGATTTTACTAAAATCGAATTGCAACTTGGAAGATCATTTAAGACGTGAAGTATTATTCTGGTATCTGCTTCTTTTTGGTTACTATTTAATTTTTCGAAACTTTGCATATTACCGTTTCTGGTTATCAAAAACAACTTTCAGTATTTTAAATCCTCCTGCTATTATTATTTCTTCCTCATTATCAAGTATAGATGGTCCCTTTTCCAAAAAATAGTTGGTTAAATAATTTAATAATGATTGCTTATTTGAAGAAGACTTTATAAATTCTTTAAATTTCGGAACTTTTCGTTCAGTAAAATCTCCACGTCTTTTTCTTTCGGCATTTTTTAATGAATTTGAAGAGTAAGTATGAAACACCAAATTTATCAACTTTGCTTTGTGTTTTCGTCCTTCCCTTAAAATTTTAGTAACAGATATTTCTGCAAGGTCGCTAAAAGTAATCAAAGAAGCAGCAACTAATTCTTGCACAGATACCATTCCGTCAATAATAATTGAATCTACGGCGGGACATTCGGTTATGTTTGGTGCAAAACTTCCTATTTTTCTTGCTAAGTCAGATTTTGCCGTCTTCCTCATCGTACCATCCTCGTGAAATAAAGATAGTGGAACCAATGTTAATTCGTGCGTTAATATATCTGACAGGTCTAGCTCTTGAAAGCATGACAAAGCTAGTCTGTGCTAGACAAAACACATAAACCCAAAACCTAATGCGCGTATAAGTGCTGAAACATACATTGCGTTTTAGCGGGAGCGTTTTAAAGGGTCCTGTTTGGCGGCAACATGTTATCGCCGCGTTCTGTCGCTGCGTCTTGACCGCATATGTTTGTGTCGACTGTTCGATTTAAAATTATAGGTTGTCCTCATCCCGCCAAACAGGACCCGTTAAAAGGCTCCCGATAAAACGCAATGTGTGTGTGTTTAAGCCCTTAAGCCTCTTTCAGACGATACGGATTTTAGCCGGTCCGGTTTATTCTCGTCCAGTAGTGCATTAAACTAATTGTCACAAGGTTTTAATGGACCACTCACGTTAAAACCAATAGAAACGGACCGGCTAAAATCCGTATCGTCTGAAAGAGGCCTTTAGTTTGGCGTCGCCGCGCCGCTCGGCCGGTCGCCCGGCTCTGCAGTCGCCGCGCATGAATAACAATAAATATTTCAAAAACTATACATGATAATTGATTGCGGTTTTTTTTTTAACTTCTTTGTAGTTTTAACTTGCAACACGTTTTTTTAATGATTGAACCCAAAGATATATTTTTTCCCCAATTAATTTAAAAAAATGAACCTAGCCCCGGAGAGTCGCGTTACAAAGCCCGGCCCCTGTCGTGGGGTCGTTTGAGCGCCACCCGTTCTAGCCAGCTAAACGGAAAAAGCTCGGCAGGTGTTGTACCGAGTGGCTAGATTCGCTCATAAAATTAACCGGTTCTTAATTTCAAACTATCAAAAAAAATAAAAGAGAATAATTATGGCACTATAATCAGCTAACTTAACCTATCAAGAAAACACAATCTAAAAATTTAATGGACACTATATTTGCTACTAAATTCTTTTTTTTGCAAACACAGCAACAATCTATCCGGAGAAAATGGTTATATTAAAAAAAGGTGGTGGAGTAGACAAAAGAATGTTAAATGACTTAAAGTAATTAATAAAATAAACTGAGTACAATATGAAGATTGTACGTACAGAGACCAATTCAGTTGGAAAACCTCAGTTCTATATGCCTTATCACTAAATGCACTAAACTCTACTTATCAAAGTGATCACTTGGCGCAGACTAAGCTTCTTACAACTAGGTATGCGTGCGCTAATAGCTGCACTGATGGTGATAATATGCCGCAATGAGCGGACGCAATGATTAGATCAAAAAAAAAAACTTGAGAAGTTAATAAAAGCAACAGATCAGATTAAAACTATGGTTAGCTTGATTCATATGATAAAAAGATAAAATTCAGGGCAGTTATATCTGCCGACTAATTAATGAAATGAAAAATTAATGAAAAGAATGAAGTTATCCAGCCGCTTGACTTTTAAAATGAGAAAACAACTCAAAGCAATAAGATTAACTGGTCAGATAAACCAGTGAATAAATGTAAATTAAATTAATTAAAATCAATGAGCTACCTCAATTCAATGTTCGATTTATATCAATAAAAGCAAACGGAGAGTAAACAAAAGACACAAAACTTATACCCAAATCCCGTCGTCGAACTCTGTGCAGGAACCACCAGTTAAGGCCCTTCGTCAGCCTTCCAGGGAAAAAAGTTGTGGACCTGCTTCCGGCCTTTTAGAGAACAAGTTGCAGTTCTTTAATTCAAGTTCGGGCCCAGCAGAAGAAATTGGTTCACCAGGTAAACTACTGGCCCAGCAGAAGGAATTGGTTGATCAAGTAAATTTCTGCCCAGTAGAAGAACTTGCAGTCCTCCAAATAAACTCTGGCCCAGCAGAAGGACCCTGAAATAATCCAGTACGCATTAAATTAAGCCCCCTTACTTTAATAAAAAATCATAGACCCCCTCCCTCTTTGCATAAATACATCTTCTTTATAAAACAAATTTTCCCAGACAAAAAACCCCATGGACTTACAGTGCAATAAAGCAAATAAAAGAGATATTAAGGTTCCGGCAACTTGAATATAAAAAGATAGATATGAATCACCCCTAAAAGAATATATAACTTCCCCATATGATCAAAATTAAAGTTGCATTAAAATAAAAATTCGGATCAGGTAAAATGGAGTAGATAAGATAACACATGGGAAAAGCAAATGGCGTTATGTGCACAAAAAAATAAAAGGTAGATAAGCAGTCAATTTCATTAATTTAGGCAAAAATGGTAGCGATATTTACCTCAGATTCGGACTTGAGGGTATATTAGAGGAGATTCGACGGTCTCGGTCTTATGGGACGAACGTGGAAGCCGCTATAAATAATGGAAATACAAAAATTTTAGCAAAATGGCGGTCAAGTGCTTCATAGGCCACAGAAAAAGGAATCCAGAGAAAATGCTTACCTAGTACAGCTTGTAGAGCCCGAATAATCGGTCGTGTCAAAACACAAACAGAAACGCACGAAAAATCCCCTCAAAAGGGTTGTATTATTTCACAATACGCAAAACGTGCAGTTTCTCGCTATACTGGCAAACGTTCCCCAGGCGAACAAAACTAGAAAAGACCTCCTTCCGTCGTCCGTCAATTTGCCTTAAATTAAATACTGCGAAACAAGTAGTAATGGGCTGAAAACTTCACGAGTGTTTCGATACAAGGAATAATTCTAAGAAAATAAACGCCTTAATTCTCGCTTATTATGGTGATAAATGACGGCGGAAGCCACGAGTAGTGAGCTAAAATTACATTCTTCCAGAAAGGCTAGGAAATGCTCTGACAGAAATAATAAACCTTCAGAAATCTAAACCGGGAATGAAAAACGCGCGATAACTAGCCCATTCCTATTATTTTGCAAAAACCTTACAAAAAAACTGGTCCGCTGTACTGAACGAGAAATATATTTAAAGCAGAGGTCCAAAAACGATCTCCGGAACAGCAACCTAGGGTTCTCAAAAGGTAATAGAATATTCAAACTGAAATTAAATTATGGTTCAATAAGTCAAATGCAACGTATTTGCAGGCTAACTGAATTCTTTAAAAATATAAATCGACAAATCAAGCCAAGTTAACTTAATAATAAGGTACATACATCGCTTATCAACTAAAATAGATAATCACAATCGATTCTAAAAGCTAATACGAATATATAGCTAATCTATACTTAAAATATAGGTAATTTTACATTGAGAAAAGAGGCAATTTCAAGCGAATTATTAAATTCAGAATTAATAAACCGATGAGTGCAAAATACAGCATAGGTTTTTCCCTAAATGCGGCATATAAATGAAATTTTAAAATTGGCAAAATCGAACTGTTACAAACTAAAACTTTTACGCTGGTGACACCTAGAAAATGTTACAAATAAAAAAGTTTTTCGCTGGTCGAAAAGCAGCTTATTCAAAATATAAACATTCAAGTTTATATACCATTTAAAAAAAATAAGAACAAAATCCAATAAAAATATTATGACTGTGGTCTTTGCTTAAATGTTATTTATCCTCTCAAGAAAAATTATTTTATTATACAGAGTTTTTCAGAGTTATGAGGTGTTATGTATAAAAAAGTGGGAAAATTGTTTTATTAAAATTTTCGACTTTTTTAGCTATAAAAAAAGTCTGAACCAATAAAAAAAGTCGTAATCACCCATTTCATATAGCCAGGAACATAGGTAAACATATTTTAATGGTCTGAACTGGTTATACCTCAAAAAAAATTTTTTTTAAGAAGGAAGCGACTTTTTATTTGTATTTTACTCCACTATAAACCTCATGACTAAAGACCGGGTTTTATGCATTTTGCACTTATTTAATTAAAGAAAATGCTGAGGGCATTTTAGGATCATCTTACTAAAAGTCTCACTTCCTTTCTGATAAATCAGAATTTGCAAAAAAATAAAAAAAAAGCCTTTGCCTTGGGGAAACGACCTCCAACATTTACGGTAGGACTTAAGAGATGTTAGTTTATGGCATTTAGTCATAAATGAACCCCGCCATATTATCAACTTGAATGCACTATTATAGAGTTTTCGGTACCCAAAGTTATTTCCTTAGAATAAAATATACCAGACAGTTTTTCGGTACACCTGCACCTACGGCAGTTAAGCGAAGCCATAGTGTTTGTTCTACATACACGCGCAGCATCCAGACTCCGTAGAAAGCAGAAAGTCATTAAAGTGATAAAAATATTAATTTATTAACGCGGATAATTGTGGAGAACAAGCGAAGTATTTATTTACAGCGTATCTGAAATTAATTTGGCAGCTTACGTGGGATGCGGCGTTGCCAGATTTCGCAGGACTACAGACTATACAAAACAAGGTATATTTACGTCCACTTTGATTTCAAATTGCCCTATCCTATGCACTTCGAAGTACAATTCGATCTTGCTGGAAAGCCAGGACGGCACTATTGCTCGCGACCTTATTACAGGTGTTCGAATCTGCGTGACAGATACTACTTCCGGTTACTACGCCCTTTGACACTATATATTGTTTTCGCAAGAGAAATCTAGGCTTTTTCTTCTCGTCCAGCGCTCCATGCGTCGGGGCAGAAAGCACGACCAAGTTGTAGCCGAAATTATCTTGGCTATTTTTGACCATCCTGTCTAAATACCGTTTGTTTTTAAATGGGAATTGTATGGCAAATATAGTGACCGGTTCCGTTTTTGAATTATCGGCGTGACTTGTCGCCACGTTTCGTGAAACCTGCCGCCACGTTCCGTGAAATTTTCCGAGGAGAGGAAGAGACCAATTTCTTCCCGAGAGACAGAATTCATTTATTAAGGGAGAATTCTGAGCCGTACCAAAGCTTTTTTTTGTTGGAGTGACCCCATCAAGTTATACGTTCGCCCATCAGAGTTCTCAACTCGGCCAGAATAGAGTTATACACCTATTTGTTTTCTATATCTACAACTATGAATTGCTGAATACCGATTATCTTTGCCTTTCTTATCGCTTAGTTTCATTTTGATTAATGAATAATTATCAAATATTTAGTATCGCCTTATTTCATTTTGATTAATGAATATATAATTAAATGGCTTTCGGTCATTTAATTGATTATTGTATTTTCCTTACCGCTATGTAGCATTTTGTTTAATGAATACATAATCAAACGACACCAGGTCGTTTACTGTTTTTATCGTATATATATATATTTTTTTCGTTTATAAATGATTACCTACCGCTTTAGTTTAGTAACTCTCTGTTAAATGACCCTAGGTCATATATTATCTCAAGTCAATTCCGTTCACATTTTAACAATAGGTCTGTAATTAAACTGATGGCCATTTGCTTTCGAGCAAGGAAAATTTCGCCTAAATTTAAAACTAAATATTTTTTTAACCAGATATGATAGCGACCTTCGGTTTTTAATGATTAATAGACTTATCCCTTAGGAAAAGCTTTTCGATATTGGGTTTTTTCAAACTTTCAAAAATATTATATACAGGGTGTGAAAGAAGACGGTGCATTTGTAGATCTTCAGGTGCCACAAGGGCATTTTCGAGATGTCTCGGCAAATCAGTGACTGATACTCGCAGAGTAAGTGCTCTGACGTTTCAGCCATAGTTTAGCAGAATCTGCATTGTTCCTCAGTGGTTTCCCCATTTTCTTGATGTGGCACCTCCAGGGGGCCATCCAGTGAAAAGGTATACGACCAGTATTATCTCGTTTTTTTGTAGCTTGAGAAGCCTTTTTGTGTAGTTAGGCGAGTGAGAGATAAGTCTTTTGGCTGTCTCTGCCCAGGTGCATTGGTCCAATGTGCCTCTTCCGCCTTTTTTTCCCAATTCCTGAGTTCATTCATTACGTGTCCTCTAGTGATGACACAGAATGGTTCAGGCCTGCAAAAGGCAGTCTGTGCAACATTCCATGAGAGCTGGTCAGCGGCTTCGTTGCCTTCCACAATCTCGTGCCCTGGTACCCACATTAGGGTGAGTCTGTTTCTGTCTGCCAGTTGATCTGCAGCCATCCGACGACCCCACACTAGCCGGGAGTTGATTCTGCTAGATGCTAGCGCTTTTAAGGCTGCTTGACTATCTGATAGGATATAGATCTTTACACCTCTTAGGCCTTTCTTGGCATATTCAGAGATGGCTATATTGAGAGCATTTAGTTCTGCTTGAAAGATTGTGGCAGTGTTTCCTTAAGGTGCAGAGATTCGACACCAAGATCCGTAAACTCCGGATCACACTCCTTCTTTCATCTTTGATCCATCTATGGACCAGACAAGTAATCCCCTCTCTAGTTGTTTTAGTCTTTCCCCTGTAATATTGCGGTCTTCAATTGCCACTTCAAAGGAGGGATCAAAATGGAGTTTTGTTTCCATTGTATCGGTTGGTTTGATCATCGTCTCTATTTGGATGTCCTTCAGAATTTTAAGTTGTCTATACGCAATGGTCCAGGCCTCCTTTTCTATGCATATGTGCAGCGGAAGGAGGTCAAGTAGGGTTTCCGGAGCTGCTGTGGGCACGTTTTCATAGCCCCTGTTATACCCAGATAGGCGAGCCTTTGTACTCTTGTTAGCTTTCGCTGTGTTGTTATTTCCTTTGTTTTTACCCATCACACTAAGCAGGCGTAGGTTATAATAGGCTTTACAGCAGTGTTATAGGACCACCAGATGATGGAGGGTTTTAGGCCGCATGTTTTACCAAAGAGTCGTCGACAGGCCCAAGGCGCTACTTTTTTGATAGTTCTTTCCAGGTGTGGGTTCCAAGTTAGTTTCCGGTCAAGAACGATGCCAAGATACTTAACCTCTTTTGAAAACTCTACTGTTGTCCCTCCCAAAGTCGGTGCTTTAATGACCATCTTCCTTCTTTTTGTGAATGGGATCACTACGGTTTTGCTTGGGTTGATATTTAGTCTTTCCTGTGTATCCCATGTGCTGACAAAGTTGAGTGCACTTTGCATACGTTCTGAGAGAACGTTGTCATGCTTGTCTCTTCTCATATTATTATAACTAGGTCATCTGCGTAACCTTGGACTTAAGTAAGTCTTACCATAGATCGTCAACAACCAAAGACCAAAGCATGGGCGATAGGTCCCCTCTTTGAGGGCATCCCTTTATTACTTTGACTGTGACGGCTGTTTCTTCAATGGTCACGGCGCGGCGACCTCACGGCTGGTTAGCATGGATTTTATCCATTTTCTAGTGGTTGGTTCCACTCCTCTGCGGGTTGTGGCGCGCGGAATGGATTCATGTGAGGTGTTGTCAAATACATCCTCTATGCCTGGAAATGCACACTGCGCCACTCCTTTTTCAGCCAGTGCCTTCTCTATATCGCGAACGAGGTTTTGAAGAGCATGGGTGGTAGATTTCGATAATTGGTAGGTGAATTGTTTTACATGCAGTGGAACATTAGGAGGTTAAGCTAATGGGACGGTAAGACATTGGTTCCTCTTGTGATCTTTGGTATGCACGCTACCTTCAATATCATCCAGTTTTTGTGAATGTAGCCCAATGTAAAGCTGGCTGCGGAAATTGATTAAAGTGTGGTAGTAGGTGCTCTATACCTGGATGATTCCATCTACTCCCGGGGATTAAAGCTATGTATCGCCCATCTGATTGTTTTTTGTAAAGATCTTGTTGGCTAGCCCTTTTACCCTTTTTGTAGGCCGCTGAGCGATTTCAATGGGCTCGCCCTCTTGTGCCAGCTCTTCTTTGGCAAGTATGTTTAATCCGGGAAAGTGGGTTTCTAGAAGAATCTTTAGACTTTCTTCAGGTGTCTCAGCACAGGTGTCTTGGGTTCTATTCTTTAGTAGGCCGATTTCATTTGAGTGCTACCTGGATAGCAGTTTTGGTAGACGAATGGACGGTGCTAATTCATCTATCCCTTCATAAAAGGACCTAAAAGTCCTTCTTTTGAGTCCCCGAAGCTCTTTGTTATACTCGGATAGGGTTTTATGATAGTTATCCCAATTCTCCAGGCCTTTGGCTTCATTGAAGGCTTTCCTCGACTCAGTGTTGGGCCTGTTTAGTGTCTTGTTCCAACATGGCACATCCCTTTCGGTTGCCACCTGTTTCGTAAGAGGCTATTATAGCACTTGCTAAGTGTATCGGGGCTACATCAAGTTCCTCAGTAGTTAAATCGGATAGCGGTTCGCCTTCAAGCTCCGACTTTAGATGCTAAACACCTAAACAAATACATAATGATCGGTTTGTTCGGCAGTCTGATAATAAATCGAGAGCAGCTTGGAAAATTATAAATAAGGATATCAAAAGTAATAAAAGAGAGAAGGGGAATCTCTAATACCGGATACACATTGGCCAATATATTTGCCGAAACATTTGGAGAATCATTTGTGCACAATTATGGCAAACACACAATGGACGTATTGTCAAAATGTTTGTGGATGGCACAAATAATGTGAGCAAAGACCTGCTCGAATCCCTTTGATTTGTCGCGATTTACCGACAACGAAGCGAATACCGGTAAACTTTGCCAAGCCGCGGCCAACCCCGACAAACATACCTCTCAGGGAGCCCGGCTTCACACATTCGTGTTGGCCGAGGTTTGCCCGACTAGGCCCAATGTGTATGCCCGGCAATACGAGAAGACAATGGCATCATATTGACATGAACTCTGTAGCTTTAGTCCCAATACCTTCAATACTTTTCAAAAGGTCTGCAAACTTCCTAATAGAGCCAGTGACACATTTAATCAATAATTCTCTGGTCAACCGATGTTTTCCAAACACTCTGAAGGAAGCTGAGGTAGTTCCTTTAAGGCAAATACGCAAGATCCTCACAATTACAGACCGATAGCTATCTTGCCTAGATTGTCAAAGTTTCTGGAGCGTATTATGTCTCTTCTCAAAAAAAATTAATATGCTTAGATCTTCACAGCATGGCTTTCGACGCGGCCATTACACAGATACAGCTGTTAGTTCTTTCTAAAATATTATTTAAGAAAATTTAAATATCAAACACACGTGTATTGGCATATTCATGGATTTTGGCAAGGCTTTTGATCTGGTGGACCACGCAATACTCCTGGAGAAACGTTTTGACAACGGTTTGAGAAGTAAAATTCATTATTGGTTAAGATCGTATCTTTTTAACCGTTAACAGTTCGTGGATGTGGATGGTACCAAGATTAAACATGTTAAATGGTGCGGGATACCGCAAGGTTCCATTTTAGGGCCCCTGCTGTTCCTATAATGTATAAATGATTTGCCTGACATTTGTGATTACCGTAGCAAAACTATGTTGGCTGCTGGGGAATCAACTGGGTGATACGCTTAAAGTAGCTCAAAGTATGTTGAACAGGTTCTATAATTGCTTTAGTGCTAATAAGTTATATTTGAACGTTTCTAAGACAAGTTTCGTGGGTTTTACACCCCAGACTAGGGTTATTAAAGAGTTATATCTGT
>MU182298.1:160532-222051 GCA_016904865.1 Pissodes strobi
TTTTCTCTTATTTCTAAAGGCTTTTCAAACTCGTTTACAAGACCGAGACCGTCGAATCTCTAGTAACCCTCACACACGAGCGAGGTAATTATTACTACAGTTTTTTTTTGTCTAAATTAATGATTTAATTGCTTTATCTGTGTTAACCTTTCTTTTGTACATTGTCCACCATTTGCATTCCATAGGTTATCTTATCTACTCCATTTTATCAAATCTGAATTTTAATTTTAATGTGACTTTAGTTTTGATCATATGGGGAAGTTTATATTTTCTTTTAGGGGTGATTCATACCTATCTTTTTTATATTCAAGTTGTCTGTACCTTAGTATTTCTTTTATGTGTGTGATTTAATTATTGTGGTCATGGAAAGTCCATTAATAATATTTTGGGGGAATTTCTTTTATAAAGAAAATATATTTATGCAAGGGGGGCTATAGTTTTTTATTAAAGTAAGGGGGCTTTGTCTAATGCGTATTGGGTTATTTCAGGATTCAAATGCCGGGCTACCAGTTTGGTTACCAGGCTACAACCAGCGAATATTAACTACGACAAGAAGGCCCACTTAATGGCCAGAAAGCGCTACAAAGGAATCGTCGTTGATTTTCTTCGTTGCCTGGTAACGATCAGCAAACTCCACCGCACACAGGTTGAATTTAAATAAAAGCTGGCCATAAACGATATTTTCGTTTGCGGTATATTTAATCAAATTTATAACGAAATTATTTATAGCACTCTAATACTCTAATTGGCATTGGAAAAACACAATGGAGATCTTCTGTATTGTTTGCCGCGCCCTGTCAAACTTACGTTATGGTTTTTTTTATTATTATCACCAAATAAATATTTTGATAAAGTTTGTATTCAACTGGATGTTTCAAAAATCAGTTAACGTTTTTAATTAGTTAATATTGATAACAATACTCAAGGTATGTAATAACTAATATTTAAATGATTTTGATTTTGTGTTAACGATTTCACCATATTTCCGAATACTAATATTCTGACAAAAGACATCAAGAAAAAAATGTTGCTCGAATTTGCCCTATCTTTGAATATTTAATTAAATTTTGGCGTTTTGGGTGATTTTAAAATCGGTTAAAGGTTTCGCACAATTTTACTGTATATTTCATTCCTATTTTGTAATACAATACAACTAAAAAATAGCGATATTATCTTATATCGAATATTGACTCGACTATAGAATTTTGGCTTGAAAATTAATCTGACAATAGGATGAGCTGGTCTATGGCCGCCGCGTCAAAGGTCGCCTGCCAACATGATTGTTTTATTTGTATCATGGCCGGCCGATATTCTGCTAGTATTCGCGCGGGGAAGGAGACACACCGTTGACATGCCGCCGCGGAGAGTGATCCTTCTTATCATATAGTTTTGCCCAAATACATAATAAAAAGAAAAAGACTGATGTACTATACTGCTAACGTGCTAACACTCCGTTGAAGTTATGTGTTGGTGTTATACCTAATTGTGCAACAACTGTAGCCAGATTATCAGAAAATGACGCGTCGAAATGAGGATCCCTTATTGGCTAAATTTGTAACGTGCGCAGTTTTCCCTGCTGCTGTCTTATTTGAGCACGAGGGGCGATTCACTTCTCGCAATACTGTCACAAACTCACTCGCAATCGCCGAAATCACTATCGCAATCATTCGCAGTCGCTTCGCAATCGCTTCGCAATCATCGCAATCGCTTCGCAATCCCCCGAAATCGATTCGCAATCCACGCAATCCTTCGCAATCCTCGCAATCCTTCGCAATCCTATCGCAATCCATTCGCAATCGCTCATAATCCACAAAAATGTTCGTTAAAATAGATGATATTAAGTACCAAAGGAGCGGCTACGTTCTAACTGGGTATAGTATTTGTCATAAACACGTATAAAAAATCGTTAGGTATTTTTCTCGGTATTTTTATGGTACGCGTTTTTTGTCAACCATTGAATTAATTGTCGTCAATAATACAGGGTGTTATTTAAGTACGTAGCCAAACCTCAGGAGGTAATTCCTCGAGTGATTTTAAGATAAACATATAAACATATGTCCGCACTGTTTCCAAGATACAGGATGTCAAACTTAAAAAAAAATAGTTTTTTTTTGTAAAAATCTTAATAAGATTTTTTTGTTCGATTTTGTTAAAATTCGCCAGTAGTACTTATATTACAAAGAGCTAATTTAGCCATAATTCATTATTTTCAAGTCCATTGGCGTCCCGGAAGTCACTCACTTTTGAAAAATCATATATTTTTTCAAATTTAGCAACTAAATCCCTTGTATTATCTTTGTATCTTGCTTAGTTTTTGAGAGAAAAAAATCACCTTTTTTGTGATATAGTCTAGGGACATGTAATAAGTAGTGGTGTTTATTTTTTTCCCTAAAGAGTAAGAAAGATATGAAAATAATTCAAGAGACAAAAAAGTTGTATTTTTAGTTCCTTAATTTCGAAATAAATATCAAAATTAGAAAGAAGTCAACGGCGTACACTACCGTTTTTTTCTTAAACTTGAACACTCTGCATTGGAAACAATGCATTTCCGGACCTATGTTTATATAATTTTTTCGTTCCTAAAATCACTCAGAGAGGGAACTTTGGCCGCGTACTTAAATAACACCCTGTATAATACCAGGTCGTATACAGAGTATCCCTTATCCACTGCTAGCTGACATGAACTATACTGAACTGGCATTGGAGTGGGAAATCTATACAGGGTGAAACAAATTTGCTTCCCACCATTAGGATCTCGGAAACCATAAGAGATACGAAGTCTTATATGGGGGCAAAGTTATGTTAAATTCATTTTATATTATCTCTTTAAATAAAGTCAGAACAAAATTAAAATAAAATAGCTGATTTTCGGTTTATTACGAATATCTTTGGAGGTAGTCGGAATTTTCTAAAATTCTCAACGGCATACCAATGACTTTTAAATTGCGCAACTTTGTCCCCATTTTACATACTTCGTATCTCTTATGGTTTTCGAGATCCTAATGGTGAGAAAAGAATTAGTTTAGCAGAAAAAATAAATTTGACGTTCCATTTAAAATTTGACATTTGGCTATGATGGTAGAGAAAAATCTGAATGAGTGGCAACACTGCCGATATCATTTTGAAGTCAGGAACTTCGGATAATCCGACGGATCTGAATTTTGTCGCAAAAGAATTTGTGGTTTCCAAATAAAACAGGGGCTTCCAAACTTATGCCACACTCTGTATGTGTTCCACTGCTAAATAAATAAATCAGACGTATATTTAGTAAGACATTAATTTTTTACTCCCACTCGACTTTCCACTGATACACCCCTGTATGAGAAATTCCAGCACCATCAGTTTTAAATTTTTAATTAAGTAAACGATATTGTTGCGAGAAAAAATAGTTTTTATTTAATATCCTTAATATCTTAACTATGAATATGAATCCGAGTATGAATCTCGGTATGAATCAAGATATAGAGGGGCAAACGGTAAACGAGGAAGACAGACAAGATATTGACAATGAAAATAATGCATTTGAGGATTTATAAGGTATTACTGAGTTAAATATTAAGGAGCAAAAAGAAACAAAAGGAAGATCGCTCTTTTCTAGGTGTTAAAGTCAACAAAGAAATGCTAGTAATGAAATCCACTCGTTTATTGGCTCTTTTCTAACAAGTTAGGAAGACTTTCAAGCGAATCCTAGGAAGACTTTCAAGCGTTCCTTGAAAAACAAAAATAAGAAGTAAATGGAAGATAAAATATCAACAAAGGCTCTATTGATATACGTTTGGAAAATTATTATGCAGTATGTTATTTACGGACATGGTACATTGGTAGAGTTGTAGAGGATGGATTGATAAGAGCTCCAACAAAATTAAATTCCTTAAAGTCGTCCCTCGACACCTCTGGCCAAAAGAGAAAAATTAAGACATTCAAAT
The DNA here is from genome assembly GCA_016904865.1 of Pissodes strobi. NCBI lineage: Eukaryota > Metazoa > Arthropoda > Insecta > Coleoptera > Curculionidae > Pissodes > Pissodes strobi. The sequence continues at coordinate 164,459 of MU182298.1, forward strand.
AGTGGAAAATAAGTTCACATTTTATGAGCCAATACCACTATTGAAAAATGAGCATTTTTATCTAAAACAGCATCAAAAATTAAAAATCGAACAGAAATTTAAGGCTGCAAAAAATAGCTTCAAAGATTATTTGTAATTAAATGCACAAGTTCCTATTTCTGATTTGGGCTGTTTTTCTGACCGGCTATTTTTGAACTAGACCATTTTAAAGTTAATTTATTGAGGTCAATTTTGCGTATTGGGGTCATACTTACCTATGTTTTTAAGTTTTTTTTTGTATTTTTTGATATAAATTTTTTTAAGATTTGTACCTATTTTGCATTAAAGCACAGTACAGTCTAATCCAAATAAGCTATGTTTTTTTTCTGTTTATCTTATAATAAATTAGAAACAAACAACTGAGAATCAAAAAGCAGTGAAATAGGACACCCTGTATACCGGGTGACCGCGAGATTACTATTATACAAAAGATATCTATAGAAATATGGAGAGAGATATCTATACGAAATATGGAGAGTTTACCGGAATGTCCATCAAGCAAAGAATAGGAGTAAAAGCAATAATTAATGGGTCATTTTCGATCCAACCAGAAATAATAGAAACTTTGTTATTTTAAATGAAACTCCGGACAGATTTTTGCGGTATATTAACTGTATAATAATTTTAGTAGCACGTCCTGTATCCAAAACTATCATATAAATAGGTATAGGGAGGGCATGACTTAGATTTTGATGAATAGGTAAAATCGAAAATAGCAAAAATATACAGGTTGTTCCATTTAAAATACCTAACCCAGTTTCCATTACGTCGGGTATGATCAGAAGTGATTAATTACTGTTTTTACGCCTACTTTTTTTCCTTATAGCCGTTCCTGTAAGCTCCCTAAATCTCAAAATATATATTTCTAATGACGTTAAAAACGCCTGGTCAGTGGTCAGTATAATCTCGAGATCACCCGGTATACCTATATAATTTTTGAACCAAAACATTCAAGAGATTTCCAAAAGGCCACAAATAAGCTATTTCATTTTGATGTTACCTAAAATTATCCTGTTCACAAAGTTGTCATAAACATGAATCTATTGCCAGAGCCATGTCTCTGTGCTCACTGGTTTGATTGATAATAATTAACAAAATATAATAGATAAACTACCCTAGAACTTTTGTATTTCTTTTTTAATTTTTAGGATAGCTTTTAATTGGGGCTCAAAATTTGAACATGGTTGATAATGTAAAATATTTTATCTCTATTGATGATTTTTGTTTAATCAAAGTCCATGTTTTAACAATTCTAATTTCTATATTTTCATATTGAAGAATATTTTTAGTTTCCATAACAAACCTACCTATAGTTCCCTAAACCCGAGCGTAAAACTAAGTATACGTTTTGCAATTTGCAAGACACTTTAAAAGAACATGAAAACGCTTTCGCAATCTTTAGAAATCCCTCGCAATCCTTGTAAGTCGTTCGCAATCCTTTGGGAGTGTTTCGCAATCCCTGGGAGGTCTTCGCAATCCTGGGAATTCTCTCGTAATCTTATACAGAAACTCGCAATCTATCGCAATCCGTCGCAATCTGTCGAAATTCCTCGCAATCCCTTACTTTTCGCAATCTTGTCACAAATTTTACCCTAGTGACTACCCCCTCGTTTGAGCATTTACGTTTCTCTGTTTTTTTTGCTTCATATGTTGTACTGAAAGTATTTTCAAATGTCATTTAAATTCAAGTTTAAATTACCCTTAACGCAAGGCATTATTAAATTGGAATTTTAAAAGCTATATCTGTTGTAAAGTCATCGGTACGGGTGGGCAAGAAATTGAATAATCGATTAAACTCTTAATATTTTAGCAAATAACTGAATAATCGATTAATCGATATTTTCTGAAATATTAATCGATAAGTCGATTAATCGGTAATTTCTTAAAAGTGAATCGAATAATCGATTATTGTCGCCCACCCCTAATCCCATAATATTGTGGTAAGTGAAACTGAAGGTGAAATTTCGGTAGAATCATTATTGCTGATGCAAGACTGATGTTATTATAAAAAGAGGTAATAAATACTTTGGCTGAATCAGTAGATAAAAATTTATAATTTAGTTTTAATTTGTAAATACGGCTCTGATATTACCTTCGGATATTCAGAATATAAGCAAGTGTTTTTGAACAACAGCTGCACTGATGCTTCTATATTTTTTACTAGTTGCGTCCCTAGCATTATAAGATCCTTTACACAAATAGTGCACTACATAAAAATCGGCCTTTCCCATTGGTCGATCCGCATGGCCCTCCGCTCGCTTCGCTCGCTACGGGGGCTCAAGAAAAGGAAACTAACCAGGTGCTAACCCAATCTAACATAAGACATACCCAAAATCAAGAAAAAAAGCTGTTTAAACATATAATCTTTAAAATAAAATAAAAAAAAAGCAACGGGGTTCGAACCCGCGTTTTCCAGGTGAGACCCAACGATATAAACCTCTACACCACGAGAGCTCCTGATACAAATCGATTGCATCGCGCAGACATATCGTAATACGAGATGGATCGACCAATAGGAGAGGTCGATTTTTACATAGTGCATTACTTGTGTAAAGGATCTTTAAATGCGCGTCCCTATTAGATCAATTTTTAAAAATAGCGATAACTCTGAAATACATGTATGGCAAAATTGCAGGCACTCATCAACGCGTTTCTGTCGTCCGCTTAACATTCATTTTGCTCGTGAGACTCCTGAATTAACCGTTGCAAAAACAAAATTTAGATCATCGAATTTAAAAACCTTTTTTTTTACAACGAAGGAGCCCTTAATTTTCAAAATCCTTTTTTAAAACGATCTAAGAACATACAAATGATTTTTATACATGATTTTTACCGTTAGTGATAATTGATACTCCCTATATATAAATACAGATGATGAGCAAAAAATTCAACATTTGTCTAAAACACGATATATTAAACGTGTAATAATAACTTTTATGTCTTATTTCTGGTAAACCTTATTATGGCCAGCTTTCCTAGAAATTCGACCAGTGTGCGCCGGGTCCAAAGGTCACATGCCAGTATCATGCTAGTTTTCGCGCGGGGAAGGAGACATACCGTTGATGTGCCGCCGCGGAGACTGAATCTTCTTATGTAGTTAATATTCGCTGCTACAACTTTTATTACCGGGCTACAAGTCCTGTCTCCGGGCCAATTCAATCACCTGGCCACAGATCCTAGCTCCAGGCTACACTAGAGCCAATCTTAACACCGAGCTATCGAGTCCTCGGCTAGTTTTTCCCACGGGGCTATCGAGTAGCAGTACCTGAGTTATCTACAGATGCCCGGCGCCTCCACCAGAGTTCGGGGACCGGATCTGGGTATCGTACCCCCGTAGTTAATTTATTCGTTTGTTTATCTGACCGATTAATATAATCGCTCTTAATTTTCCTTTTTTAATATAAATCAAGCATTGACCGCCAAGCTCTAAGATAGCTCTCTTTAATTTAATTTTTTATTTATTCACTTGTTTATCTGACCGATTAATATAATCGCTCTGAATATTCTCTCTTTTTAATATAAATCAAGCATTGACAGTCGGGCTTTAAGACAGTTTCAATAATAGTATTCTTTTCATTCATTTATCGGGTAATATAACCGTTCTGAATTTTCTCTCTTTTTAATATAAATCAAGCATTGACAGTGGGGCTTTAACAGTTTCGATAATTTTATTGTTTTCATTCATTTATTGGGTCCATTGATTTAATTTATTGTGGCCATTTAACATTACCTTTTATTATTGCTACATGTATAATTGGTGCAGCAACCAGCGCACGCATACATATATGTAATTAGCTTAGGTAAAATCAAAGTGATCATTTTGGAATGTAGTAATTAGTGCATTAAGTTGTAAGACATACAGTACCGAGTATTAACAACAGAATTGGTCTCCGTACAATCTCCATATTGTACTCTATTTATCAATTTCTTTAATAGTCATTATACATTCCTTTGTCTTTAAAATTGCAAATTTTACTGTAGGATTGTTGCTGTGTTTTAAGTAAAAAAAAAAAGAACTTAGTAGCAAATATATTGTTCCTTAAATTTTAGATTGTGTTTTCTTCATTAGTTAGGGATTGAGTTTCTGTTTGATAAGCTTGCCTAGCAACCCCGTACAACATCAGCGGAGCTTTATCAGTTTAGGTGGGAGGAAATGGTGGCGCTCTACGACACCACTACCGGGGCCGGGCATTTGCACTCCGGTGCTAGGTTTGTTTTTAAATAGAATCTTTACTTTTAACTTCAGTAAGAAAAACGTGTTGCATCCTCATAGACTCACCCTAACTACAGATAGCTCTGTTCTTGTTCCTACCAAAATGTATAATCACCTACCCGAAAACTTGAAGGAAGAGAGAACTCAAGACTTTACTGATTGAACATAGTTTTTACAACCTGAGAGAATTTTTCTTTTATAGTAGCCTACAGTCTCATTTGCGGTTCCTTTAACCTGCCAATACTTCATCCATGTGCTTTTAATCTCAAATTACGTTATTTCACATTGTTTATATTGTTTTTTAATTAAAGTACTTATATAGATATATTTTTAAGGGCTTCTGTGATCTCTGGGTGTCTCAATTATCAGAATATTATTATTACATCATCTAGATTAATAGACAATATTATGTGTAATGCTGATAAATAAACGAGTATTGACTGATTGATTGATACAATTCTAAGCACGAATCAACAATTTGGGATTTGAAGTGTTCCATTTAAAAAAAATAAATTTCGTTTGCCAGTTCTTTTGGGCCACCCTGTATAAGGCACAATATTTTTAAAAGATGCTTCCTCTCATCCTACATATTATCCTGCCGTTTATTTTTTTCGAAATATTTTTACTGGCAAGGACGTAATATCCCGTCCCTCTATCGTTGCCGTGCCCTGTAGATAGATACATAATGGTCAGTTTAAATATGCAATTATACATAAACGGTAATTTAAACTCGCAATTATTGATAAGTGTCAGCATGAACTTGCAACTATATGTAATTGCCAACTTGAACTTGGAATTATAATTAATTGTCGGTGCCACCTTGCAAGTAAGCTTCAACATGAAAGTGTAACTTTTCGACATTTTCTTCGTAGCTTTTGTAGATTTCAGCTATTCCATGTTTAATATTTTTAACTTTCACCTTGAAAATAACAGAAGAACAGTTACTAAAACTGTAAAATAAGATGAACATAACAAGAACAATTCTCTATTTGACACATTAATCTTAAGTTCTTACTACGTTTCGTGGTTATTTTTAAAGATATGTGTTAAATCTTGAGGGTAAGTGATAATTAGCTGCCATTTTCCCAGCTTTGTTGATGCTCGTTAGATATGTTGAGAAATCTTAGCGATTCAGAGAAAATGTTCCAGAAAATCTTACAACTTTGGTAAAACAAAAGGTAGGTGCCAAAATATACGCTAACATCCTGAATCTAGAGTTTTCAAAGCGTAACTACTAATTAAGATGTAGACAAATAAAGTTCGTTTCAAAATTAGAGAAAGCACTAAAACAATAATAAAACATCGGCTCTTCTATAGGCGTAGTACCTGCTTTTCATCTCATAAAAATTATTGCTCACTTGCCTATAATAATCTTTATATTAGAGGGTAATTGACTTAACAAAACTATATCAGCCTTTACTTATCTTCTGGTAAGAAGATTTTGTCCCTGTAAAGAGTTATAAATGAAAGTTAATATTCTTAATCCTTTAAACACTAGTGGCCGAAGTTGTTGAAATGTGTTCAACAATGACTGGCAGGAGTCAACAATATATTACGTTAGAAAAAAGCGGCCCAATCAAATGATGATACAAAAGCGGTTGTAAGATGAATTATAATTTTTTTATTTGAGAAGGGAGTACCCACCTTGTGTAAAAGAATGGCTGAGGTGCAAAAAGAGGAGAATATTACGCGTATGAGTAACACGACACCGGGATACATACCAAAAGAATGGAGAAGGGTAAAAGTCAGTTTAATCCCGACGATAGAAAAAGAAGGATAGGACACACCCCAAATCCTTCAGACCAATCACTGCCCATCAGTCTCACGCCATTCTTACTTAAGACGTTGGAGAAGGCAGTAGACAATTACATCAGATCCACTACCTTAGAAACGCGGCCATTGATTGCAAGCCAGGCATGCATACAGAACGGGCATATGGGCAGGTCCACAGAGACCTAACTGACCAGCATGACACAAGAAACTTTAAATAAGAAACATCTAATCTGGACTTAACAGCTAGGAGGCTTAATCAGGATCTTGAGACTGTGGATGTGGTGTCAACTGCGCATGGCTTGTTCTTAAATGCGTCGAAGACACAGTTAATGATATTTGGAAAAAAAAAGCTTTGTATTTCTAATAATCCAAATTTGGAAATCAAAGTTACTAGTAAGCTTTTGATCCCCGCTGAAACAGCGAAAGATCTTGATAATAAGTCGATGCTGATTTGAGATTTAATTCCCATGTCAAGAGTCTAATCAGAAAATATTTTTTTAAACTTAAACTTTTATATCTTCATAGGGAATCATTTTCTACCGAGTTGAGGCTCAGGTTGGTCGACTCGCTGTCCTATTATAATGTAATCATCAGTATTGGAAGAGGGTTAGTTTACAGAAGGTTCAGAATGTCTGCCTAAGATTTTCTTACAATCTGCCGAAATTTGATCACGTTTCTCGAGGTCTATCTGGTTCCGGATGATTAAATATCGAAGAGCGATTTGAGCTCTGCTTGGCCAGCCTGGTTTATAGAATAAGTAGGACTGAAACCCCAGGCAGCGCACCTGAATAAGTTACTGATTAGAGGTACAGATGTTCACAATCGTGATACAAGACACAGAGAGCTCTTTAGTGCAGGACACAACACGACTTTTAAAAAAATTCCTTCCCATATAAATTCTTTGTAGCCTGAGGTCACGATCATGAACTTAGCTAATTCTTTTTCCTTTGGACGCAAGTTAAAAAATATATCCATGCAGAGATCTGGCATTGCCACCATTGTGAAGGTATCTTACTTTTATATGTCAATGTATTTATTTTTCTTTTCTTCTTAGGTACCATTTTAGTTAATAGGTTTCGTACATGTATTGTTGTGAATTATTTATTTGCGTAAATCATATCAACCCAGGGTGGTTGTAATGAGCAACCATGTTGGATACCGCCATCGCCACCCGTCCTGTAGTATATCATAATCTTTTTGTACCATGAAACATAAATAAAGGCATTTTGTATTGTAATTTATTGTAAAGCAAGTCTAAGGAATACATGTTTAAAGCATGTAATTAAAAAAGAGGAAAGAATCTGGAAACTTGATATTCTAGAAGAGACCACATAGCCGTTAATTATTGATCTGGATGACGACAGTACGTCCAACTACTTAGAAGGCGAATAGGACTATTCAGAAGATAACTTTTCACTTCTTGTATTTTTTTGAAATAATCACTGCCCCAGATTCAGCCTCTAAGCGGGAGTGGGATAACTTTCACCTCAAAAATTTTGGATGGAAAGGAGTATGTATCATGTTATACATAATCCAACTACCTATGGAAAGGGAGACCAAATGGGATACGTATACATTGAAACAGGCGGTGATCAACAGTTCGCAGGCGATCGTCATGGTGCCCAAAAAGCCGAAAAGCGCTAATGAGCGGCACAGTGTGTTGTTTCTACCATCAGATGTTATGCCAAAACAAACTATTACCATGCTTATGACGCCCTCCTACCAGAGAGGAACGAATGGGCAAAAGGATATACAGGATATACAGGATATGAAGGCAAGGAAAGAGCTGATGCTCTTGCGAAGCAGGCGGCCACAGCGGCCTTCATAGGACCAGAACCAGTACTGGGAATAGCTTACAACACAGCCAAAGAAGCCCTCTCCAGGTGGAGAGTTACCGGGCCTAACTCATTCAAAGATGGCAGTGAATCTGCCATCAGGAGTGAGAACTAGACAACTTCTTCAACTTGGCCGACAGCAGGTACAGGCTGTACTTAGTATGGACACAGGCCATTGTCGGCTAAGAAGCTAGATGAACAAGATAGGGCTTTCCAAAGAAACGGAGTGTCGCTTGTGCTTGGAGGACGAAGGAACAATGGAGCATGTTTTATGCCACTGTCCAGCAATGGAAAGAATCAGACAAATAGTGTTTGGAAACATGCAAATTACACTTGTAGATTTGAAAACTATCCACCCCAGAAAGCTAATCGATTTCATGAAAAGGATCGAGCCTCTGGCCTACTGGTAACCATAGATGTGAGCCACAATAGATCAAGGGTTGACCTGGGCCCACTCACCGCCCTTATTTTTTAGTTTTGGATGAGCAGTTCTCCAGACATTAAGGTTTAAAAGTTACATTATCGAATTCACTTACCAATTATTCCGATTTATTAGATGTTGAAAGTGTCCACCACCGACCTCCATACATTAGTAGAAACATTATTCAAAGTGCTCTCTAACATTATTGAATATTTCTGAAGTTATAAGATTAGGTTCGTGTACAATACGTTGCCAAGTCATCAAGTGATTTAGGTTGTGTCGCCTAAATTTTCGCCTTTATAAAAAAAAGTCCGGCGGAGACAAATCTAGTGAACGTGCAGGCCATTCCCCAAGCCCAACCATAACCCAATCCATCGTTCTGGAAATCTTTCATCTAAAAACTGTCTTACAATGTCTTGTAATGTGGAGGAGCCCCATCTTGTTGAAAAATGATGTCTTCGACCCGTTGGCGGTAATCTTGTTCCCTTATTTGTGTTAAAGCTAGCATTTTCTAATAAATCTAAATTGATTTCTCTGCCTACATTTCCAGGTAAAAAGAATGGGCCAACGATATGATCTCCAAAATTCCTAGTCAAACGTTTAGTTTCTTTTGGACGTTGGGTATAAACTTCATCATGAAAAAGTCTTGCGAGTGTTTGAAGACCAATAACAGCACTTATAGTGGACACTTATAGCGATTAACTTCGCCATTTAGGAAGAAGGAACACTAACCAGAAAAGCAAATGTTAAAAAGATAATGATCGATTGTTAATAATTCGATCACTAATGAACTCACAAAATTTAAATATCATGTTCATTTGATTCCTGGACTAACTGAATTTTATAAAGGTGAAATTTATGTGATTTTAATAGTCTCTGAATGGTTGTATGCCGAATACCTGAAACATCTGAGAATCTTCTAGTACTTAGAGTAGATTCTATCATGCGCCCCAAAACAGCTATTTCAACTGATTCGGTTCTTATTGTATTTTGAACAACCCCTTTTTTTGTTTTTCACACATCCAGTTTCTTGAAATTTTGTAACTAGACTGCGCATAAAAGTATGGGACACATGTTTGTTAGGATGTTGTTCATTAAATGCATTTGCAGCACCTCTAGCCATAATCATTGTTTCGAAAAAAAAAGCGCAAAAATAGTGTAAACCAGTTTAAAGCGAAACGATGTGTACAAAAGTAAATAAAGCACTAAACTAGTCCAAATTCTTCATTTTTAGTTTGTAGTTTGATTCTCATTTTCGAATTGTTTACTACAAACATTTTTTATCAGTTTTGTTACATTCTTAAAATAACATCACTTTTAAACCTTAATTTCTCGAGAACTGCTCATCCAAAATTAGAAAATAAGGTGGTATTAAAAGGGTAATTAAATGCGCTTTAAAATGATGTATAACATGATACCCCTCTTTCCCCCCTTTCATTTAAGATATTTCGGATGAAAAGACACCTCCTCGGGTAATGACTATACCAAAAAAATATGACCTACATTATAAGGAGAAAACTTGGGTGCAAACTTTTCGTTGGGCCACTCTGTATAGACATTAATAAATTCTGTTTTTCATTAGTTTTTTATCCATAATGTTTAGTATTTTAGTAATCTAAATAACTTGCCTATAGACACGCCATTGGCATATCGATTTCCTTGAGATATTATAAAATCCATCTTATGTAAACTAAACTGCTGGCCATTTGCTTTCGAGCAAAATTTCGCCTGAAAAACTGTCAAAAAATTTTATATACAGGGTGTCAAAGAAGACGGTGATTTTTGCTTCAAATTCAATAGCATGTAACTTTCTCAATAAATTTTTTTTTAATCTTGTCACTATACGTGAATTGAATCACTGGTACTGGTCCATAGCAAAGAAAGTAGTCACAATTTTTATATCTGCTATATTTTAAGAGATATTGATTTTTTTTGTAAAACCTTGATTTTTTCAACTTTTTGGTAGCTAGACCCCACTGTGCGTTGTATCGTGCAAACTTTATAAGTGATTATCATTATACCTTACGAAATGCTTGTTTATGTTCAGTAAAAAAATTGTACCTAAATGTAGTGATGTGCCGTGACGTACTTATAATCACTTACACTATGTTTTTTTAGTATCTCACAGTACGCCGCTGCACACCACAAAATTTAGGTAATTTTTTTTTTCTGAACATAAACAAGCTTCTCGTAAGGTATAATTGTTTGTTTGTTTTATTACGGGACCTGCCCAATCAAAAAAATACAAAATTACACACTGTAACAAAATGATATAAAAAAAAATATAAAGGATAATAAACAACTTCCATACACAAACAAAGTATACAAATCATACTCCAAAGTCAAACACCAACAAATTGCACTCAACGATATAAAAGAAACATTCCCTCGGCAACAACATACAAACTATATAGAAATGCAAACAACACCACAGCGACACGTCATTATTTTAAAATTTTTTTTTCTTTATTTTTATATTCTACATATCACCCTAATTAATACATTTTAATTTGGCCTTAAGAGAATTTTCAGTCACACTAAATAAGTCTATGATAGTATCAGTGCCATTAACTGTCCTCATCAACCTGTCAATTATTGAGCTACGGCCATAAGTTGTTCTGTCGAAATTTTCGTCTAATGTGTAATGGCTGAATACTTAAATGAGTTTCTAGCAAAGCCCATCTTAAAATTTAAATACCTCAAAAACTTTTTCTGGATCTGTTCGATTCTATTTATATGAACCTGATAGTAAGGGTTCCATATTAGTGTGCAACTTTCAAGGTGAGATCTGACCAGTGCTATATATAGAGCTTTAATTGCCATAATGTTAGTAAAGTCACGGGTATTTCTCTTTATAAACCCCAGCATTCGCAAGGCCCTATTACAAATTGAATCAATATGTTGAATAAAAGTTAGCCTCCCGTCAAAAGTCACACCCAAATCCCTAACAACATCAGTCCTGTCAATCTTATTCCTATCTATAAAGTATTCAGACTCAACACCATCTCTCAATCTACCAAACTGAATAAACTTACACTTAGATGAATTCAAAGAGAGCTTATTCTCACTACACCACTCACAAAAGCGGTCCAAGTCTCTCTGGATCAAAGCAGTGTCATGTACATTTTTTATTCTCAAGTAAATCTTGAGATCGTCAGCATAAAGTAATATTTTAGAATTTCTGAAACAATCAGTAACGTCATTAAAAAAAAACACTGAACAATATAGGTGCAATAGGGGCCCCCTGGGGAACTCCTGAAGTTACCCTAATGACCCGAGAGGTGACGCCATCTATTCTCACTTGCTGCTCTCTACCTGTCAGGTATGAGTAAATCCAATCGTACAGACTACCATGTACACACACCATACCGCTTCAGCTTGGACATCAATATAGCATGATTTACCCTGTCAAATGCCTTGGAGAAATCGGTATAGACAGAATCGACCATATACCCCCCCTCCAAGGCACTGAGAGGTATGTATGATCTGACAATAAGTTATAGTCATCACTGAACGGCCTGCCAGGAAACGGTGCTGGTATGGTGTCAAAATGCCCCTAAAAGAAAAACTCAAGTAGTCTGTAATGAGGCTCTCAAACACCTTAGGGATAATCGAGAGCTGTTATAGGCCTGTAATTATTTACAACATTTCTGTCTCCATCACCCTTGTAAATAGGAGTTACAAAAGACAGCTTCCAGGAATCTGGAAAAATACTCGATCTTAAAGATTGGTTGAAAAGCAACCATAGAGGCCGTGCAAAGGAGAAAGCACAGTTTTTTAAAATTTCAGGTGGAACACCATCAGGCCCTGACCCTTTTGTTGATATCCAGACCCTCAAGCTTCTCCAGAACCTCCGAAATTCCCAGACTCATCGACCCCACGTTAATGGAGTCTTGGATATCAGTATCTAAATCTGAGCAATGAGCAGTCTGCTGATCGTACACAGACGCAAAATAAGTAGCAAACAGATCCACCCGCTCCTGACCAGAACACACAATAGCATCCTCAAAACTGACATTCTCTGGTATACCGCCCTGCTAGATCCTACCCCTTACAAACCTCCAGAAAAAACTGGGGTCGGCGATGATACTTCGCTCTACGTTCCTTATATATTCCACAAAACAACGTCTGGCCTCACTCCTACATGTAGACCTGAGATCACTAAAAACAACATAATTTTCCTGTGACTGATTTCCCATGTAACGTCTATGCGCATCTTTTTTTTGCATAACAAGTTGCTTCAATTCATCAGTAAACCATGGGGGGAATTTATAATTATTTTTTATCAATTTCCTTGGAACGTACAGTTCAAAAATACTAAAAAGATGTTCATAGAAAATCGAAACATTTGTTTTTACATCGCAGCAGAAAAGCTGATCCCATCGTGTGTTCAGAAACATATCACCGATCAACAAATAATCACAGTTCTCAAAATCATACACTGAACATTCATACTGAGAGTCACTGGGTACATATCCGAAATTACAATCTATCTCTATAGCTGGGTGATAATTATCACAGGGTACAAAATTAAAACTGGGACATCTCACACTCATGCCATCACAATTTGACAGAACTAAGTCTAAAAAGTTATTGTATATATTAGGTACATTTTTATTTGCTTGCAAAAGCCCTACAAGTGACATTGTATCAAACAATATTTGGTTATTGACGTCATTGATTAGCAGGAAAGTATTATCATCGAAATCAGTACATATATTGAAATTAGGAAGGTTATAATCACCTGTTATCACAAAAAGATCACTAGGATATACGTCGCTTAGTCTTTCACTAGTATCACAATGTTCCCGATAATCCGCTGCCCTAGATTTTGGTGGGAAGTAGATGACACAAAACAAAACATTCCTCTCCAGAAATGATACCCTAACCCAAAGTTCATCGTAAGCCTTATTCTCAATATTTATCTCTATTCTCTCTGCCCGAACACCTCTCAGAACAGCACAAAGTACTCCACCTCCACGCTCCTTGCCTGTGAAACCATAGTCTCTGTCATTACGGAAAACCTGATATCCAATACAGCCCAGCTCTACATCTGAAAAGCTACCAGTTAGCCAGGTTTCAGTGAGCATGAACACTGTATAGCTGACACTATTTGCAAAGTCAATTAACTTGGTTCGCAAGCCTCTAACATTCTGATAATAAATTAGGGCACCATCTGAGTGCTTACATAATCACTATATAATCAATAATCACTTACAAAGTTTGCACGTTAAGAAAATATTTAGTTATAAATTTAGGCGAAATTTTCCTTGCTCGAAAGCAAATGGCCAGCAGTTTAGTTTGCACCCTTAATATCAACCATGGATTTTTTTGTTAATATCTGTAATTTTGAAACGAATTTAACATGATATTATGATTTACCACAAATATTATTACATTTCGGAGATTGTTGTTACCAAAAAAAAAATGCAACATATCCCGACATAACAAATCCAAACCTTTTTTTTAATATCTTTCTGCACTAAGTTGCTCTATGTTTCGGCATTGTAGACGCACCTTAACGCAAAACTTTTAGTTGGGCTACCAACCAAGAAATTTTAAAAGCTAGAACCGGCAACGTCTCAAGTCAATCAAGTAATTGCTATCTTTTACTTGTAGAATGACGAACGTCATTCAAGCCGTACACAATTGGCAACAAGGCGTTTTGAAACAACCGCTACGTGTATAAACTAACAATAATTATTTTGCTGTTAATGTTCAGTGAGTTAATAATTGAAAAATTGCTTTGGCATATTTTTTTAGCGCTGTTTGGGTTACTTTCAAGTTCGACGACAGTTAGTACCCAAAAGCGGTAATAAAATATGTTTTTCTGCTATTCTGTAATATAGAAGAAGTTTTCCAAATGACGATGACGTTCAGTGTTTTTGTGCGTTGAGTTGGAGGATATGCGCTTGAACTACATTATTGGCATATTGTATTAGTCTTCTTCTAGGCCAATTTGACTTCAGTTGAATTAAAGGTAAGGGTACCTATACAATAACAAATAATAAATTAAGCTTTTACGCGTCAAAAACCTTCCTATACGAGCAAATACCAATAAAAATGATATTATAGAGTTATTCAGAGATATAAAACAAATACCTTAGCGTTATTAATTTCAATTTTAGTAATTGAATTGTTCCTTTGTTTTAATATTAGCATATCAATAAAGACATGTGTTCAAAGTGAAACAATAATAATTCATAATAATTTTATGGGCAATGTGTCTACCGAGGGTAGATTAACATACCACATATATAAACGAAAATACAGTTTAAAAAATAAGCAGATAGTCAGTTGTCAATGTTCAGCTGGTGTATCGAAAAATTGCTTTGCCAATTTATATATAATGTTTACATTATACTTGGCCTGCTTTTGCAGGTAGGAGTATGAAAAAATATGTTTTTCTCGTGTTTCCTGTTATGTAAAACGAGCTTTCCATGAAAAAGTGTATATTGTTTTGAATCAAGGTGACGTATTTATCGAGGAATAAATATTTAAACTATTTTTGAATGTTGTTTGATCGCATTATACCTATTTATTAATTCGCCCTTTGGTCAACAGAGTTATGTAATTAAATAGCAGCGATGGACAGGTCTAAAACCATCACCTACTGTAATGTTTGCATGTTGATTTAAAAAACATTTATTTTGTGGCGCTCACATTCTGTTGAAATAAATTGCTACACGGCGATATTTCGAGTCAGACAGGAGATACCTATCAATCATGTCGTAAACACATAAACAATACCAAATTACACTTTACCCAAACTTTACTGATTACTGAGAAAGACAGTAATTATTACATTATATATATATATATATATATATATATACAGACTATATGACAGACTTAATAATAAACAGAGTACACATAGCAATTAGGTATGGATATCTATGCAAGAATGTGATGCTATCTTTCTACAAAAATTTGCTTACGACATACTACATATTGTCCAGTTGAGATTATAAATAACATACTTATTTTATGTACTCGGGTTCGAATTTCAAGAAGGTACATACTTAAGGTGTTCTTGATTACAGAAGCATGCACCGGTTCTCGCGACAAAAGGAAGTAACCCAGTAGCCTTAGTAGGAATAGATTGGGTACTTAATTATCGAAAATTCGTTCTAAAAGGTGGAAGTAAAACAAAATAAATATTTTATTAAAATATTTTTTTGTAGTGCACGTGATTTTCTGTATCATTACAACAAAAGCAGTAGCATGGGCGAGATCAATGAATAGAATATAATGTTTTTTTTAATTTTCAAAATACCGGTCCATGGAAATGAAACAATCGTCCTCAGAAATTTCGATTTCAAACGTTATTAAAATATGGTTGCTTTTAATTATTTTAGTAATAATAGTCCGAGTCCCCGATTTTTGAATAATTAAGTCAAAACTTAGTTAAGAAAGCAGAAAATTATATTTATATATTTTCTACTAATATCCACTGAAGTGACAAAATTATTCCATGGAAGTGATAATTAAGTGCAGATTTGTTAAAATTTATTGCTATATATTTTTTTTAAAATTAACATTTATTTTAACGAACATACATATTATTATTCGAACAAAATATTGTGAACACTTTTATAAATATTGGAAAGGAAAACGAAATTTATTACTTAAAACTAATTTTTAACGTCAAAAAATTTTCTTGAAATACATATTGATCTCTTTTGTTCACAATCGGCTGACTAAACACCTTGAGAATATCGATTTTATCAACATGCTCTGTCTTTTTTATCTATAACTTGTTACCAAACTTTCTTAAAAATCTTAACAGAAAATCTTTTTTTTTTTTTTCGATGGATAGAACAATAGCTACAGCTTTTAGATATTATAGCATTGGCCCCAGAATCTTTTGCAATGGCATAGTCTTGTTTCATGTGATTGTTTTTTTTGTCAGCTTTTTTTGCTCTTATAACCTTGAAATTTTGATGTTTCTTATGGGATTTTGAAAAAGCTTTTTTCGTTTTGGTTCTGCAGTTGTCTTCGCGTTGAATGCCCTTATCTTTGAAATGAATTCAGACATGCTTGTAAACATTCCAAGCATAATTAGCTTTTTGTTTCCCAATAAAACTTTATTGGTATCGAACATAATATGAAGCATTTAAATTTCTTCATTGTGCCCAATCTTCACAGTTACTTCTGTATTTGCTAAATTAGTTAGAATATTACTTTTGGATTTATTCGATATATTTTCTACTATGGCTTTAACTGCTTTTACTAGTTCCCTTTTCTGACGTTTTTTTCTCTTCTTTTCAGTCAACTATTACATTCTTTTCTTCCTTGCTTGATTTTTAAGAAATCGTAGGAAATGATTCTGATCCTTCTCCTTGAAGTACTATTTTGCTTGATTTTTGAGAAATCATACAAAATGATTCTGATAGAAGGATCTTATCTTTGAAATGAATTCAGACATACTTGTAAACATTCCAAGCATAATTAGCTTTATGTCTCTCACAATAAAACTTTATTGGTATCAAACATATGAAGCATTTAAATTTCTTCATTGTGCCCAATCTTCACAGTTACTTCTGTATTTGCTAAATTAGTTAGAATATTACTTTTGTATTTATTCGATATATTTTCTACTATGGCTTTAACTGCTTTTACTAGTTCCCTTTTCTGACGTTTTTTTCTCTTCTTTTCAGTCAACTAACTTTTCTTTTCTTTTCTTCCTTGCTTGATTTTTGAGAAATCGTAGGAAATGATTCTGATCCTTCTCCTTGAAGTTCTATTTTGCTTGATTTTTGAGAAATCATACAAAATGATTCTGATGCTTCTACTTGAAGTTCTATTTTCTAACAAATACATAACAACTCATACAAGTCCATTCTTGAGCAAACCACTAGCAGCCCTGTTTTTATACAATACAGTCGAAAACAGACGTGCACGTGTTACCGAAGAGCCGAATATCTAAAGCACGATACTAGTTAAAATGATATGCGCACCTCGGTGCTTTTTTTTGCTTTTCCGATTCTACACGATTTCAGCCGAAGTTCTTGGATCTCCACGTATCTCCACCGGATCTCTACGTACCTCCACCAGATCTCCACGTATCTCCACCGGATCTTCATGAATCTCCACGGATCTTCATGGATTTCCACAGATCTCCACATAATTCCACGGATCTCCATGAGATCTCCATACCGTAGGACCCAGAAGATTTCCACAGTGACTATACCACCTCGATCAACACACCTAAACCTAGGAAGGCGTAAGCCTTGGCGTAAGCTAAGCGATTATCACTCAAATTTGAATTAACCAGCTTATTAGTTTCAAAAAATTCAACAAACCTTATTTAAGTATTGAACATTTCCGAAAAAAATCCACTAGATATCTCTCTCGAATAACGAAACAAAGGCCGAGTTATTATTACTTATGTTTAGATTCTTACCCAAGATGACCCCGATATCAAATTCCTCATTTTAAGTTTTATCTGCGTGCACTTTGGATTATTTACAGAACTGATAGATCGTAGCTACTACGTATTGATTGGGAAGCAGAAAATTTCTTATAATATTTGGGTTGTATAAAAATTCTTATACTTTACTTATGTACAGCAAAAATAATTTGTGCAATACCAAATATAGTTTCCCAGTCAAGAGTAAACAAAGGAAGAAAACTATAAATTTATACTACACACAACATGCCAGATAAAAAATACCGAAAAATCCAAATAAATATTAAATAATACGTTTAAAATTAAGAGTTATTATCTATCACGCGGCATGGAGATGACCTTCACGTTTCTGTTTGTTTATATATTAAATTTATTAAATTTCCCTTTCTCAAAGATAACAGCATTTATGTTAACATTAATTAAAGATTAATTAAAATAATTTGGCAATTTAGCAAATTTCAACCATATCAGGAATAATCAAAATGGCATGATCATGTCTCAATGCCGTAGTCTATCAGAAAGCAACAAAACTCTCACTTAGAAAATGCAAGAAGATTGATTAGAAAAATCAGTATTTTTAATTTAAATAAACAAAATTACACAGAGCCAAGTCTGATGAACGTGGAGGGCATAAACAAGTAATGCATACATATAGGGTGCTCGTTAATGAGTTTATTATATTAGCTACTGCAGATAGGAAATCGCAAAACAGAGAATTTCAGCAGTTTTTATTTGCCAGCCAGATTCCGTGATTATATAAAATTAAATTAATTTCAACAATTAATTGATCTTTTGACAGTGGGTTATTGTTTCCTATTTCAGATAAAGATAGCACTGACGCCAAAAAAAAAAGCAGCGAAATGTCGGAAAACTTTAAAGTACCTGAGCCGGAATGGATTTTAGATAAAAATGGCAACGGGCATTTGATATGGAGAAGAGATATCGGCGACGAAGAAAAAAATTCCCGGTAAGTAAATATGTGTTCGCCTGTCACGAACAATGAGCGTTGTGTCTTTCACCCCGTTGATTTTGGCGGATTCAAACATAGTTTATACGATGCTATTTTTGAGATTTCGCCGAAAAACATTTCAATAAAACATGTTTTCTCTCTGGAACATTGGATGTCTAATCGGACGTGTATAAAACTGAACTTAAAATGCCCCACAAGACAGCGTAATAAGTCACACTCATTATTATATCGTTGAACTGGTATTTAAAGGTATTCTACCATTTATTTAGGTATTAATAATACACAGGGTGTATTAATACGACAGTTGATACCTGTCTACGAAAAACCAAATGACTTTTATTCCTTGTAATAGCAATAAATTTAAAATTTATTTCAGTCAAACAATAGTTATTTATGCAGTAAGTGCAAAAAGTACAAATTTTTTGAACGAAACGTGAAAATTGTCAAACGAGACCGCAGGTCGAGTGACAACACATAAGTGCAAAAAAGAGCTTTTGGCACGTATTGCATACAATATTTTGTATACGATCGTTTTATTTAAAGACCAGAATATAGGGTAGGTACCTATATAAAAAATTGACATTTACATCTACCTGCAGATATTTTATTGTTATCGGTATTGCTATGTTGTCTATGGTATTGTTACACTGTAACATATCGATGGCAACTTTTGACGCTTGCGGGTTTCTAATAAATAAATAAATATAACAAGTGTCAAATTTTATTGTAAATAGTAATCCAATCCTGTTGCATTTAAATAAAGCATAAATGCAAAATACACGCGATTCTGAAGCAGTTCCAGATCATGTGAGAGTAGAAGCTGAAGGGGACGTATCAAGACTGATCCCAATGAAGTCGAAACTGATGCGGCTTATGAAAGATTTAAAACATGGTGTCAAGCAAAGCCAATCAAATAATATAACGAAACTATCCTTTTGTCATATTTTTCATCCAAATCAAAATGAGTGAAGTAAAATCGATGCTCTCTTTGCAAGAAAACATAGATATTAAGACTTTCGAAATTGGTGGTATTTTTAAAGGGACATTTAGTGGGATATCGACCAAAAAATCAAAAATTTTTTCAAAGAAGACCTATAAGCAAAAGTTTGAATGAAGCCCCGTGGACAGCAAATATTTAATGATGAAGGTTGTCCCAATTTTTGGAATGGCAGGTGATTGTAGAAGGGATTAATTATATAAAATGACCATTGATGACGAAGAAGAAAAAGATGATATTTTACTGGTAAGAATTCCACTTACAAAAACCGATAAACCAAGATCGTTTGTTATTGCCAAGGGACTAGAGAGGTACCAAAAATACGTCAACTTTCGTAGCCCGCAAGAGACTTTGTTTTTTTTACAAAAACAATAAGTGTTCTGTCCAACCTGTGGGAGTAAATACTTTTACCAAAATACCTTCGCGGCGGTTAGTCAGCGATATTGGGACCAACCTTGCATTTTTGAGTAGAGCATTCAAATTTGGCACACTGGTAGTGCATACCCATACCGAACTTTTAAGAAGTGGAACCAAGTTTACAACCACGGGAGAGCAACGATATGGCGGATTGCATACCTGCCAAAGGCAAATTTGAGAAAATCCCTAGACGAGCACGCCCGACCGTTTGTTTCTAGGGCTGAATATCACTCAGAAATATTACGGGAGGTGTTATGGACCGTAACTGGACCATGTGTTAGCCGTGTTGTGGCAGGTTGCCTACCCTCTAGGCGCAGAAACTATAATTTATTAATTGTGTAGTGCTAAGTTGAACTGTTGTAAAGTTGGGTTCTTATTCAAACTCCAACAATTCTTGTTTGAGTACCCTTTTATTATATGACAATGACTGACGTCTCGAATGCCGCTTTGACTTTTCTAAACTTGTTTGTTGTTGGGCTCTCAAATTTCTACTATAAGGTGTCATTCGGTTATTTCTTTTTTGGCAGATTTAGTATCATGAAGCCTGCATTTAGTCATAGAGTTAAATGTCTGTGTTAAAGAGGAGCATAATAGAAAGCGAAGTAGAGACGTTATTGATTGGTCTCTCTGTGTGCTGTATCAGAAATCTCAGCAGGGGGAGAACCTAATCATTCCATCACTAAACAAACGAGCAAAGATAGAAGGCTACCCTGGGTAGAAATCTAAAAGCTTTTCAGAAACTAGGGAATATACCTGGTAATGCCAATGTGGATGCGTTAGATGCGGACCTTGGCATTGAGCATAATTTAAGAACTAACATCCCAAAATGGCACAAGCGCTGTTACGTAGCTTGCCATTAAACCAACCTCGCTAGAACTCAGACAGATACGCAGATTGATTGTCAAAAAAATGTCGAGCCTTCCGTCAAGCACGGGCCAAGAGTCAATCCAACTGATAGGCTGACTTCCACAGAAATGCTATAGAGCCGCTGCAAGCAAGAAACTATAGACAGTAAAATTTTAATCGCACTTAGGGTGGGGTCAGCGTATTGTACCACAACAACTGTCGGACAAAGTATGTACGAGACTTAAAAACCAACTCAAGTGTAGGCAATAAATCAGAGCAATAATTAGCTAAAGCACATGACGTTGCAATTGAACAAGTGATGACAATGACAGTGTGCCTTCTTTCTACAAGATTGGAAAGAAGACAGCCTGGAATGTCTTAAATCTGCACCCTGAAGTCGTCCCTTTCCTAGAGATGCTTGGGGTAGAGGATGGAAAGCCATACAGCGATTCATCATGGCTATGTACGACTCGTGAGTATCCATATCTACAGATACTATCACCTCGACTTTACTGCAGTTCAGCTCTATTATTTTTCTAAATACAATTTACAGTGTTAAGCAGTGCGAAAGCCTCACCAAATGCCGTCGGGCGCTCTCCGCTAAGGGAAAACCCCTATAGCCAGCAACCCTCCGACTGAAAATTCCTTAGATCTCAAAATTTTGAGGGCTTCTTACGAGGCGCAGAAGGCCATAGGAGCAATCTTCCCTATCCTGAACCTGCCATCACCATTAGTGTGCGGCTGGAAACCCGGCCCGGAAGCGTGGATGCTACTCTATAGAATCCTATAGCACAAGAAGCTTGTAAAGAAACACGTATGGCATGTAAATATAAAAATAAATGCGCTGGGAAATGCAACTGCGCTAAATCTAAAGTCCTTTGCTATGAGTTAATGAGCTAATAACCTTCCTTGATTAATGTCAAATATGTGCCAAAGTCTGATAATTATGACTAAAATCGAATCGAGAATCGAATCCTCACCAAGAACAGAACAGCAAGAAGGCCGGCCATCAATTTCTGCAATGCCAGACAGTTTTGTAGGGAGGGTAATGGATGTATCTTTAAGTGAAGCCCCGTAAGCCTCTTTTGCTAGACCAACTAGCAATCAACAAGTTGACGATATATCTATTCAAAATCAAGTGTTGTCTTCCCTTCCATCTGATCTATGTTGGGGTTTTGAGCCTTCGGCAAAATGCACTAAAACATAGTTTTATCCACAATACCGAAACAGAATTTATGCATAAATACTATGTTTTAGTACTTCCGTCTAATGTTAATTTAAGAAATTGTTCAAACTTTAATATTCATTTTAATGTTAAATTGTGTTGATTTGTTAATAAATAACTAATTATAAAGTGTTCTCTATTTACTTAAATTACTTTTTACACTAGTGCAAAAACGACTTCTTTTGCACTAGCGCAACTTGTTCCAAAAAAAAAGCAAGAAAACCACGCTTGCAAACTATCGCCCAATTGCCTTGCTTCCCATCATCTCCAAAGTCATGGAACGTGGAGTCAACCAGCAAGTACCTCGACAACAACAGAATAATCAGCGATAATCGATAAGGCTTTCGCAAAGAGAGATCGACAGGAGATATATTGGCCTATGTCACTCATATATGGAGTAGGGCAATTGAGAACTACGGAGAGTCTCGAGCGATTGCGTTGGATATTTCGAAGGCATTCGACAGAGTTTGGCATGACGGACTGCTCAGCAAACTGCCGTCCTTCGGACTCCCAGCCTCTCGCTGCAGCTGGCTTGTCAGTTTCCTTAAGAACCGATCTCTGCACGTTGCAGTTGATGGACACATCTCAGACACATTCACCATTAACGCGGGCATGGCTCAGGGCGCAATGCTTTCACCAACTCTGTTCCTCATCTATATTAATGACCTGATGACCGAAACGAATAATCCTGTTTACAGTTTTACAGATGACAGTACCCTTGTCTCCCAGTTTAGATTAGAAAAACCTTTACCAGCTACTGAGACTTATCACCGCGGACAGGAGCAGATTACAACAATTAATCCAGATCTGGAGAAAGTTCAAACTTGGAGCGACAGAAACTTGGTCCAGTTCAATGCAGCAAAGACGCAGGCAGCCACGTTTACCAAGAGGGCCAATACGGCGGGCCCTGACATCATTATGGCAGGATCGACCATTCCTTCATCCTCGTCAATCGCACTACTGGATGTCTCGCTCAACAGCAATATGTCCTGGTGGCATGGCCACGTTGCTAACATCGCAAAATCAACGTTCCAGAAGCTTGGTGCGCTATTTCGCAACAAAAAACTTTATACACCGCAGCAGTTGCTCTTGCTCTACAAAGCGCAAATAAGACCGTGCTTAGAATATTGCTCACACACCTGGGGTGCCGCACCAAAGCACACCCTAAAGTTGCTGGATTCCATTCAGAAGAGAACTGTGCGTCTCATCGGCGACCCGGAGTTGACCCAAAATCTGGATAGTCTGGAACACCGCAAACATGTGACCGAGGTTTCCCTGTTTTACAGATACTGGCAACGCCTGTCAGACAGTCGCGACAGACGGCAAGAGCGCATCAGTTCGTCGTACAACTGGAAATACCTAGAACATCGCTTTAGAAGAACTCCTTTGTCTGGCGCATTGCATTACTGTGAAACTCACTCCCAGGACATCTGTTTCCCCCAAATTACGACCTACTACAACTATTCAAGAACCGTGTCAATAAACATCTTCGCACACACCACTCGTCGAGCGCCATAAGATCTTTAGTGTGTGTCACTGCCATTAAAAAAAACTACTTTACGCACTAGTGCAAAAAAAAATAATTATTTTACGCACTGCCCTAACTGTCAAAAAATATGTTAGACATACTTTACGCACTAGTGCGTAAAGTAATTTATTTTACGCACTGCACATTAAAAAGGCATATTTTACCAATCTTGGAGAGTGGGTAAAGTGAGTAATTTACGCACGGTAGTAGAAAAAGAAACTTTTGTATTTAATCTTTTAACATCCATCCATTATCCAACATTATTTCATATCAATTATAATGAAAAGAGAAACATATTTTGTGACGCATATTTTAGGTATATTATTTTCCAAAATTATAGATTACCTATATATAATTGTTTATAATTAATTGGCGAATTGACCTACTCCAGACTTTTGGGTGGGACAAGCCGTATGTTACGTTAAAAAACCCAAAATTAATAACATCATTCATAATTATTCCATAAGTCATTAAAATAAGCTTACACTAGCTATAGGTATTGGATCTAGCGCCATCATAAACCTATTTTAATAAATAATAAAACCGATCTGATAGGGCTGGTTAGCTGTTTCGATTTCGGTGTGACGGTCCCACTTTTTCGTAAATGGTCCTGCGTACCATAGTGGCATTATTTATTTTAAAAAAGAGCTAAAGAAAGCAAAAACAAATATATTTTCAGCGATGTTATATTGTTTCTTAATTTTTAAAATTTATGCATACTTTTGGATGGCGCTTTGCAAATACACGGTGGTAAGGTAACCTTAGGTGGCCGAGTGATATGATGATATGTCTATAAGATAATATATGTAGATACAGGCTGATCCACCATATTTTGACCAATATCTTAACTACTATTAGGTTTTTTGAGAGAAGTTTATATGTTAACCAACTTGTAGTATTTTTCCTGAACAGTTATTTTATATATAGACTAGTTTTATAAATGAGACACCTGGTAGTGTTTCACCAATTCACATGGGTTCAAGGGCTTTCAAATTATATTAAATTATATCCTTGATTATATCTATATTTTTGTATCACTCTTACCTTTACCTTTTTTTCTTAATTTTGGGTTAGTTTTGGTTAGCACGTGGTTAGTTCTTGTTGATTGAGCCCCCGTAGCGAGCGAAGCGATATATAATAATACCTAGCAATGTGAAAGCCAAAGTGGAATCCGTGGTGCTAGCCGCCAGTCTACAGAACAGTGTATATTATTAATTTCGAGTTTCGTAACTGGAAATTAATTAATAATGTAGCGTATGTTACACGGGGTTGTCTCGTCAAACGCGCATATACTTTTTCCAAACCCGTGCCCAGTAGACGTGAAATCGACACGGTTCTGTAGTGTCGAAATAGGCCACAAATCCGGGTTGAGTTTGCGACCTACTGGGCTTTAGCTGAAAACCAAAAAAATCACAAATTCGTCATTTTCAATTGGTTCGATGTGATTTTTTAGTATGCTCTGCTCATATCCCCCTCGTTAGTACTAAAGTTTGGTTGCTCCAGATTATTCGGTTTTCCAATATTAAAATATTAAATGGTTATGTGTCAAAACTCGAAATGACGAAAAGTTTAAATGCAACTAGCTCACCCTGTATTTCATTTCACACAAAATTTGATTACAAAAGAAGTTCCATAAACTATTTCTTGGTTAGCTGGCTGGCTAATCATTTTCAATATTAAAAAGGTATAAGTACAACGTAATTCATATAAAAGTATTTCCAAAAATTGACATGTTTTTCATTATTTAGTATTTGGTAGACGTTTTATTGATATTTTTTTAGAATAATTTAGGATGCATTTAATATTTTGTAACATGATTAGCCAGCCAGATATCCAAAATATAATTTACCCCATTCTTTAGCATCAACATTGTTGCCAGTTCAGATTTTAGTTGTGCGCATTTAATTCGAATATTTCCCTCATGTATAAAAAATCCCATTAGAGGAGTGCAATTCTCGGAAAATTACAGCGATAATTGCATTGTAGAAACCGAAAGAGCACAGCGATAATTGCATCGTACGTATCTATAGTAATTCCATTGTAAACTTACGATGGCAGCGACAATTTATAAATAACGTCAAAGTCAAGTGAATATATCGATGGTGTTTTGACAAAAGGGCGTAAGCGGCTTGAACCTGTTGATGCACTAGATGCAAAAAACATGTTTTACCTTTATATTTTTATTCTTTTTGGGCGTTTTTTGTCTAAATCATTTCTATATCTTAAGGTAATTGTTTGTAGTAAAAATTATTACACATAAGTTATAATACATAAAAATATTCCCATGTTTGTCGCTTACGCCTTTCAAAAAATATCCTATTTACCAAAAATATACTTACCTCTTTTTTTTGTGCACTTACGCCTTTACCATTTCGTAAACATAGGAAGAAAATGGCGGTTACAACTCCCTTACATTTTCCTTGTTTCACTACCCAGTAAATTATCTGTCGCTTATTCCACTGATTTAAAACCCAATAATAAATTTAAAAAAGTTATATCGAAAGAAAACACAATATTACGTTTAAATGTTTAAAATTTTCAAATTATCAAATAAACAAACATA
Source organism: Pissodes strobi (assembly GCA_016904865.1). Classification (NCBI taxonomy): domain Eukaryota; kingdom Metazoa; phylum Arthropoda; class Insecta; order Coleoptera; family Curculionidae; genus Pissodes; species Pissodes strobi. The sequence goes on from MU182298.1 coordinate 190,698, forward strand.
AAAAACAAAAAAAGACTATATTTATTTACTATTCCATAAATAAAAACACACAAATTGCACTCACTCTTTAGGAAGACAGCTGCAATTTCAAAGGTAACAAAAGCTATAATTATTAGAAATAAAGAAGTAATATACGCGTTATTTCATTTTTGTAACGTTTTTGACTTATGCCTATCTAAATATAAGACGCAAACAAGTAACTAATAAATACAAACAAAAATTATAACTTGCAAAAAATTAAAAATGAAATTAAAAACTTCTTACAAAAATATATCTTTTAAGCATAGAACTAGAATATCTAACTATTTTTGTTGCTAGATGATTTTAAATCTTCAATACAACAAGTTTAATAAACAAAACATTATTTCTAAAAAAAAAAATAAAAATTTTACAAGTCTTCAATATCACTTTCGTTTAGGACATCAGGTACATTAGCATTGGAACTTAAACTAAAGTATTCGGAGTGATATTCTTTTTTTATAATTAACTTTTTACACAAATCTAAAAGATTGTCCAGCTTTTTCTTATTTATAGGGAGTTCAGGTGGATAAGCACATGGAATTTCTTTCAATGGGCGTGTACTTAGTTCTACTAGTTCAGGAGATTCATCTGTGTCGTATGTTTTTTTAACTTCAATCAAAGGTAATCCGGATTTTGTCATTTTAACCCTCTTGATGTCTAGAAATTTAACTTCACATCCTTCTCTGCTTCTCGGTTTTTTGGGGGCAATAGTTTTCCAATCTTTAAATGCAGATTTATTACAAACAGTGACTTCGTAAGGGTTAGGTTTTCTTCTGTCATTTCTGATAATAGTTGGCCATTCGGAGGGTGCCTGAACGTTTATTTTGCTTGCATATTTTTCAATTACAGCATGCATGCTGTCCACTGGCATGTAAGTGTGCCCAGCAACCAATTATGTCAAGGAAATTTCTTTAATGTTCTTAGCGTTTTCCAAAAAATATGCAAGCATTGCCAAAATAAACTTATTCTTATTTTGCCCTGGGCAGTTGTCACAATAGAATGATATACGTTCATATTCTTCGGTCACATCTACATAGCTCAGATAGTTATACAGATGGCTACAAATTTCTATAACTCCTCTTTTTCCATCTCTTTCTCCCCACAAATAGCAATAGCCATTTTGAGACTTGCTCTCATAAATTGTAAAGTTATATACGGCGTATTTTCTTGAAAAACCATACATCATATTTTGTCAGTGGGGAGTACTTAATGCTTTCTGAAGATCGAAAGATGCAACCAAGAATTTTTCTTGAGTAGAATAATTTTGGTCATTAAGAAATGCAATCTTTGCTTCGTTTTTTTCTTTTTGGTGATGAAGGTATTCGGTATTATCTTTCTCTGTTGCCATCTCTTTTGGTATGTTTTGGAATCGCTCACATTTTGCACATTTGTCTTTTTTTGGAACGTGAATACCAATATTATAATTACGCTTTAGATATTTTCTAAAACAAGTCACACTGATTGGATTTTTATTTTTTTCTTTGACAGTTTCGGTATACATTCTATATAAATTAGTAAAAGTCTTAATCTCTGCTGCAAGATACAACTTTTTTGAAGAGCCTCGACAATAATGAGATGGCACTGCTGGTAAATTTTCAATAAATAATTTAAATTCATCCATTTGTTCACAAGATATGGAATGTTTCGGTTCATGACACCCTCTTAAATCATTGTTTGCTTTAATCTTTCCTTCTAAAGAGTTTCTTACATATTTTTGGGTAATATTTAGGGTTCTTAAAAGAAACTGTAGACATACTCTTTGCTGGCATTTTCCGGACATAAGGAAATATTGGTATGTAAGGCCTCTTCGGGAAATCGGTGAAGTCGTCCTCTTTCGCTTCACAGCCACTATATTTACACAGCCATTAATAAAAGAGTGTTTTTCAGTATTAGATTTTAGAGCCCAAAATGCTCTGAATAATTCTTTCCTTTCGTCTTCTTTAAAAGTATTGCACTTATTATTGCACCTCTTTTCAAAACATGGATTCGGCAAAACTTGTTTCTTTTTCTTTTCGATATTTTTATATGACATGTACGATTCTCCCATTAGTCGCCTCTTTTTGTTTCTTTCTTTGGCACTTTCCAACTTCTTCTGTCTTTTACCTCTAAAAAATAAGGGAGATTCATTTTCGGAGCTGGAAGTAGATTCAGTAGATTCGTCTTCAACCTTTCTACTGATTTTATAATTGTTTTCTTCAGTACTGGTGTCACTTTCTTCATCCGTTTGAAAATTTTCTGATATTGCTTCAACTGCATTATCACTGGTTTCTTCTGTAGTGTTGCGATCTTTCTCCTCCGACTTCTGAAGAATATTAGCTTCTGAGTCACTACTACTATAATCAACTAGCTTTTGGTTTATATTCGTGGTTCTATTATTACGTTCATTACAGCCTTTATCTTCTGGAACTTGTGGAATTAAAATGTCAGGTGAAAAACTCAATAAATTACTTATATCAGCTGTATTGTTGCTTTCTGGTTTATACTGCAGCTCTAATAAGTCACAGTTTTCAGATTCTGACATGACATTATTATCAAAAATAACATCATGTAATAGAGCTTCAGAAAGTTGAGTGTTAACCGTCCTATTTTCCCATTTTGACACAGTATCGCTTTCCAAGGCTAAAATTTCAGAATTGACTTCCTTTGATTCTTTTTGTAGGGCCAAATTAACAAGTTGTCGCCCACGATACATCCTAAGAAACATTAGGCGTAAGCGACATTTTGAAACGAAATTTTAAGTTAATTTTTTCATAATCCATTAAAAAAAAACTTAATGGTGTGAATGTAATAATATAGGATATGTATTTAAAAACACTTTTTTATTATATAATAGAACAGCGTTTATTGTATTATTGTAATAAATAGCAATATTTAGCCCATTTAAATTGCATGGGGAAATGGCACTTACGCTTCTCAATGCCACTGTATCGAAAGGGCGTAAGCGACATTGCACGTTTTAGCGAAATTATTAAAGAAATACTAGTGTTTAATAAAATTCAATATTAAAATGAGATTCTATACGTGCAATTGTATACTTTTAAACCAAAATATCTGACTTACCTTAAAATTTTTGCCCTTTACAAGCTCCCGGAATAAAACACGTGTTCTCTTATGGAAGGTCTGGCGGTTACTAACCTTGAAACGAGATTTACGCGGGAACGTTTGTCGCTTACAATATTTAAAAACTAAATATTTTGCGATTGGGATTTTCGGCAGTTAATTCTTTTTGTGGTATCGATGTGGAATACCGTCAGGTTAAATTTCACATAAATATCTCAATTTGGCTAATTTTGTCGCTTACGCCCTTTTGTCAAAACACCGTCGATATATTACCTATTAAAATGTCTCATTTCGGATTTAAAAAATCGTATTTTTTCGTCTCTTTACTTTGTTTACAGTTACATGTATGTTTTTGTATTAAAAAAATAATAAAAATGTATTTTTTTAAACCGTGTCCTTATTAGGGAAATATTCCCCCGAATTACACTCGTGCATCAAAATAACCAGATAATTTTGCATTCGAGCGTGTTGTCTTAGAAAAACTGCATTCGGTCATTTTCATAGTTTGGAAAAAGAGCCCTCCACCTTCGGTGTCGGGCTCTTTCTCCAAAATATGAAAATGAACTCATGCAGTTTTTAGACAACACGCTGTCATGCAAAATTATCGGTAATTTTGATGCACTTGTGCAATTACTTCCGAAAATTAATCATGAGAAAGAGTAAATAGAACAATTATTCATCATCCTCCTGAAACCAATGCCGATTCGTAACCACTGACTGAATTTGAAAAACAAGCGGTGTGGGTTGGATATAGAATTAAATTACTTTCAAAGGACGAATAACTGCAAAGAAATTCGTATTTTAATTTAGTCAGTTTAGTGCCTTAAACAAACCTATGATATCTATGTATAATATGACGCTTCAAGCTTATATCAAAAACTAATATACTATTCGACCTGCCCTTTTCCAGCATTTTAATTGCAGAAAAAAACTTCTACAGGGTGACAATGCTGGTAAAGAACAGGTCAAATGGAGTTATCTATATCCATTTTTGAAGTGATATGAGCTAACCGAATTAAAATATACATTTTGTTCCAGTTATTCGTCATTAATTTGAAAGGTATTTTAATCCTATATCCAATCCATACCGTTTTTTTTCAAATTGGGTCAATTGGTTGCGAAATTAAATATATCTCGAAAATGCTTAAAGTTTCAAACATTGGAACAGAGAAAATCATGGTATGGAATTAAAAAAAAAATCATAACTGAGGAGGTTCCATCGATATCAGCTCTAATTTGTATTATTAGTTTAACACCATCAATCGTTCTTTAATACCATTAATATTCTAATTTTTTCAGAGTAAAATTCAAACACGACGTCGAAGTGAAAGAATTCCACCGAAAATCCTACGAACTAGTGGAGCCCCCATGGACGCAGGAAATCGAATCTACGAACGTTTTCACGATGAGTTTCACGTGTCTAGTATGCGTCACAGTATCACTGATATTACCGTGGTATATTCTGGGTGTGGCCTACTATTGAAAGGCCAGACTTAATTTAGTAGATGACATAGGTAAATCATACTTATGTCAAATAACGATAACACGTAACTCTTGAGACTAAAGAGAATCAAAGAGGATTAGATCCAACAATCGGGCTGTGCACCCATTTATATTAGACTACTTGTAAAGTACCTATGTACCAATGGGGCGCAAGTCTTGCACATGCGATATTAATCAGTGTTAACAACTCTTCTACGCGAATTTTATGGATTGTGTTACGAACGTTTAGTAGAGTGTAATCTGAACTTGTGATAATTGTTGTAAAGAGGCTACTTCAGAATACTATTGTTTCTAATGACTGGATAGCTTTTCCAAAACAAAAAAATATGAGCTTTATTCGGGTCCCTGAAATGGCTGTTCTAGAACAGGAATTTGCGCTTTCGGCTTTGTGTGGTCGAACGAATCTAGAACAGTTCTGGGCGGTAGTTTAATGTTCGCGTGAATTCATAACTATTCTCCGACGATTTTATAACGCTTAAAATCGTTCCCAGGTCTACCATGTTTGATGCTTACTTTCATGCGTGTCGTCGCATATTTTCTGCAGAATTTCTAAATCATTGATTGGCTAAAGCCCACTTTTACAACTTTTGTTAAACTTAAATTTAGACTTTGGTTTTACTACAAGCTTAAGTGAAGTGATTTTTAAAAACCAATATTTTACATGTCTTCGCAAACTAAATTTTTGTGGCGTACCTAAATGAGCCAACCGAGAAAATAAAAAATAATCCCACTAACGTTATTTATTTTATGTTTTGCGATAGTTGGATTTTGAAGATTTTTTACTTTTTTTGGTTTTAATAAATATACGTAGAATATACAATCTTTCAGTTTAATTCAACTAGTAAGACTGCTTGGAAACTATAAATCTATTTAGAAAATTTCGAACTAGCCAGTAATTCATAATAATATGGACTGTTATGTTTCTTATTACTTTTCCTCATCGTCAAGCAGCAATAACATTTTATCGTCGCTAAGATGATCTCCAAAAATATATTCATTGCCCTCAATAATGTTTTCAGTATTTGTTGGTTTTTAGAAAAACCCTTGGAAAAAACACAGCTTATATTTGGGTTATAAACTTTGTAGTTTAAATTACTATACCCTCAGTACCGGTAACAATCAAACTTTGGTTAGAAGTTAAACGCAGGTTGTTAAATTTACGTTTTCTGCTTTCCAAAGGTCGAACTTAAGTTTGAGGCTTAAACGACCCTTGTAAAAGTGACCCTAAGTGAGTAAAACTATTTTTTATTACGCATGCATCATAATCAACGATTATCGCACGCTGCAGCGTGCTTAAAATGATGTTTATGATGCGCCTATTTTTTTAAAGGTTGCTATAGAAACACTTGATCATGTCAAATGTGACAGATTAATATATTCGTCAATATATCCCTTAAGTTTAATATTTAAAACATTTTTGAGATTATGATGCATTCGTAATAAAAAAATAGCGTATGATATACGTGTATAAGAGGCCTTTAATGCCCTTGCGACTTACATAACACTCCGCGGCGCGTCGTGTTTTGAAATATGTCGCGCGTGCTTTAAAGGCCCTCTTATACACTAATATCATAATATACTATTTTAAGCAGATACAAGTTATTATAAGCCAAACGCTATTTCTGAAAATGTTCCTATAGTTATTAATTTTACAAAGGGCCAACTCAAAACATCGGTTTGGGTTTGCATTGGTTGTCTTTGCTAATTGGATGATTAACCATCAAGCCCAACAAAATATAACTGAAACGAACCTAAACCATTAACTATGAAGAAAAGAGGCTAGCTTCACAAGCATTTTTTGCTAATTTTATACTTTTTATTTTTTAAGTTCCTAGAGATCTAATCTAGTCTTTATTAGTAGATATATTTTTAGAAAATAAATGCGTTATTTTCGTTGTCTTATTAATAATCAGCGTTTAGTATTGCGTTTGATTAATAATACTGATTGGACTGACCCAATCAATAATTTAAAACACCAAACGTTCATTTAAATTGTATATAATTTATTTAAATGAATTTATGAAGACGTCCGGGAAGTAGTTCTGAACAGTTCCAGAATCGAGCCGTCCGAGAATAAGAACTCGAATAAACCGAAGTTATACGAATTTATTAGACATTTAAAGGGATATTATATTTATATTTTTATATAGGTTTATAAACTGTTTGTAGTCGTTTTTATTTTGTATGCATTATTTATTACTGTATTTTGTAATATAACTAATATTCTACAAATAACTAGGTTGCTTAATTCATACATTATCTATCTTTATGCTCATACATATAGGGAAGTGTTTGGCTTGGTTGAGGTGCTCTTGAGACCAACGTCATGTCAGTCGTTGGACTTTCATTTGTCTTTTGGTTCAATGGAAGTATCTCAAAAGAAACGCTGTTTGGAATCAATATGACATAGCTAGAGCAAATGAATCCATAACAATCCGGTCAAGGTTTAAGAGAATAAATGAGTACCACTTATCACAAGTTTAAAATTCAAAATGACACTACCCGCGTTGTGATGCTTCAAATGAAATACCTTAACAGCGCAAGAAGAATTAATTCATCGATCGATTATTTTTTTTTATTAATGCAGGTTTGAATTTAAAAAATTGTAATAATAAATACATTATAAATTATAGCACGAGACGAAGTAACTCAAGATAATTTAATGAATAAATCGCAATTAAAATAATGAGGTATACTATAATTTCTATGATGAGATCTTCAACCCAATCAAAACCGTAGTGATCCCATTCACAAAATGAAGGAAGCTGAATCTTAAAGCACCCACTTTGAGAGGGACGACCGTAGAGCTTTCAACAGAGTATTAGCATCGATCTTGACCGGAAACTAACCTGGAATCCACGCCTGGAAAGAACTATCAAAAAAGCAAGGGCAGCTCTCGGGGCCTGACGACGACTCCTTGGTAAAACATAGGGTTCATCATCTGATGGTCCTATAACACTGTTTTAAAGCCTATATGTACACTTATGTACTTAGTGTAGTGGGTAAAAACAAAGGAAATAACAACACAGCGAAAGCTAAAAAGAGCACAAAGGCTCGCCTGTCTGGATACAACAGGGGCTATGAAAACGTGCCCCCACAACAGATCTGGAAACCCTACTTGACCTCCTTCCGCTGCACATATACATAGGAAGGGATGTCTGGACCAGTGCGCATATAGTCACTCAGATACAAAAACTGAAGGTAGAAAACCTGACTGACCGCTTTAAAATTCTGAAAGACATCCAGATAGAGGCGGTGACCAAATCAACCGAAACAATGGAAGAAAACTCCGCTCCTTTGAAGTGGTAATCAAATACCGCAATATTATAGGGGAAAAACAACTAGAGAGGCAATCACGTGTCTGATACACAGATGGGTTAAAGATAAAAGGAGTGGGATCCTCACACTCCCACCATTTTTCAAGCTATCAATATAGCCATCTCTAAATGTGCCAAAAAGGCCTAAGAGCTACAAAGATCTATATTCTATCAGATAGTCAAGCAGCCTTAAAAGTGCTAGCATCTAGCAGGATCAACTCCCGGCTAGTGTGGGATTGTCAGATGGCTGCAGATCAACTGACAAACAGAAATAGACTCACCCTAATACGGATACCAGGGCGCGAGAGTGTGGAAGGCAACGAAGACGCTGACCAGCTCGCACGGAATGATGCAGAGACTGCCTTTTGGGGGCCTGAACCATTCTGTGGCATCACCATAAAAATGCGGAAAAAGGCACATTCTTCGATATTGTATACAATTTAGGATTATTTCGAGCCGAAGATTGCGGTGTGTGTAAGTAAGTAAGTATTACCTCTTAATTTCGGAATACCTTGTATATTAAAAATACGATATTTATCTGTCCCCGTATGTTCCGAATTCAAAACAAACTACTTCTAATTCTATTTTCAGCATAAAATTAACTCTGTTTAGTTCAGACTTAAGCTATTACACCAGCATTTTCGCTTCTCTATATTTCGGTTCATGTTTATATGACTCCATGGGTTAGCGTAGATTTACACCAATGTCTACGCTAACCCATGGAGTCATGTAACCATGAACCGAATTTAGAGAAGCGTATATGCAGGCGAATGCTGCTAATAATAACTAATTCACCGTCAGTAATTTCTGGCAAAACTTTTAACAAAATATAAAAAACAATATGTACGTTTTAGTGTTTTGCCCTAGGTTTTACCATTATTACTAGAAAGTTTAAAACCAAAATTGAAAAATACCTCCTTGACAAAATGGCGAATTAAATTCAATGGAACAAAAATCAGGCGTACGTTCCGACAAGGCACGCTTACCAATAACATTTATTTATGTCTATGCCAATAATAATTATAAATTAAAAATTAAGGCCATATTTGTAATACCTACTTACAAAATTTAAAACCAAAGATGAAAAAGCAACATTATTGACATTTTAACATACTTGTTCTTCGCTGCGTGCGTTTACAATAACAATACTACCTGTTATGAGGTATACGCATACCTAAATGAAAGAATATTTAATTTTTTGTAATATAAGTCCAGCAGACGGTGATACCAAACTGATTTATTATGGCAATTATACGATTAAATGTCTAGTGATTTTCCTATATAAATAACAATGTGTTTAAGCCGAGGGGTTAACCGCTAACTAGAATTTGTACACTAAAATACCATATTTGACAAATAATACCAAAAATACCAAAACAAAATACCAAAAATATCAGAAAATATCAATATTATATAAAAAAATACCAAATATCGTAAAAATTGCCAAATAATACCAAATATTACCAAATAATACCGAATAATACCTAATATTACCAAATAATACCAAATATTACCTAATAATACCTAAATAATTTAATTACGCGGGCGTGCCTCAGGGCGCAATTCTTTCACCAACTCTGTTCCGTATTAACGACCTGCTGACCGAAACGAAAAATCCTGTTTACAGTTTTGCAGATGACAGTAACCTTGTCTCCCAATTTAGATAAGAAAAACCTTTACCAGCGACTGAGACTTAGCACCACAGACAGGAGCAGATTACAGCAATTAATCATGACCTGGAGAAAGTTCAAATTTGGGGCGACAGAAATTTGATCCAGTTCAATGCAGCAAAGACCCAAGCAGACCATTCCTTCATCCTCGTCAATCGGACTGCTGGGTGTCTCGGTCAACAGCAATATGTCCTGGCATGGCCACGTTGTTAACATCGCAAAATCAGCCTCCCAGAAGCTTGGTGCGCTATTTTGCAACAAAAACTGTATACACCGCAGCAGTGGCTCTTGCTCAACATACAACAAGCATAACTTCTGATCTATCAAACTTCTGGTCTTTTATTCAAAGCAAGATAGCTCAATCCCGCATTCCAGCCACTGTGAAAGACACTAATCACTTTTACCACGGACCCCAATGTGTCGTTTCGGCTTTTTCCAACTATTTTCAAGTACGTACAAAGATTCCCACCAGCCTGCAAATATTGATCCGTTAATGTAGTATTCCGATAGCATCGACGGTCTGCCAATAACTACTGATGATATAGTTGTAGCAAGCAATTAACTTTAAAACAAGATCACCCCTGGCCCCGACGGCATCCCACTTCATTGTTAGAGACAGTTCCATCGTTTTGTGCGAGCCCCTGTGTCATATCTTCAATCTGATCCTGGAACTGGGCATGCTTCCCATAGTCTGTCCCATGCATAAGAAGGGCGATCCAATAGTTATTCAGAATTATCGTTCTATCTCCATGTAACTTCTCCAAAATATTCGACATTATCCTGCACAAATGTAACCAACATCTTTGTTATCAAACTGCTTTATTACTCCTTCGTTAGACCAAAGCTGGATTATGGGTCACTTGTATGGTGTCCGTGGTATGATTGCTACATTGATTCGTTGGAGGCTGTGCAGAGGCGATTTCTCACGTATCTTATGTTCAGAGAGGACGGTATTTACGCAGACCGAGGGTTTGATAATAACCTTTTGTTGTCTTGATTCAGGAAACTGTCGCTGTCTGTGCGCAGATACTCACAATCGCTGACATTCCTTTATAAGCTTCTCCATGATGTGATCGATTGTTACTTTCTTTTGGAAAGTATACCATTTTCACAGCGTTTAGCAGCTAGACAACAAACCGCGTTCAGTCTGAGATTGGCGAGATCTAATATTCTATACCAGTGCCCCATTCCCAACATGTGCAAAAATGTCAATCTTGTATCAAACGCCTCTCATATACATAGATACAGCAGCTTGTCTAACGTCCTGAAAGATCTGCCTGAGGCGTCTGGTTTCTCCTCGGGTTTCCCACCTTAACTGTATCTCCGCATTCTCCATCTTCATTTTTCATCTGTATTTCCCTTGTTTTCATTTCTATCTTCATTGTCACTTCTTATTTTGGCTTTTTTTTTTGTTTCCCTCACTTACTTTGCGTTATTCGTAAAGTTCTTGATCAGTTTCGTTCCTCTCAAGGTTCCTCTACATTCCTTATATGTAGTCTTAGTTTAATTTGCTAGTTTATTTTAATTATAACTATTATTTATTTTATGTTTTATTATTTTTCTTTGTATAACAATATTTTTGTGAATTACTTGCTCTTAATTTGCATGTGAATTTCCTGTAAATGGGCGTGTGCCTGTTGGAAATAAAGAGCTTATTATTATTATAAGTATGTTGGGGTTTGGAACCTTCGGCAACATGCACTAAAACAGAGTCTTATCCACAATACCGAAACAGAATTTTTGCACTCGACGCGTGTTTCGCTAACCATGTTAGCATCATCAGGAGATGATTAAGACTGCCTTAATCATGATACTAAAACGCGCGTCGAGTGCAAAAATTCTGTTTCGGTATTGTGGATAAAACTCTGTTTTAGTAATTATTATTATTACCATTGGATTTTTTTTCCGAATATATCTTCTTGTATATATTACTTTTTAAAAATTATTGTAGATTAAGCATTGGATAGTGGGCAATTATCGATTATCAGGGTCAAGCAAAAATTATGGTAGATTCCGATAATTATCGGGCATTTGGCAACACTATTTAGAACATCGAACAGGTAGTTGCGACGTTGCGACATGTGCCTTGTGAATTATGCATAGTTATTGCGCATGCTCATATTAGATAATTGTACAAGAAATACCATAAAATACCACTCAAAATACCAATAATACCAGACAAAATACCAAATATTACCAGATAATACCAAATATTACCATATAATAACAAATATTACCAGATAATACCAAATATTACCAGATAATACCAAATATTACCAAAAAATACCGAAATAATTCCAAAAATACCAGGCCAGTGTACACTAAAATACCATCAGCGGTTGGCCCCTCGGTTTAAGCCTTATCTAACAGTTTTTTTAAAAGAATGGGTAAAATTGTTATTATTTATGGGTATGGGGTCCTTTGGAATGTCATTTCAATTGTTTCCGATCTTGGGAGTTTCCGATGACCTTCCGAAAAATTCTCGCGCTGGAAAACACGATAGCTTCTTAAATGGGTATAGAGGTTTTAGATTTTCAGTCAGTCCTAACTTTTCGATATTTCTTTGCAAGCTTTTCGGCACAACTCCAGTTGGTGAAATTATTCATTCTGACTTCCAACTCTCGGTACCTTCTTGGAACCATTCTCGGCGTTGTTTTCCAGCAAGTTTTTGGTATTGGGTACTGATACTTCCATAAAGGTTGCAACCTTGGTAAATTTGTTTACGAGGGTCATATTTATGCATCATCGTCTGGTCAGTTTTCCAGAACTATTTGTGTATTATATTTCTAATAAGGAACCCGATCCTAGGCAGAATGATGGCTAGGTCTTTATTATTATTATTATTATATTTTTGTTAGTGTCACACTTATTAGTTGCTTGCTTGTTTATGGCTTTGCTTCTAGGCAATTGCCAGCTCCATTACGTAATGACCACGTCATGCCTGGCTCTAGACCATCCCGTGACCATCTACAAAATTACTAATTCGGTTATACAAAGTGCTGTGAAATTAATGATGTAAGCAGTTGAGCAGCTCTTAACATAATGCTGGTTATTTGGACCAATGTTAGTACGACCACATACATAGGCAAACTGAAAACAATAAAAGACACACAAATCTAAGAATAAGGACATTGGATAGGCTATATCTATAAGTTGAGCATCACCGTTTTATTTTATTGTAATTAAGGAACTGCATCATAATTTTGATTGACTGAGTAGCGGGTTTAGCCTCGGGTTTATCTAAAATCATATTGATAGTAATGGGTGAAGTGTATCCTAAATTAATGAACTCTTTATATAAATCGAAAGACCTGATTTCGTTAATAGGGCATTCAAAAAAGATATGATAATTGTCCACACTCACAAAGTGGAGATTCCCTATTTTTGTGTGAATGTTCACCTGTTAGACAATGTCCAGTTCTCATCCTAATTACGGTAGTAATGTGCCTACGGTCTTTAAAGGGTACTAAGGAAAACCATCTTTTTACTGGGAATTTGTCCTGCACCTTGTTATATTGGTAATTTTTGTTTAGCCCCGAAGTTACCCATTTTTGTTTAAATCGTTCTTTAAGATTGTATTTAATGGTATTATATAACTCAACTGCATCAATGACCTTATCTCTGGGAACATTCAAAACTCTACCCACGTTTACTCTTGCATACGCTTCAATATTCCCGGTTATACAAGAATGTCAATATTGCCAATATTTCGGCTTTACAAAAATGCAAAGGAGATCATTAAGTCTAGCGGAGAATTTTCACTTATTAGTTATTAAGAGGACAGACTACCGGTCTTTTATTATAAAATGATATTACGTTTTATTCCAAAATGAAAAAAGTTAGAATCACGAAATTTGGTGTGCGGTTTGTACATTCGATTGACTAAAAGGCATGGTGTTTAAAAATGTTATTAATTTTTGTATAACAAATTTTGAACCGGTTTTTTGGTGAAAACGTATTTTCACGTAATATCAATAAAGGTCGGTAGTCTATCCTCTTAAAGTCGTTTTTTATGCCAACTTCCGGTTTAGCTTTAGGCGAGGTTTTAGGAGCAAGTAATGTTTTTCCTAATTTAAGTTTTTGAGGTTCAGAGCGGATTCGCTGCCTTACGTGGTTATAAAGGGAGGTGCTATTTTTTATACATATTTACATTACAGGTAAAGAAACAACCTATAGGAACTTGAGTATTTGTATAGCTAATTTTATGTATATCGATAAAGCCATAAAATAATTCCCTCTTTGATCCATGGACGAAACACACACTGTTTGTTTAGCTAAAATGGTTATGCGGTCATCGTTAGTAATAGCATTTCGTTGAAAAACAAATCGTCGTCTAATGAATTAATGAACAGCTGTTTTGCGGACTTATTTTCCACGTTTCGTCCCGATTGACCTTGGTCGAGTTATAGGCTAAAACTCTCATGAATGCCGTGCCTCTATAACAAAAAACACATTGGCTTCTGGCTTGTGAAGTACCAATGGCGTGCCGAAACGGAGAAATTAATATAATGGAAAACAGGCACCGCACACTAGGGTTGCCAATGCATCCTGCATTTTAAGGGGCGGTCCTTTATTTCAAATAAATAAATATACGTATATATCAAAAAACACATTGGCTTCTGGCTTGTCAAGTACCAATGGCGTGCTGTAACTGAGAAATTAATATAATGGAAAACAGGCACCGCACAATAGGGTTGCCAATGATTCCTGCATTTTAAGAGGCGGTCCTTTATTTCAAATAAATAAATATTCGTATACCAATTACGTATACGAATATTTTAAATTATATGGATAAATTTGGTTCGTAAATTGTTTGTACCCAGGTTTATGTCTTAAAAGGCTATAATAGTCAATGACACTCAAGGAGGTAAAGCACTCTAATTGCTTTAAGTTAGATTGATTTAATTCTGCAAAGTCAAATCAAACGTCAGTATGGACTTATAACTTTTGCAAAATGTCTCTGGGTAGGGATCGGCAAGACAAGAAACATGTCTCGACAAGCAATTTCTTGTCTTGCCTTGAAATATTTTCAAGGAACAAAAAAATCTTGGCTTGACCATTTCTTGAGATTTGATGTTTTGTCTTCACTCAAGAAATCTTGAAATTTCTTGATATATTAACCAAATAGGAACCCCCGTTTAAAACTCGCGATAAGATTGGTTGATGTGATGTTTATGCTTTATGCGTAGAATTAAAGTATCAATGTTAATTTTGTTTGTATTGACCTGGTCTTTAAATGCTCAATATTCCGAAACCTTTCAAAGCTCTTTTGCACATTTTAGCATCTTCATTTCATTTGGCCGATTTCTGCAACGGCCCGAAATACATTCGTTTAAAAAAATACCCTCCTTTTCTGTAGGACACTGAAGTATACTCGCTTTGCAAAGTACTTTTTGATCCCACAATTTATTATTATGTTTTCTGGTACCAAATTATTAGCCCGTTTTATCGCACAAGTTCACCGCCAAGGGATTAACCAAGTTTATATGCTGTCTGAATCGCCCTCCGAGCGACAGAGCCTACCAATAGTGCAGGCTCCAATGGGTTCCTCGTTTGCAAAATCTGCAGACCGCAATCTGTTTTGTGATTTGTGTATCTGAGACCTTTGTCTGTATAAAAAAGCATGTTGCCGCGCGCGCGCATGGTGCGATTGCCGTTTTGCCCCCCCACTACTTTACCTCCGGCATAAACTAGAAAAGTTAGGTTGTCGAGGAATGTGGTATCGCAGAAAAAATTATTCATAACATCTGACGACTGATTTGGGTTCTTAAGACAGTACCTTATCATCGGAAACAAAGTCCCCAAAAATCCCCGCATTGGAAAATTTACAAGAGCCAATGGAGATATTACAATTTTAATGTAAACTACTAGAAAGTGAAATTGGCGTTCACGGCTCCAAGGGTTCATCTGATCATGGTTCAAACGGATTTTTTTTTTAAGAAAGAGTAATTTTTCAACCCGGAAATTATAATTTTTCCCAACCCAATCGGGAAAAATTCTCCGGAAATGGCTAAAAAACTGAGCAAAATGGGCTTATCTGATCTGAAGCAATTCTGCATGAACACTCTCCACTGCTGTGTTCAATCCCCTCGGACCGGCATCCACATAAATTTCTACATCTGGACTTCCACGCACACCTAATTAAGCTCAAGAGACTCGACAGAACAAGCGCACAAGCCGAGCTGGGTGGTCCAGTTTTCTCCAGCCGTACTTCGTTGCATCCAGCTTTGTTCCTGTCCCAAGCCATCCTTGAACTTAAAAAATATCAACCTAATTAATATTTTACTAATGCAGAATGCTTTACCCTTTTATTTTTCTTCAAATTACCTGCAAGGTGCACGCGCAATGAATGCAGCATCTAGCTTTTGCGTGGCGGCTACACTTGTTGTAGAGGGTGTAGCGAAGGTCATCTAGTGTGGCATATTTCGCTCCTCTGTATAAAGCAAGAAGCTATTTCTTACCGCAGGAGACGATCCTCTCCAAATCTGCTCCGGGCTTATTAAAAACTCCAACTTCGTTGCCCTGGAGAATTTTCAATGTTAATGCCTTTCCTTTTCCAAAAACTGCTGGCATTGTATCACAGCCGGAAAAGGCATGAGCAATGAGAATGGCTGACTTCACATTGTCAAGGTGCTCCTGTATCAATTCGATGTTCTGTGCCTCTTCCACAGGTCCCTTTATCGAAAAATCACAACTTCTGGGTAGGTTTTCTGCGCTGGACAAGCATGGCAAGAATATCCGTGTCTGTTGCAGCTATAGCAAAGGTCGGGCTATTATACTGGTCAAGGTATCTGCATCCCCGGGGTCCTGTAGCACCCTTATCCCTCTCTATTCGAGTGCAGGCTTCAGAAGGAGGGTCCAGTTTGTTTTATTCTGACCGTTTCCCCGTAGTTCTTCGCTGTTGCTCTGATGACTTGGTTGACAACGCAACGAAGTATGACTGGAGAAAACTGGACTACGCAGCGCGGTTTGTGCCACACTGCTCCGACCTGCTTGCTGCCCCGCCGAGTCTACTAAACCTAATTAGGGGTGCGTGCAAATCCGGATGTGGAGATGCGTGTGGATACTGCGGCCGGTCTGCGGGAATGGTGTGCCGGGAATAATGTCATCACTGCAGTGGATAGTGTTCTAATGCAGAATTGCCTCATAATGAAGAAGACCCGATGATTCAGATGGCAACTAGAGTAATTTCTTTTTAATTTTTTTTATTTCAGAATTATCTTTGAAAGTTCCAAGTCATGGTATTTCTAGCCATATTTATAGACTGATTTAACCGTACATAGTAAAGCTTTTATACTACTGTTTCAGTAAAATGCATGTCCACATATAATATATTTTAAGTATTAAGTGGTACTGTTATATTTAATATGAATATATATAAAAATTAAATATTTTCAAGGGCTGATGTGCCCTTATTTCTCATTAAACAACTCTTTTATCCCATTTTCATCTCCTTTAAAATCCCATGCGCGCTCTCGCGCAAACGCCACTGCACGCACCTTCACACGCACACATACTCACACATTTAAGACACTCACAACACATGCACGCACTCACAAGATGCGCGTCAGCTTGAAAATTGTTCAGATAAGCCTATTTTGTCCCGCTTTTATTAAGCCACTTCGGGTGAATTTTTTTCCTGATTGGAAAAAATTGTCATTTTCGGATTGTATAAAAAAAATCAAAAAAATATTTTTGAATGATGACCAGATGACCCCTTGGTGCCGTGAACGCTAATTTCACTTTATAGTAGTATAAATTAAAATTGAAAATTTCCATTGGCTCAAAACTTGTAAAAAAGTAAAACACTGTTTTTAAAATTAACTATAATTTTTTTTCTATGATTTTTTAATTAAAATTAAACGTATTGTACCTACTGACTTGTGGTGTGTTATATTTATAACCGAAAAAAGTATACATACAGCCTTAAACATTCGTTTTTAATAGTCCCATGATTATGATCAATACTTTTTCGAAGTATGCTAACAATGTTAACAGCAATGGAGAAGGGGAAGGGGGAGAGAGAACGTACCACAACACTCACTGGCAACATCATTCATATCGAAGTGTAAGATCAGTACAGCACATATCAAAAGTCAGAATGCGGTCTGCATATTTTGCATACGGAACTCCACTGGGAGCCCGGTCTACAATGCTTTTTTACAACATTAGCTACCACTTTTGACTCAATACAGGTCGATCATCCCAATTCAGAATCTCAGAGGGGCGCATTCGCCGCCCTTCTGGATCTTTTTCTTAGCACCAATCTTGACCATCAGTACACAATTATAGTTGGGCCGCCATTAGGTACTTCCGACCACAAACTTATTACAACGGTTTGTGAATTGCCACTTGTACAGAAAGATCCACCATTGCGTCGCAAAATCTGGCATTACAATTCTGCAAACTGGGACGATCTAAGGGAGTTCAACCTAGATTTTCCTTGGCTCGACGTCTACTTTGGCACTGATGACCCGTTGGTCTGTTGCGAACAGATTACGCAAGCAATCTCCTCAGGAATGGAAGCAAACATCCCAAATTCCATGAAGTTACCGTCAAAAGGAAAGGCCTGATTGGACAAAAGATGCGAAAGAGCTGTAGGTAGGAAACAGCAAGCCTACAAGTATTGGCAGCAAAATCAGACCGCTGAAAATCGCAATTATTTTGTCGAAGCGAGAAACGAATGCAAACGTGTGATCGACGAAACTAAGGACAAACACAATCAAAGGATCAGGAATAAACTTTTGCAATGCCCCAGTCCAGGAATTTCTGGTCGGTAGCAATGGCAGTAAGTAATAACTTTACAAAAACGTCTCTCCCACCTATGACAGACGAACGTGGCATCACGGCGGCTACAGTCAGTAAGATGCTCATTCTCAGGCTGGTCTACGCGTCGGCCTTTCTGAAGCCTCAGAACGGCGCACTTATCCAATCCAAATTCCATACCGATGTCCCGAGTATATTTTTGCACCACCTTCAGAGACTGCTGTAAATCTCGATCACTAGTAGCATAGAGCTTAAGATCATCCATATAAAACAGATGTGTGACCTTGTGTGTTCGATTTCCTGGTGGGCCGCATTGATATCCGCGGGTTTTTCGAAGAGCCACCGAAATAGGGAGTAACGAAATGCAAAACAGCAGAGGACTAAGACAGTCGCCAAGAAAGACTCCCCTCCTGAATGCTACCGGCTCTGTTATTACTTTCGTACTTCCAGATGTTATGGAAAATTTTGATTTCCAGAGCGGCATAAGTTGTTCGATGCATCTTACTAAAGGCATAGGTACAGACAAGGCTTGTAAAAGATGCAAGAGTAGTTCGTGTGATGTTGTGTCGAACGCTTTCTTGTAATCAATCCAAGCCATCGACAGGTTTCGCGTATACTGGATTGAATCTTGTGTGATGCACCTGTCTATTAGCAAGTTCTCTTTACATCCCTCGAATCCCCTTTTTCCTCCCCGCTGCTCTACCACGTCATTGAGGACCGGTTCCACTGACCCCAACAACCTGCAATATAAAACACGAGTGAATACCTTATAACAGGAATTGAGACACGTGATAGGCCTGTAATTCTTTGGCTCAGCTAGGTTGCCTTTTTTCCGGTATAAGTGTTGTTCTCCCTTCGACTAACCACTCAGGAATTGGCTCGTTTCCATTGAGCCAGAAGGTGAATATTCTGGCGAGATGTCGATGGGTGCTTGGGAATTTCTTCCACCAAAAGTTGTTAATGCCATCTAGACCAGGGGCTGAGAAATTTCTGGTCCCATCGAGTGCCTTTCTAACCTCTTCCTGAGTGATTTCCGGATCATAGCGTTGGTCTTGTTGAAGTCGGGTACAATAGGATCTGAAATAGATTAGAGATGGTATGTTTTCTTTAATGGGCGTCGTGCTCTCGTAAATGTTCTTCCAGAAATTCTCCACTTCGTTGGCTGACGGCGGATTTTCAATAACAGGCTGTGTGTCATCAAGTAGTCTAGAGGTTTTGGTGTTGAAAGTGTTGTTATCCTTAATTCCTCTGGCCTTCTTGATTAGACTGTTCGTTATTACCCCTAAAGAGCGTATGCGGTCTATGCAGCGTTGCTTGATTGTGAGCAGCGTGACCTTATTCAATGTGTGGTATTCCTGGCGAAGTTGTCTTGCTATTCTTTTGATTTTATTATTATTATTATTATTATTATTATTATTATTTTTCTTAGTTCATGCCATAAGAAAAAAGCAAACATGCTCGCCAAAATGTTTTCATCGCACTCTACCTTAGACGTCCCCAAGACAAGGCTCTCCCCACCATATCGAACATCAACACTATCATGGCAGAAGCCAAGTTTCATCACCATGATATTCGTAAAATCCTTAAAGAACTAGATGCGCAAAAGACATCAGGACCGGACGAAATACCTGTCATCGTATTAAAGAACTGCGCCAACGAACTAACACCCGTTTTTTTCAGACTTTTTCTCTGTCTTACCGAAAAGAGATATACCCATCTTCTTGGAAAGTCGCTCTAGTGCAACCTGTTCCAAAAAATTGCAAGAAAACCATGCCCTCAAACTATCGCCCAATTGCCTTGCTTCCCATAATCTCCAAAGTCATGGAACGTGTAGTCAATCAGCAACTACTCAAGTACCCCGAGAACAGAATAATCAGTGATAATCAATACGGCTTTCGCAAAGAGAGATCGACAGGAGATATATGGCCTATATCACTCATAATATATGGACTAGGGCAATTAAGAACTACGTAGAGTCTCGAAGGATTGCGTTGGATATTTCGAAGGCATTCGACCATCTTCAACAGAGTTTGGCATGACGGATTGCTCAAGAAACTGCTGTCCTTCGGACTGCCAGCCTCTCTCTGCAGCTGGCTTTCCAGTTTACTTAAGAACCGATCTCTGCACGTTGCAGTTGATGGTCACATCTCTATCTCAGACACATTCACCATTAACGCGGGCGTGCCTCAGGGCGCAATACTTTCCCCAACTGTTCCTCATCTATATTAATGACCTGCTGACCGAAACAAATAATCCTGTTTACTTACATAATTGATTATGTATGTACAAATATAAATAGGGATGATTTTGAGTACAAAGTTGTAAATTCTGGGCTTTCAGATCACGAAGCCATTGCATGTCACTTTAGTTGTCACAAGTAGGACAAAAGAATCTAACGAGGGGCAGAAGGAAGGGTAGAGGGAGGCTATACTAATGTAAACAATATCATTGAACCTAATAAGCTGAATGACTTTTACTGTATAGTGGGTAGAGACTTGGCAAATAAAATACAGGGAGTAAACTTAAATTATAAGCAATTTTTTGATTTTCACGCTGGTCCGAATTCATTCTTTTTTCTATCTGTCAATATTGTAGAGCTTAAATCTACTCTGAGGGATATAAGGAAGAATTCTTCTGGATATTATTATGATGGGATAACTATAAAGTGTTTTTTGAGTTTGTCTGATATAGCACTGGAGGTTTTGGTAGATGCCATTAATCACTCCTTTAATACAGGTATATTCCCTGATTGCCTTAAAATAGCTAGAATTATTCCTTTGTTTAAAGGGGGTGATCCAGAATCTCCTTCTAACTATAGACCCATAGCATTACTTTCAACCCTCTCTAAAATTGTTGAAAAATTAGTAGAGTCGACTTGTGTCCTATTTAACCGAGAAGGGAATCATTGGATCTGAGCAGTTTGGCTTTCAGACTGGTAAAGGGACATCAGATGCCATTTTTTTTTTTTCATTTCTTGAGTGCCTCTTTCTGGGTCTAAACAATGGGGAGATGGCTGCAGCAGTTTTCTGTGATTTGACGAAAGCATTTGATTGTGTTGATCACGGAATGCTGCTGTGGAAACTATACAGGTATGGGTTCAGAGAGCAAACTCTTGAATGGTTTAAGACCTATTTAGAGCATAGGAAGCAGAGTGTTTCACTGGATGGTATCTTATCAAATGAGCAATCAGTATCTCATGGTGTTCCCCAGGGATCAGTGTTAGGTCCGATTATGTTCTTAATTTACATAAATGATATGGCAAGGCTCAATATCTCTGGCAAGTTTGTTCAATTTGCAGATGATGGAACAGTTTTATGGCATGCCGCAAATGTTACAGATCTAAATGCCCAAGTTAATAGGGATATGGTTGAAATTAAAAAATGGTGTGACACAAATTAACTTTAAATGTTTCAAAAACCAGTGTCAATTAAATAACGTTTATTTGGATAATAAAATTCTAAATAATCTAAGTGAAAATAAATTTTTGGGATTATGCATAGACAACAGATTAAAATTTGAAAGTCATGTTAGAACATCATGTAACAAGTTGGCATCAAACTGTTATGCT
Source organism: Pissodes strobi (assembly GCA_016904865.1). Lineage (NCBI taxonomy): Eukaryota > Metazoa > Arthropoda > Insecta > Coleoptera > Curculionidae > Pissodes > Pissodes strobi. Next base: position 212,603 of record MU182298.1, read on the forward strand.
CTTAAAGTCGTAGCAAGGGAGGTTGATTTTGGTATTGCTAGAAACGCTTACTTTTCATTAATAGAGTCACACCTAAGATATGGTTTGTGTTTCTGGGGTGCATGTACTAAGCATCTATTTAATAGTGTTTTTATTTTGCAAAAGAGGGCGATCAGATGTCTTTGCAATATCAGTATTAGAGACTCATGCAAGGAGCTTTTTATTAGTCACAAAATCCTTATTCTCCCTTCCCTGTTTTTATTGGAATTCATAAAAAATATAGGAAAGCCAATTCAACTAGCCGACATGAATACAGCAACAGACGGGCTAATGATGTGCTCTTACCTATAATACCGACAAGTTCATTGGTAAAAAGGTCATTTATATTTCATAGCAAAAAGTTATTTAATAATCTTCGAGCAGATATGAAACATATTGAAAATGAAAGGTTCTTCCGGAAAAAAGTTAAAAGATTGCTCGTTGCAAGGGGCTATTATGAAGTTACTGACTTTTTATCAGATAGATTTTAACTGTATTGTTCTTTCTCTTTCTTTTTGTTCTTAATATCTATTTTTAGTGTTTTATATGTTTGTCATTTTAAATTGTTTTTGACATTCATTCTAGATTTAGGTAGTGACTAAAAATTGTTAATGTCATTGCATAGCTCATTACTTGCAGTTATTATGTTGTATTTATATATATATATATTGACGTTTTTTTTCTTTTTACAGCTTTGTCATCAAGTTCCAAGACAAGTTCCTCTTATGACAATAAAGCATATTTTGATTTGATTTGATTTGACAGTTTTGCAGATGACAGTACTCTTGTCTCCCAATTCAAATCAGAAAAACCTTTACCAGCAACTGAGACTTATCAGCGCAGATAGGAGCAGATTACAGCAATTAATCAAGACCTGGAGAAAGTTTAAACTTACAGAAATTTGGTCCAGTTCAATGCAGCAAAGACCCAAGCAGCCACGCTTACCAAGAGGGCCAATACGGCGGGCCCTGACATCATTATGGCAGGATGGACGATTCCTTCATCCTCGTCAATCGGACTACTGGGTGTCTCGGTCAACGGCAGTATGTCCTGGCATCACCACGTTTCTAACGTCGCAGAATCAGCCTTCCAGAAGTTTGGTGCGCTATTTCGCAACAAAAAACTGTATACACCGCAGCAGTAACTCTTGCTCTACAAAGCGCAAATAAGACCGTGCTTAGAATATTGCTCACACATCTGGGGTGCCGCACCAATGCACACCCTACAGTTGCTGGATTCCATTCAGAAGAAAGCTGTGTATCTCATAAGCGAACCGAAGTTGATCCGGAATCTGGATAGTCTGGAACACCGCAGACATGTGGACGAGATGTTCCTGTTTTACAGATACTTTCAAGGCAAATGTTCCCAGGATCTGGCCCGCCTTATCCCGCCCCTGGCAACGCCTGTTAGACAGTAACGACAGACGGCAAGAGCGCACCAGTTCGTCGTACAACTGGAAACTCCTAGAACATCGCCTTACAAGAACTCATTTGTCTGGCGCACTGCATCACTGGTGGAACTCACTCCCTGGACATCTGTTTCCCCCTAATTACAACCAACAACTATTCAAAAACCGTGTCAATAAACATCTTCGCAAACACACCGCTCGTCTAGCGCCATAGGATCTCCCTTTAGTGTGTGTGCCACTGCCATAAAAAATACACGTTTAATATACACACATCGCTCTAATAAAACCGTGCATTTTGGAACAAAAACACATAAATAATAATAATAATTTGTAAAAGCACAGGTAACTGCGCAGGTTCGTAAAATCAAGCGACGTCATTTGCAGATGGATACATTTATGGCAGCGGGAGGTGTGGCGTCTATTACAGTGATCAAGCCAAGGAAACATCGATATTTGTAATGATTCAATAGTAAGCTAAGGTCATACAAATACTTTCGAGACCTGTATGTACATGTTACACAGTGACTGGCATTGATTTTGCAACATATGTATTTGGTTAACCGAACCTAAACATTTTATAAGCTATCGATGACAGTAACATTCAATTTAACCGGAGGTTTAAAAGTTCGGGTCAGCTTTATCCGCGGGTTAAATTCGAAGTTACTGTGATTCAATAGCTTATGATAGGAATGTGCAAACCGTTTTCTTTGATCTCGTGCAGTTTTTAGATTTTAGAGCCTGTCAAAGTGTCAAAATGCCCGACTTTCAACTGTCATTATTTCGTGAACAGCTAAAGATAGGTATAGGATATTATACACGAAATTTGTTTAGGCATCTCTAGAGAGTCCAAAATGTAGCAATATACCATTAAAAACCAGTTCATCGGTGGCGTAAGTCTTTTGTTTTTGGTTCAAATGATTTTGGTCCGATTTTTTAATTTAGCAGAAAAAAAGCATTGAATGGCTATTTTGCTTTGTTTCTCAGTTGAAATCATTTACAAAAAAAAACTAAGCTTATTGTCTATAGCTTTCAAAAACTGTATCGCAATTTTTTTTCCGCGGAAGTTTTACATAAAGAAGATGTCAAATTTCATTTAGCTAAAAATCATTAAAAAGAAACTAGGTTAGTTTCGGTTAGTTGTGGTAAGATTCGTAAGCTTTAATATAGCTAATTGTTAGCTTAAGGATTAGTTTGGGTTAGGCAAATTAAAAATAAAAATATAATTAAAATAAAAAAATTAAAGAGCCTAACTTTTGGCTAGTTTAGGTTAGTTTGGTTAAGCTAAATTATCTCATGAAAAGCGTGTTTCAAATAAATAAATTTCCGCAACAGGAGACTGACTGGAGGGTTAGTTAATTTGCAAAAATTAATAATTGAAAAATCTACGAGATTTCAGTTAAACCAACGTTACTGTGCGTTTTTTATCGTTATCGAAGGCAATCGTAAAAAAACAAATTTTCACTTAGTCCCAACCCGGAAAGGAAACGAAAAAACTACATAATCTGCGAAATCTTCACTTCGATGCAAGCCACTGATTTCGCACACCTTTTTTATCGGCCCACTAATTTGTTGCAGATACAAATCTGATCTGGCCATGACATTGACTTGTTATTACCTTTTGTCTATGCGACGTTGCCATTTTAATTTATCATGAAATTGAAATAGAATTAAATGAAACACTCTTATTATTTGTATTTGTAATAAAATTGTTTAAGCATTTTTAATTATTCTCTTGAAAACATTTTCACCTTTCATAGCATAGTTTTGGTTTAGATTTGTAGTATGTTTTGCTTCTGGTTTTACTAATGGTAATTCTTTTAACAAATTTTAATCCGAGATCCAGGACCCAGGAAATGACCCCATGCATACCTTATGCGAAATGAACTTGTACCAATGTTGATCAATTATTGTTGTACCAATTTTCGGCGTGCTGAGCAAAAATTCTCATATAAGCTTAGCAAGGTTCCTACCTAGAGTTTTTAACCTTTAACCGGCGGACGCCGTGACTGATTTGTACAGAAACGAGGTTGTTTGGTACCCGATACCGCAGAGAAAAATAATTTAATTCTTATTTCGTATTAAAAAAAAATCTCATACTTAACTTTACTATTTAGGTAACCCCCAGCATATTTACTAACCACCGGAATTTTAAAGCGAAATAACGAACACAAAAATTGAATTAAAAAAAAACACGGTGTATGCTCAAGCTGAAGCAAAGAAGTGAAAACTTCAAATATCATCAACTGTAGGTATAAGAAATAGCATTTATCTCCTATTAAGTCCTAGTTTACATTCAAACAAAAATTAACAAATACTTAATAGGGTGTGCGATATCTATATAATTTGTGTAGAGTACAAAAATGGGAAAAACTATCCGAATGATTGCAATATGAACAAATATTTTTAATTTACTTACACACAAATGCTATAAAATCACAGAAGCCGCCGTATTTCCCTTGAAAAATGTCCAAATTCTCCGATCCTGACCCATTTTCCGAGCTTCAAATCGTTTTAAATGAGATTTCAGACAAATAAAACCACATAAACTATACACACCGATATGCCGAAAGTGAAATTTAACCTCGAAATCTGCCATAAAATTGACAGACACTGGCCCTGGAAAATGTCAAAATTTTCCAATCCTGACCCCTTTTTCCTGCTTCAACAAAGAGATTTCACACAACTAAATGTATAAATCTACATATTTTAATCTAAACGACATGTCAAAATATTGGAACACGTATTCCTTCAAATGTCCTATTCACTCGTAAAAATACCGAAATATGGAAAACTTGAGATTTTTTTTTCGGATTTTCGGTATGTTTCCCTTTAACATCGATTTTATCGTATTTCCCATCACGTACGGAAAATTATAATAGACCTTTTTTATAGCAGATATACCGTAGTATAGAAATCTAAGACTGCTTTCTTGAAAATAGCTATGCGTTGGTGGACACCAAGGTTGACACATACGATTAAAGTAAGTTTTTTAAACTGAAAATAAAAAAATCACCAGTTCGGCATTTTCAAGCGTATCGATACGATTTTTTGGTATGTTATACGCGTAACTCTCCTTTTTAATGTAATAATTTCTAAGGTGTCTTCTGCTACAGTTTATGACGGTTTTTTATGTCCGGCACACACACAAAAGGAAAATGCTATACCACTCAACAAGCGTGCGAAGCAGATGGTGGATGTTGGACTTGAAGCGTAGGTTGTAGTTTTCGGGTTTTCCTCCAGATAAAGGAGTTCGTACCAGCGACGTCCTAGGTGTTCGCAATTGAATCGTATGTTGATGAGCAGCTTGTGTCTGACGGGTGTTTCTGTTTGGCACAATTCTGGGCAGAATCACAAGTGTCAGCTCGTTCGAACACCTTCTGTAGTAGTACTGATAGTAAAGAGATAGGTCTGCCACTTTTCCTCAATGTTCAAGGCTATCAAGGTCCTTAGTCAACTCTGGGTCATCCACAAGACGAACTGCTCTCCTCTTTATGGGAGTCCAATACCTTCAGCAAGTGTGGTGATCTACATTTAGGAACAGTATTCCAGAGATGGTCTTATCTGGGCCTTATAGAGCAGTAAGAGCTGATGAAGTGAATACAACTTTTTTGCTTTATAGAGTACTCCTAACTTTTGTGCTGCTGCTTTGGCGATTTTGTCAACTTGCTTAACAATCCGTCATCCTATCAAATTCTTTGGATATGTCGAGAGCCACTGCTCTCGATGGCTTTGGTCTACAGGTAGCTCACGTTAGTCAGATCTCCCGTTGATCTGTGCTTCCGAAAGCCATACTGGTGATCGCTTACGATGCCTGCCGATTCGAGATATTTTAAAAGCTGTTCGTTGATTAGTTTCTCCTTGACTCTGGACATGATGGGAACTAAGGCAATTGGACGGTAGTTATTTGGAATCGTTTTTTTTTTTACCTTTCTTCGGGATTGGTTGCACCGCCTACATCCACAATCAGACGGCATCGTTGAGAGGTTAACAAGACCATTGAAGAACATTTGTCAAAGGTCGTAGATGAACATCAGAAAGATTGGGACCAACACGTGCCACTATTTTTGATGGCATATAGATCAGCAGTCCATGAGACGACAGGACTAATACCAGCCATGGTTTTATTTGGAAGAGAACTCCGTTTACCTTGTGACCTATTATTCGGAACGCCAGGCAATCAGGATATGGAAATTCAATCCGCTTAGGATTCCCTTAAGGAAACTTTACTATACTTCCATGAATTAGTCAGAGAAAACACGGAGAGAGCCAGTGACCAAATGAAGACACGATATGATCTCAAAGCTAATTATATAGGATTTCAGATGAATGATATAGTCTGGTTATACATATATATATATATATAATCCGCAACGGAAGAAAGAAGATCTCACAAGCTAACGCCAGTATGGGAAGGGCCCTATATAGTCATCAAAAGAAATAATGACGTAGTGTCTAGAATTCAACGTAGCCCCAGAAGCAAACTGAAAGTTGTCCACCTCGACAGGCTCAAAGCATATCACGGACATGAAGTAGCTGATCGGGACTATCAGGTTTAAGAGGGAGGCAATGTCACGGCTAGCAATCATCCGAATGTTTTTGTGTTACCCTATAGAACTAGCCTTGTCGCGTCTACGTATGAGTCATCGTCGGTCGCGAAGATTTAGGAACCGTGGAATTATCTCGATGCCTGGTCGAGAATAATATAGAGAGGCCTCGCTTCGTCCGGAGTTATCGCGATAGATTTTAGATTGTATATAAATAGCGGATAGAGGCGAGTTCCAGTTAATTAATCATTGAGTTTTGAATTGTAAAGGGCTATTAGTTGTAAAGTTATAAGAGTAGATTAGTGTGTTTAATTGTATACAGTGATAAAGACTAAAGAGAGTATTAGTTTAAAACAGTAAAAGCTGTAATTTCGTCAAAACTCACGGGAAAAACGTAACATTATTTTTGTGATTAGCACTACTGAAATTACGGTAATATTGACGAAAAATAGAGCATGGTCATTTATTTAGTAGAAAAAAATCGCGAAGAATATCACGCATTTCATGTGAATTTGGTGTTTTCTACTTGCCAATTCTCTTCGCGAAATGACTTCCTGAATTCATTGACGAATAAATTGCCCGTTTAAAAAATGGGCTAACAAAATCCCATAAGTTTTCAAATTTTGACACAAGATTGGAAATACCTTGCTAAAACTAAATCTCATTCAACCCGTTTGGAAGTCCGGAACGTTACAAAACATTTAAATACAACAAATCGATATAGCAAGACAGGTAAGTGGTTTTGCAAAAACTAGAAATAAATATTTCCATTACATGCAAATATATGTGGTTCAATAATTCTTTCTCCTATAAAGCTATACTAGACGTTAACAGACCACCGACCCTGGTGTTGGAATGCTCGCATCCAGTGAGGATTTGTTGGTGCCCAGTAGATGTATATTGTGGAAATTTACACTACCAGCACTAGTGAAAGTTGCCTCGTCTCCCACAAAATATTTGATGCAAGCTGGGAATTTTCTTCCATTATATTGTCACGGCTCGCGGCCATCTGCATGTTTTTGGGTTACCCTATACGACTAACTTGCCACGTCTACGATATTTCCGCATGAATCATCGTCTATCGAGAACATTCCTGAGAGCTCTGTTATTTTCCCGATGTATAGTACGGTCAAGGCCGAGAATACTCCGGATATACGTTTGATTGTATATAACGAGCGCGCAAAACCCGTGTTGCACTTAGTTGATCATTGAGTGTTGAATTGTAAAGATCAATTTGTTGTAAAGTTATATAAGAGTAGTACAGTGTGTTTAATTGTATGCAGTATTAAATAATAGAGTATTATTTCAAAATAGTAAAATTTGTGGTTTTGCAACTACCCAAGGGAAAAACGTAACATTACGAATAAACCAATGGCATTAGTCCAGCCGCTGGAACGTATTGTTTTTTATACGATTTTTGAAAAAAAAAATGCATTTATATGTCCGTTTTCATGGACCTTTTAATGTTTTAACTATAATTTTAGTTTAACCTATTTGAAATATACCATAAGTAAATAGGTAATATAGGTAAAATTATCTTTAGATCCTTAAAAATTAAAAAAAAAATTACAATTTTATTCATGTCGAAATGAGATGAGAGATTACACAAGACCTTGCGGGGACCGGGTCACAGGGCCTCAGAGTTGTTTTAAATTCCATTTTCACTTCACGCATGGCCCTCCGCTCGCTCCGGGGCGCAACCAAACAAAACTAACCAAAACTAATGCAAATTTAAAAAAAAATAAACCAACATAACCTTGAAAAAAATAAAAAAAAAACCTCGACGGGAATCGAACCCGGGCCGCCGCGCGCCGTATCACAAACACCACTGAGCTACGAGACCACCTGAAAGCATATCGCTGGACCATAAAGATATGGTGTGTCAACAATATAATGCGCGCACGACTCTGAAGGCCTGTGATCGGGTCTCGGAAACGTCTACTAGTGATTACAGATTGTTAGTTTGTTATAGAAATGGCAAGAAAATGCAAGAGAGGCAAGAAGAAATTTTATTGCAAAATTTCATAGAAATATATCCATCAACACAATTCTAAAGATGTAAAACAAAAGCAGGTACGGACAGTGGAAACCTTGTAGTCTCGAGCAGCGAGCCGTCGAGCGAACCCAGCCAGCCGAATTGGACCGAAACATAACCATGCGATAGAATGTATCATGTCTTTACACTTGGAGTTAGCCGCGGAAGGCAAGTAATAATTGTGACCAATAACGCCGGGACTTGGTTTGTTTACTATCTAGAGGGTTTGTTTACTACTTTATTCACTAATATTTCACTTCACGCATGGCCCTCCGCTCGCTTCGCTCGCTATGGGGGCGTAACTAACAAAAACTAACTAAAACTAACCCAAGGCATGCCCAAAATAAAGATTTTTTTTACAAACATAACTTAAAAAAAACACTGCCGGGAATCGAACTCGGACCGCCGTATCACAGACACAGCAACTAACCACTGAACCATCAAACCACTTGAAAGCAATACATTGTACTGTAAAAACATGGGTAAACTGAGGGCCATGCGTTATTGGTCATGCTCGCGGCTATCCGTAAATTGTCTTTACGGTCCAGATAATTGCCTTCGAGAGGTCGTTTAGTATAGTGGTTAGATGCTGTGCTTGTGATACAGCGGCCCGGGTTCGATTCCCGTCAGTGGTGAGACATGTTTTTTTATTTTTTTAAAGGTTATGTTTGCAAAAAGTTCTTTTTCTTCATTTTGAGCATGCCGTGGGTTAGTTTTGGTTTCGGTGTTTGTATACAGTGTTCTTTAAACTGCCCTAAAGAAATGTGTCTGAAACTGAAAGGTCGGGGCTATTGGCTAGCCAAGCATAAGTTCCATTTCACCCAGTCCATTCATTATAGCGACGGTTTAAAGAGTGAAGCACATCCGGCACGCCATGCGGAGATGATCCAGTTTTACAGTTCAATTCGTTTTCTAAGAACTCATAGTATCTTTGTCCATTTAATGTCCCATTAAAAAAATTTTGACTCAAAATTGAATTTTTTATTCCATACAAAGCATGAAAGAAGTCCTCCCTTGAAATTTAATAGTTTGAAACTCTCTTGGATGTCCAACGGCGGCACAGTGATGTTTATTTGAATACTACCGATGATGTAAATATTGCCTCGTCGGTTCAAACAATATTTTTGAATAAATTAAGGTATTCGTTTTGTTGCCGAACTACAATTTGGGAAACAAATTGGAACTGAAGTTTTTTTGTGCCGGTATTAGATTGGAAAAATTGTATGTTAACTCACAAAAAGTAGGATTAAAAATCAACATGACCCAAACTGAAATTATGACAAATCTTGTGCTTGGTGCGAGTGTTAGAGTAGATGGAGAAATAGTAAGGGAAACAACTGCCTATAAATATCTAGGACATGAGATCCGTATCAGCAGGGATAATCAAACATCCGAATTTGCTCGTAGAATATGGTTGACATGGGCTGCCTTTGGCAAGCTTAAA
>MU182298.1:222061-243032 GCA_016904865.1 Pissodes strobi
TTGCTCGTAGAATATGGTTGACATGGGCTGCCTTTGGCAAGCTTAAAGACGTCTTCAAATCGACACTCCCAATATGTCTAAAGAGAAAGGTTTTCAACCAATGTATCCTACCGCTGCTAACATATGGTGCGGAAACCTTAACACTGACAAAACAAACTATAAAGAAAATCAGAGTAGCTCACTATGCAATGGAGCGATCTATATTGGGATTATCCTTAAAGGATCGAGTACCAAACATTGAAATCCGCTGACGAACCGGACTGCAAGATGCCATACAAACTATAGCCAGGCTGAAATGGAATTGGGCAGGACATATCGTTAGATTGACGGATGATAGATGGACAAAACGCATTACGGAATGGAGACCAAGAGCGGATGCCCTAAGAAGTAGAGGACTACCCCCCAACTAGATGGTCAGACGATCTGAAACGTATATGTACAAACTGGATGCAGGCGGCTCAAGACCGAGCTTTGTGGGGAATTTACGGGATGCTTATTTATGTCCCGCACTAGGACTAGAATAAGCAGATGATGATGTTTAGATGTTGAAGTGGGAGGATACGAAAAGGCTTAAATTTATGAATGAAATAGCTAATGAGACTCATATCTCCCATTTAAATAAAGATATTGAAGTGTGATTTTCGATTATTTTATCATCTTTTCACCTCAATATATAAAACATAAAACTATATAGTTCCATTTATAAAAATAGGGAAAACCGAGGGGAAAACCTAAAGAGTTTTACGATTTTCCAAATAACGCCATCTAGCGGTAGACCTACCAATTAAAATTGACTGATTTATTATAATTTACATTGAGTAGGATGTGCCCTTCGAAACGAGACTAAGTTCGTCCCGACCAAGTTTGTCGAAATCGGTGAATGTGAACCAGTTATATGCTTTTTTGTATTTAAATATGTTTGCTTCCCCCTCCACTTGTTCGATAACACTTAATAAAAAGCGATAAATTAAAAACAAGCAAAATTTACCGGAGAATCCGAAAATTATATTTCTGACATATGCTAACTAGGAATTTTTCTAAGAAAAACGCCTTTATTTACATTGTCATGACAAAAACACCCCTTAACGATGGAGTTGGAAACGAAATAATTTCCAGCGATTCTTCTGGGACACTTTCACTATGAACATTCTTATTTGGGCACCCGGTAACATACCTACCATGAGTATTTCGGCGATGTAGTTAACTAGTAGCTTACATCATCGAAATATCATATTAGTATTAAGCCATCCAAGACACATTTGGATCTCGACATATCAAAAAAAACTCTTCGTATTTTTATGATGACTTTCTATTGAATATGTTATTCAAAACAAAAATTGGCAACGCCGAGCCGCAAATCTGCCTAGCGACAAGCAGTCTGTGCGGATCGCGCGTTGCCCTGAAAAATAATAATTGAACAACGCGACCGCTAGTGTTTTGTTTCTAGGCGGTTGCACACCTGGCACACAGCGGAAAATTTCTATTTTTTCTATTGCTCTCTCCGTTGTTTTTTTTTCTGTTGAACAGTAACGATTTTTCGGCGATGACACAATACACAGATAAATCACGCTTTGCATAATAAATAGTTATAATTATCATGAAGTCTATAGATTAAATAAATGTAAGTAGGTAGGTATTAAAATACCTACAAGCCAGTGGTTTCAAATTATATAATTTTTTTTCACTCTACAGAGAGTTTACTTTTGTTCCGTGATTTCTACATACATATAAATTACCTACATAGATTTTCATCACAGTTCACGTTTTTATTAGGTTGCCACTACAACAAACATGCCTACTGATATTATATTAGGGATATTTTCACTAGTAATCTCCCTAGTGCTTGAGTTATTACCGGAAATCTCTCCGATTTAAGAAAAAAATCATGCTCGATGAGACATTTCCGGTTATTGATTCAAGAACATGGGAGATTCGGTAAGAAAATGTCACACCAAAATAATATAAAACAATTATTATAGCATATTTTCCTTTAGAAAATCCAGTAGGAAACTAAGACTACCAAATAGGCTCTGTGCCTGTCAACAAGTAAAGTACGTATCATTGACTCAGTGTAATTTCACATTTTTGCTTTAGTTTTGTGGCATATTTTTAGAATGTCTCGTTTCAGGAAAAAAAGTGCAAATAGACAGACAAGAAGAGAATTTAACACTATATAATACTAAAAGGAATAAGGCAAGTGTTTGGAAACAGTTCATAGAATTTTGTAACGAAAAATCTTACAAAACTGAAAATTCATCTATTGAACGGTTGGCTCATCTATTGTAAGATTATGGATTTAATGCGAAAAGAAAACATAGAGCAGATTATAAGAAAAGCGTCGTGAAATCTTACCGCCAAAACAATTGCAAGAAACATTAACCAAATTTCAAATTAAATTTGATCCATTTTCCGATATTGAATTTGTGGAAGCTAGATCTGCAGGTGATGCTAAAGGCGCGTTTTCACGGGTCGATCTGAGTGGAACGATTTGGGTCGTTCGACCATAGTTCGACCTGTGTTGAAAGCAAAAAGGTTTACACGGTAGGGGATGCATGTTGAATAATTGTAGTAGAAAATGGCGTCACGAGAAATTATTGATGTAGGTATGCAATTAATTTGTTGTTCAATTCGGGATGAAATAATGGCTAAATTAAATAATAAGAGGAACAGAAGTTATAGGAATCATCTAAGAATGGATAATACACATTTTGAAGAACTTTTAGAAAAAACTATTTAAATAATTCGAAGAATTCCAGTTATTCGACATCGATTCGGCGGCAATCGCCGACCAAAAGTAGACAGTCTTTCTACTTCCGTCGAATCGACTCACTCCACCGAACGGCCAAGCCGAAAGGTGGTTTACATATTCAATTTTCTTTCGATTCAATAATCGACCCAAATCGTTCGACTCAGATCGACCCGTGAAAACGCGCCTTAAGCGTCGACAATCACAAACGGACCCTTCTAAGAGAAAATCAAGTTTTGCAGCATTATCTAATGAAGATTATAACAGAATTCTTGACACGTGGGACGAGGACACACCAGATGATCTTCCACGCAAGTTTTTCAACGTTTCTTCCCGAGAACTGGCCTGGCGAGGTGAGGAAAGATGTCCAGCTTGTGTAAAATAATTTGTGGAGGCAACAGATAGCATAGGAAGATTTACAGGCCGCATAGAATATAATCCAATTTTTTCAAAGACTACCCAAGGAGGATCCAAGAAATTGGCAGACAGCAAATTGCTGAATACCAATTATTCCAAACCTAAGGCTCGTCTTTTTCAAAAATTAATCCAAAAAAGAGGTGATACTGTCACAACTGACAAATTATTTTTAACTGCACATCCAAACTAGAAGCACAGTCTGCTGCCACTGAGGTCGGCATTGATACCAAGAAAGTGAAGATCACTAACCATTCAGCGAGGGCAACTCCAGTCTCCAGCTTAGCAAAAGGGAGTATCAGCGGGTGTATTCATGCAACGAATGTCCCCCGGCCCCCCATTAAAACTAACCTAAACTAAAAAAAAATAAAAAAAAAATCAAGGGCCCGGCGTCAAATCCATTGATCCTCATTCTAAAACCTGGACGGGCGGGGTTGGAGTTAGCCAATCAGGCGGCGTTATTTAACTGGGGTTCTGTAACGCGGAGGCTTCCTAAATACGCTACCGGTTAACCATAAGTACTATTACCGGGGGTACCTGGTTCTCTAGCACTTTGTGAAAGGGTGTACGGAGTGAGCGATCAGTTATGCTTGCGGCACAGCCTTGGGCACAGCTTATACCGTACCGTTATTCACGTGCTCTGACGCTAAAAAGTTGAACCAATAGGAACGTTCCTCCTATTTTGGGTCCTCGCATTGAGGTAAATTTAGGTTAGGTTAGATTTCATGTTCTTTTTACATCGGCTATCCACTCGATCAGTAACTTTGTCCTTTTCTAATACGATATCTTAACGAATCAGATAAAGAAAGTCGGATCGAAATCAACGTTAAAATGAATACCATTATGCTTTCAGTTCAGAGAAGGAGTATCGATTTTCTAAACAGTGACTAGAACGAGCTTAATGTTTGAGAAATATGCCGTTATATTTTATTTGGATTTATGTTGTGTTATGTGCGTTTAAGTTTGGCTTGCTTTTGGAACTGTTTGTAATTTTGATTTTTGGGCCTTTTGGGAGACCCGGTATAGGTATAAAATCACTGTAGGAGTTTTCATTATAGAAATGTGTTCAAAAAGCGCTCTTTTGTAACTTAAGTGTATTTCGAGTTTAACTGAAAAGTTAGAAAATTTGATCGATCCTTACAGATATCTAATTATCATCGGCATTTACTTTTGTAACAGTCCGTTTTTGCCAATGTCAAATATTTTTAAAATTTCAGTTATATGCCGCATTTAGGAAAAAAGATGCTGTATTTTGCAATCATCGGTTTATTAATTCCAAATTTATTGATTCGATTTGCTAACAATTCGCTTGAAATTGCCGCCTTTCTTAATGTAAATTAACTCTATTCTAAGTATGGGTTAACGATATATTTGTATTAGCATTTATAACACGTTGTGACTATGTTTATTTTAGTTGATAAGCGAAGCACATTGTTATTAGGATAGCTTGGCTTGATTTATATTACATTACTGTAGAACGGGCAGCGAACCGATTTATATATATTTTTTAAGAATTCTGTTAATAAAATCTGCAAATACGCTGCATGAAACTCGTCGATTCCTATTTTATTGTCGGTTTGAATATTTCATAACTTTTTGGGAACTCCTTGGTTGCTGAACTCCAATTGCCGGCCGATCATTTCTGAGATCGTTAGATCGTTTTGGGACCTCTGCTGTTAAATATATTTATCTTTCCACCCGGCTGCTGCACTTTTTGTAACATTCGACTGTTAGTCCGGAGTAATAGGAATGTACTACTTCTCTTAAATGCCAGCTGTCGATTTAAATTTTTAAAAGTTTATCGTTTTGTTAGGGAATATTCTCTGGTATTTCTTGAGTCATTTAATTTCAATGCATTAATTGTGGCTTCCGCCGTCATGTTACCCTCATAATAAACGAGAACTCAGTCGTTTATTGTCTTATAATTATTCCTTGTATCGAAATCACTCGGCATGTTTCAGCACATCACTACTTCTTGATCGAACGCAGGTTTTTTTTTACTCTCGTAGAAGGAGAAAGGCAAATTGACGAAAACGAATCGAGAGTGCTTCTAGTTTAACCGTTCGGCGAGGAGAGAAGCTTTCTGCTTGAGTGCAGTCATATAGAGACTCCACATTTAGTTTGTGATTAAATTTCGCCCATTTATTGGGGATATACTGTGGTATCTCTTGGTGTTTTGACACGACCGATTGTCGGGATCTAAATACTTTACTGGTAAGCATTTTCTATGGAATTAATTTTTTCTATTGCTTGTGAAGCGCGTGGGCGCCATGACGCTAACGGTTTTTTTCCACTATTTCTAGAGGCTTTCCACGTTCGTCATATAAGACCGAGACCGTCGAATTTTCCTTAGCTCTCACACACACTAATGAGGTAATTATTGCTACAGTTTTTTGCCTAAATTAATGATTTAATTGCTTTATCTCTGTTACCTTTTTTTGTGCATTTGCCGCCATTTGCTTTGCGTCCCATATGTTATCTACTCCATTTTATCAAATCCGAATTTTTATTTTAATGTAACTTTAATTTTAATCGTATGGGGAAGTTTATATTTTCTTTTAGGAGTGATTCATTCCTATCTTTGTTATATTCAAGTTGTCTGTACCTTAGCACCTTTTATTTGCTGATGGGCATTGCAAGTCCATGTTTTTTTTTCTGTGGGAATTTGTTTTATAAAGAAAATATATTTTTGCAAGGGGGGGCTATGGTTTTTTATTAAAGTAAGGGGCCTTTGTATAATGCGCACTGGGTTATTTCAGGGTTTTACTGGAGGACCACAACTTTTACGAGCAGGCTAGAAGCAGGTTTTACTAGCGGGCCACCACTTCAACAACCAGGCTACCACTTTTACTAGCGGGCTGACAGTTCGATTACGTGGCTATAAGTTCTGTCTCCGGGCCCCTTTTATTGGCGAGTCATCTGCTAGCTTCACCCCCAGGGCCAGTGTCCTAGCAGTACCAACAGGTGCCCGGCACCTTTACCAGAGTTCGAGGGATCTAAGTGGTATCGTACAGAGGCTTAAGTTTATTTACTTATTTATTTTTATTAATCGCTCTGAATTTTCTTTATCTTTAATATAAATCAAGCATTGACAGTCGGGCTTTAAAACAGTTTCAATAATTTTATTCCTTTCATTCATTTATCGAGTAACATAACCGTTCTGAATTTTCATTCTTTTTAATATAAATCAAGCATTGACAGTCGGGCTTTAAAACAGTTTCAATAATTTTATTCCTTTTATTAATTTATCGAGTCATTTGATTTAATTATTGTGGCCGTTCATTGCTACATTTAAAATTGGTGCAGCTATTAGCGCACGCATATCTAGATGTAGTTAGCTTAGTTAACATCAAAGTGATCACTTCGGTTTGTAGTATTTAGTGCATTTAGTTAACAACAGAATTGGTCTCCGTACAATCACCATATTGTACCCATTATTAGTTAAATTTAATAGTAATTTGATATTCTTTTGTCTTAACTACCAACATTTCCATTTAACATTTTACTCCAGATAGATTGACGCTGTGTTTTCAAAAAAAAAGAAGTTAGTAGCAAATATATTGTTCCTTAAATTTTAGATTGTGTTTTCTTGTTAAGTTAAGCTTGAGTACCTTTTGATTTAATAATAATAAATATTCTTGGTTTCTTGTTAGGTTGAAATTAAGTACCTTTTGATTTAATAAGCGGGCCTAGCCACCCTGCACAACACTCGCGGAGCTTTTTCAATTTAGTTCGACAGAACTGGTGGCGCTCTAACGACCCCACTACTGGGGCTGGGCATTTGTAACACGACTCTACGGGGCTAGGCTTCTTTTTAATTAGAAATCTTTATTTTTGACTTCAAGAAAAAGAAAAACGTGTTGCACTTTCATAAAAACTACTGTTTAGATGTATAAATATACATATTTCACTTAAGCGACATGTCAAAACATTAAAAGACGTATTTGCCATGATGCTTCAAAAACAAAGGCCTATTAAAAGTCGTAAAAATGTCGAATTATGAAAACAATAAGGCACCATGTTAATCTTATGATTATATACTAAAATGATCTTTACTGCTCTACCCGAGGCTCTACGAAAGAACGAAATGGCCAGAACTTAAAATAGAACTCCCTCACCCTGTATAAAAGGCATCATCATTTCAAAAATGCCCTGTTTGTTTTTTCGAGAAAAAAATCAAATCTCATTTTTTTGACCTAGAAATTGAGGTTTTTACATTTTCCCGGAAAAATAGATATTTATTATACAAGGGAAAAAAGTATTAGATTTTAGCTGGAGGTTGTGTTGCCTCCCGACGCGAAGCGGAGGGAGACAAAAACCGAGAGCTAAAATCTAATATTTTTCCCGTGTATAATACACTATTTTTTTCTGTGACGGGAAAAACGACGATTTAATATTGAGAAAACATATTACTAGAATATATTAAAGTCAGAAAATTATCGATGTGAATTTGAATTTTTAAACTGGTAGGCTGTTGTACTTATAGTGACAATAGACCTGCGTTGCTAAGGAAACCTTTAAAGTAATCAAATATCTGTCAATTTAATTCTGTGATTTGATTTATGTGTATATACTTATGTAGGCATATCCGGGAAAAAAATAGTCACTTTTTTCCCGGGGAAAAAAGTAATTTCATAAAAAGGGATATTTTGTTACCTGGCAACAGAGATAAAATGTCAAACATTTTTCCCGTCACAGAAAAAAAAATATTTTGCCGACATTTTTGAAATAGAGAAGCATTTATAGAGTCCTTTAAATTCCATATCGAACTCTCTTCTCAGTTTATCGATCCTCGTAATATTACTTGATATTTGGGTAGTAATACTCACGAGTTAACAGAAGTACAAATAAAAAAGTCATGTTAAAGCCTGCTAACCCAAACTAACCAAAAACTCTAACACTCAAAAACAAATTGAAAATACTTTTCTTTTCAAATATTAGTAAGAAAAGATAATAATGAAAATGCGCTTTAAAATAGGACGTAGAAAAGTGTCGAACTGGAAATCTGGAAATCTGAAAAATTTATCAAAAAGTTAATTTAAAAAGCGAACGTTACCGAACAATTTTGTTTGATTTGACAACGTTGTTAGGTGCGCTATACACTTTGCGCCGCACTGTGTACAGGGTGGCTCAAATTCGAGTCTTTGTATGGGGAACTCGAAAACTGTAAGAAATACAGTGTCGGTATTAAGGCAAAATTGCGCATTTAGGTGCCCATGCCGTTTAAAAAGTTTTAAATTTCCGAGTATTTCCGGATATATCCGAAGAAACCCGAAATATTGAAAAATCGTTTAATTTTTTTCCTGAGCTTATTTAAAAACGGATTTCAAATTGGATTGCACTTTTGCATTGCCACTTTTTCCGCTCTATTCAATCCTTTTTTTTCAATACGAAATTTAATTTTTTTTATCGTTTTTCAGATGATATTGCCGTTATTAATATAAATATGTATTTTTACTTTTTTTTAATACTTTTTTTTGGAAATTGCTTATTTTGCTTTGGCGTAATTTTAAATAATTTATGTTACTTTTGAAATTTTTACATTTTATAAAAATATTTAATTTTGTTTTTGTGTTAAGTGGAAAATTAAAACCTCTAATTTTAATAAAAATAAAATATAATAAAATTAAATAAAGAGGTTCATTTATTTTTACTCCAAAGCAAAATAAATAATTAAAAAAAAATTAAAATAAAATTTAAAAAATATAAAAAAATAATAAAAAATACATATTTATATTTATAACGCCAATATCATCTGAAAAACGAAAAAAAAAATTAAAGTTGATGATCCCTTGAAGATGAAACGTCGGATTCCAAACTGGATACCACCATTGGATAAAACGGAAAAAGTGGCAATGCAAAAGTGAAATTCAATTTGAAATCCGTTTTTAAATAAGCTCAGGAAAAAAATAAAACGATTTTTCCATATTTCGGTTTTTTCCGGAAATATTCGGAACTTAACTTTCTAACCGGGATCGGCATATTGTTAGGCACCTAAATGCGCAATTTTTCCCTAATTTGACCGACACTGTATCTCTTACGGTTCTCGAGTTCCCCATACATAGACTCAAATTCGAGCCACCCTGTACATTCCATTCAAGTCTCAGCAATGTTGCCACAAGTCAGTACCACTACCACAGGGTAATCTGTGTCAGTACAATAATCTGTGATAATAGTACAAGTTAACGAATTCCATTAACACTAAACTGCTACGAGGGCATATTTCGTTAAAACTTGCTATGCAAACATCTTTTTACTGACTTTTCTTGGGTTTCAATGTATTTATTCATTTTCGCTAAAATAAATTCAAGATTTCTTAATTTAATACAATGTGACTGCGGGTTCTATACATTTTGATAAAAGCCAGTGACAACACTGGGCATAGACTTGCAAAATAACACTTTTCTAATAAATTCCAAATTAGAATTTAGTGTGTTTTTAATATGATATGTCTGAAATGTTTTATTTCTGTCTTTGTTCTTTTAATGTTTTTATCAGTACTGGTTGGTTTTGTTAACAATATTTTAAATGTTTTGTTAGTATAAAGTTAAATAAATACTTATTTTCTGGTTTTTATTGTTATTGAACCTGATTCATCACCCAGTTCCTTTGGGTTTCTATAAAGTTTTATGTAAAAATCATAGATTCTCCACAAATATGGCAATTTTTAATGGTGTTGATTGTTAATTACCTAAAATTCTCATACATTCCCGAAAGTTCGCGAATGTTCGTAACGAAAAATTACGGGAATTTTCCAACACTAATCATATCATGAACTCCACCCTCGGTTCAACCTGTACTTATATTGAAAAAAAAGACCTGTTTAGATGAATACTTTTTCTTTCTTCTAAAATATGTCATATTATTTTTATAACAACCTTTGGCATGACTCCTATTATAACAACCTTGGCATGACTCCTATATATAAATAAATATACCTAAATAAAAATAAATAAATAAAGAAAGATTTACACTACTTACTTCTGAAGACGGAACAAATCCACTAGGTCCAAACACCAAAGGAAAAGGAATAGGAAGATCCCTTCCCTACAAAAAAAAATAAAGAAACTTACTTATAAAAAGTCGTAAAAAACAATTATTATACGACGCCGACGCGTGACGCTTGGTCACATCACAAAAATAAAAATATACAAGTGTCTACGATTTATATACGAAGTAATTTAGTGTGGGCAAAAAAGTTCGGAGCAATTTGGAATATAAATAATATTAATAATAGCAGTAAGTAGGTATTAAACTATTATTATAAACAAATGCTTTACTAAGATGAAACCAGATAATCGTGTGTAGGCGACGCAAAAATAAAATATGTTTTTTAAACAACAATGTAAAAAAAAATTAATAAAATTGAATATACCTAGATGCTTGCTTAGATGCGAATAAAAAGAATAAATATTATTCTTTCGAAGGTATTCTGTATTGGGCTAGATCCCCAACAAGATATGCATAATTCTGTAAAACATTACAACATACGAGTACCTACTAGTAATATGAAATATTGAGAATAGAGTAAGTGAATATTATGATAAAAAAAACAACAAAAAATTAAGATATTGATCGTAATGGAATATTATAATATATGTACGATTACCTAACGTGAGAAATAACAAAAATATTAAATAGGAATAATCGAAAAAATTAAGCTAGGTACTTAAATTGTAAAATCCCCCCTTTGGATCTGTCATTGTTCGTAAATATAAATACCTACTAACTATTTTTTATTACAATAATTGCTGATTCTACAATTTGCCGTATAAAATCTAACATTTTACACCAAGTATTAATCTGATTTAGGTATACCACAATGATTATACCAAAGATACCTAGAGGATCTACTAAACCAAGATACCTACTACTACATTTGATATTTAAATAAATCCACAAATGAATCAAGCTTATGGAAATTGAGCGTTACGTATTATTTTTCCACGATCAAAGAAAACCAAATTGTACAATTTTAACTGCAAAGAATAAATTAAAGAGTTATATTCAAAACTAGGTACCTAGGTACTACATCAATTTGTAATATCACAAACAATAATAATATCATTACGATTCCTAATATTGTCAATTTTCAAAAGAGCTGATTAGATGTTAGCTATATTCCTACGATTATTCCATAACCGTGCACACATAAAAATAAAATAAGGTAATAGATAACCATCGCTGATTTTTATATCTAATTCTTGTTTTTTTTCTATAAGGTAAGTGTAACAAAATTCTCAATTTGTTACTGACCAAAACTCTGACTCTGTCCGCAGATAAGGCACCACCCCTGATATAAGAGGTGATATCGTTTTCAATGCTACCGGCCGGCAGTGAATCGGACAATTCGTCTTGCAATGATTATAGAAGATTTGAAATGAAGAACGAACTACAAAAAAGAACGTCGACCCAACTAAACCAGACACTAACCAGCGATGTTCTAATATTCTGCCTGATATAAATGTACCAAGCCCAACAAGAATACAGAACATATCTACATTTGCCCACTACGTGCCCAGAAGAAACGTGAAAATAATAGCACGGGTCTTGCACATTTTCATATTAATACAAATGTATCTATATTTCTTGTCCGAATTTTAGTTGCTTTCTGCGAACCATCACAAGGTCCACTTGGGGACCACTGATTCTAATCAATTATAGCGAATATTGCATTTATTTCCGTTCGAGCTTCCTGATGTTTCAAAGAATAGACCACCTGCACCATGCACAGGCATCGTGTGTTACACTTGGTCATTCTGCATGCACCAACAAAAAATATTAAAATACTAAAAATTCCAGAAAAATGATAAAATTTCCTGACATTTCCCTAACCACAAAAAAACTGAATTCCAGAAAAGCAGACGCCCGCCCTGAGCCCATCATAGACAGCTCCTTGGGCTGTACGAAGATTTTGCATTGGTTTAAAAAACGATATTATAGGAAAATAGCTTTCAGAGGGCATTTTTAAATAATCTGTATCAACATGCCAACACGAAACCTATAGGCATTTCCGGGTTCAAGTGTCCTATCATGACCTAGCCGTAAAGAAATACTAGTACCTAATAATTGTAGTACTTGCACTCTCTTATGACCTAACCATTGCCATTGCATGCCGGATCTCTGAAATTTATCATTAACTTGATAACAATTGAAGCGCATTGAATGCTTTCTAATAATAATGAACAGACATTGTCTATTGCCTATTAATGTACAAAATAGAAATTTACGCTTACCTTAACCACATCCAGAATGCCCCTACACTTCTCTCTCACCTTGCCGAACGGACACGCAAAACATAACCTCAGAATGATGGGCAAATGCAGCGCCACCAAGTCAAAATACTCGTTCGGCACTCTTCGACCCGCACCAGTTTGACTGCTACATTCAACATCGCTCGGGCTTCGCGAAGCCGTCTTGTCTCCCGTGTTACACCTCGGGCGTTTTTCATTCGAATTCTCAGTCGCTATGTCAAAATTGCTTCGGTTGCTGTCATGAACTACCTTCGAACGCTTTTCAGAAGGATTTTGATTGGTTGGTTTGAACGTGTTGAGATTATGGTCGTCTAAATTTGGCCCCATTGTATTTCCTAGATTGTTTTTGTCGCGGTGGTTGCCAGAAAACTTTCCAATATGGTCCAAGACATCCTGTGCGCAAGAACATGGTTGCTCCTGTATTATATTGTTTATATCGAGCCAACTTTCGACCATCTTAGATACCACGTCTAGCGCCAGTTCTTGTACTTCACTAGCTCTAGTGTTACATAATTTAGAAATGTCTTCCAAGTCAAACATTAACTCGTCGGACTGCTGATGGTTACGATTATTGGTCATGTCACTGGTCGACTTGGAACGTTTTTGTACATTGGAGGACGTATGGACAAACATGTCTTCGACTTTTGACGTATGTATTTGTACTTTTAGGTTATTTTTACTTGATAATCTGCTAGTCTTTGGTAATGTGTAATACTTTAATTTTGCCAGCCGATCTTATGCTTGATTTTAATACTTCTTAGGTGCTGTAATACTGATGGATTTTGCAGATCTGTTAGGTGCTTAATTTCGAGCTGGTCAGTTAACTGAAAAATAATAAAATGCTTAATTAATATTAAGCATATTTCTAATAAACTATTGCGACTTAAGTGCTCAAACATACGTTATACACGTGAGGAAAATACTTTTAGCTACAAGTTAGAAGATGATAGAAACCCATTTCATAAATCAGACCGAGATCGTAAATGCGTTTCCACCACGCCCGGGAGTGATTCCAGACTTACTGGAAAAACAAGTAAGTTTACCCTTCGTAAATCTACTGAAAAATGAAAATTAGCAACCCACTTCTGTTAATTTGATACAGTATATAAATTTGGAGCAATCACGCTTGATTCATAATTTTTACAAAATTACAGGGTTACATTACAGATCCAGAATAAAGAGTGACATTGTTTTCCAGCAGATGGCCGACCATATATAAAGTAAATAGCTGATAATTTCCGATTGCGATTTATGCCTGTTGGGCCAATCACTATGTTTTTTGCACGTTTGGGTATTTCCCCGGCCTCGGTCCCCAGTTTATTGCCAAATGGAAGCGACACGACGTAATACATTTAAATGACAGATGTCATGTCTATGTCCGTGATGTCGCTTCTGGATGCTGCATGCTGTATTACTGGTTGTTTTAATTGTTTTCTAATTTCGGTGTTTATTTTATTTTTGGTGTATCAAATATCTCGTAAAAATTGATAAAATCCTTTTGCTTGTAAACGTAAAAACCGAACCCACCTATTAAATTCTAATGATTTTTTCAAGAGCTCGACATGTTTTCTACTGATTTTTTCATGCGCTCGACCTACTGATTTCTACTGATTTTTTGATCATAAATTATGTCTCGTTTCCATATCGCTATGTAACGTTTAAAATTAGTGAAGGGACTATTCGAATACAAGTAATCGAAGTATTCGTTCGATTCTCAACGAAGAATTCGACTACCAGAAATATTCGAATGCGCTAACAACGAATTAATCGTCCCTCGAATGCTGGTTTAATCGAAATCAAATATGAATCGGCACAATTCGCGTCAAATGCGATTATAATATAACTTGTTCGATTATGCTAGTCTACAGTCTGAGCAACAAATAATAGCCGGCTTTGTTTAGTTAATGGTGAACAATAATCGAAAACGCTATATACTATAAAAAGTATAAAATAGAGTAGTTTAATTACTGTGGTAGTTTTTTAATTGTTGAATATTTTTCTTCTGTAGTAAACATATTATTAATTTTAAATGCGGTAGTCGGCAGGTATGACATACATATTTTTGCAATATGCAGAAGATAATGAGTTTTGGGAATTCAAATTTATATTATTAAAAAGTGATGATTTTAGTAAATCTTTAATAAACTTTTACATAATATCTAAACAAACAACTTTTAACCAATATTTTATTTTTTAATCGTGAATGCTTTCGTTAATCTTTGTAAAAAATTTTGCTCTCATGCTTAAATGTATCAAGAATGAAGACTTCAAGATCAAACAATCCAGAATCAGACAATTTATAAATTTGGATTCGAGAACGAGACTTGGAAGTCACTCGAAATCTCGACAGGTTGAATCGCTAATTGAAACATTTGGGATATCGCGACTAATCCAAATAATTCGATTCTTTGTATTCGAATAATCATACGATTCTCAAAAGTATTCGAATGCAAGATATTCGATTTTAAAAATCATCCGATTTTCCCTTCACTACCTTATATTTCGATAAAATCCCAAAAAATCGATAGGCAAGCTAAAAACCAATATCAAAAGGCCGTGACCGGATTTTTTTTTTAATTTCGTAACTGTTACGTTTTTCCCATGGGTTCTGAACGAAATTACAACTTTTACTATTTCAAACTAATAGTCTCTTTATTCTCTACCACTGTATACAATTGAACACACTAAACTACTCTTATAACTTTACAACTAATAGCTCTTTACAAACCAACACTCAATGATTAACTATAACCTCGACTATAACTATCATTCGCCTTAGGTCTGCTCCTTATATACAATCTCAAATCTATCACGAATACTCGGGAAATATTCCGAGACCACTCTATATGATTCTCGACCAGACCATCGAGATAATTCCAGCGTTCCTGAATCTTCGCGGCCGGCCGGCGATGCCTCATACATAGACGCTGCAAGGCGGTAAGGCCAGTTCTATATATTAAACATTCGGATGGTTGCTAGCGGTAACATTGCCTCCCTCTTAAACCTGATCGTCCCGATCAGCTAAGTCATGTCCGTGATATGCTTTCAGCCTGTCGAGGTGGACAACTTTCAGTTTGCTTCTGGGGCTACGTTGAATTCTATACACTACGTCATTAATTCTTTTGATGACTGTATAGGGCCCTTCCCATACTGGAGTTAGCTTGGGAGATCTTCCTTTCTTCCTTTGCGGGTTATATAACCAGACTTGATCGTTTATCTGAAATCCCATAGAATTAGCTTTGAGATCATACCGTGTCTTCATTCGGTCACTAGCTTTCTCCGTGTTTTCTCTGACTAATTCATGGATGTATAGTAACTTTTCCTTAAGGGAGTCCGCGTAGTCTTGAATTTCCATCTCCCGGTTGTCTGGCGTTCCGAATAATAGGTCACAGGGTAAACGGAGTTCTCTTCCAAATAAAACCATGGCTGTCGTGTCATGAACTGATGATCTATAGGCGATCAAAAATAGTGGTCTGTGTTGGTCCCAATCCTTCTGATGTTCATCTACGACCTTTGACAAATGTTCTTCAATGGTCTTGTTAAACCTCTCGACCATGCCGTCTGATTGTGGATGTAAGGCGGTAGTCCGTGTTTTATGGATGTTGAGTAAATCACAGACTTTCTGGAAAACCTTGGATTCGAAGTTGCGTCCTTGATCTGAGTGCAGCTCTAACGGAACACCAAATCTACTGAATAGGTTATTCACAAGGACCTCTGCTATGGTAACAGCTTCTTGATTAGGGATCGCAAAGACTTCAGGCACCGTATATTAACTAAGATAAGAAGATTCACTCTCCGCGGGGGCACGTCAACGGTATGCCTCCTTCCCCGCGCGAAAACTAGCATGATACTGGCATGCGACCTTTGGACCCGGCGCACACTGGTCGAATTTCTAGGAAAGCTGGCCATAATAAGATTTACCAGAAATAAGACATAAAAGTTATTAAGTATTACACGTTTAATATATCGTGTTTTAGACAAATAATTGTTGAATTTTTGGCTCATCATCTATATTTATATATAGGGTGTATCAATTATCACTAACGATAAAAATCATGTATAAAAATCATTTGTATGTTCTTAAACCTAAAACTGAGCTTTATCCACAATACCGATAAAGCTCAGTTTTAGTGCCTGTTGCCGAAGGTTCCAAACCCCAACATAGGTGTTCTTAAACCGTTTAAAAAAATGATTTTGAAAATTAAGGGCTCCTTCGTTGTAAAAAAAGGGTTTTAACTTTTTAATTCGATGTCCAAATTTTGTTTTTGCAACGGTTGATTCAGGAGTCTCACGAGCAAAATGAATGTTAAGAGGACGACAGAAACGCGTTGATGATGGCCTGCAATTTTGCCATACAAGTATTTCAGAGTTATGGCTATTTAAAAAAAATAATCTAATAGGAACCAAACTAGTAAAAAATATAGAAGCATCAGTGCAGCTGTTGTTCAAAAACACTTGCTTATATTCTGACTCTCACAAGGTAATATCAAAGCCATATTTACAAATTAAAACTAAATTATAAATTTTATCTGCTGATTCAGCCAAAGTATTTATTACCTCTTTTTATAATAACATCAGTCTTGCATCAGCAATAATAATTCTACCGAAATTTCAGCTTCAGTTTCACTTACTACAATATTATGGGATTAGGGGTGGGCGAAAATAATCGATTATTCGATTCACTTTTAAGAAATTACCGATTAATCGACTTATCGATTAATATTTCAGAAAATATCGATTAATCGATTATTTCGATTAATCGATTATTCAGTTATTTGCTAAAATATTAAGCATCGATTATTCAATTTCTTGCCCACACGTATCGACGACTTTAAAACAGATAGGTAGTTTTTAAATTTCCAATTTAATAATGCGTTGCGTTAAGGGTAATTTAAGAGACATAAAACCATTTTGAAAATACTTACAGTACAACATATGAAGCAAAAAAAAAACAGAGAAACATAAATGCTCAAGAAGACAGCAGCAGGGAAAACTGCGCACGTTACAAATTTAGCCAATAAGGGATCCTCATTTCGACGCGCCATATTCTGATAATCTGGCTTCAGTTGTTACACAATTACGTATAACACCAA
The DNA here is from genome assembly GCA_016904865.1 of Pissodes strobi. Taxonomy (NCBI): domain Eukaryota; kingdom Metazoa; phylum Arthropoda; class Insecta; order Coleoptera; family Curculionidae; genus Pissodes; species Pissodes strobi. The sequence continues at coordinate 239,569 of MU182298.1, forward strand.
CACATAACCTCAACGGAGTGTTAGCAGTATAGTACAGTCTTTATCTTTTTATTATGTATTTGGTCAAAACTATATGATAAGAAGGATCACTCTCCGAGGCGGCATCGGCATGTCAACGGTGTGTATCCTTCCCCGCGCGAAAACTAGCAGAATATCGGCAGGCCATGATACAAATAAAACAATCATGTTGGCGGCCATAGACCAGCTCATCCTTTTGTCAGAATATTTGTATTCGGAAATATGGTGAAATCATTAACACAAAATCAAAATTTCTTAGTTATTACAAACCTTGAGTATTGTTATCAATAATAACTAATTAAAAACGTTAATAGATTTTTGAAACAGCCAGTTGAATACAAACTTTATCAAAATATTTATTTGGTGATAATAATAAAAAACCATAACGTAAGTTTGACAGGGCTCTGCAAACAATTCAAAAGATATCAATTGTGTTTTTCCAAAGCCAACTAGAGTACTAGAGTGCTATAAATAATTGAAAATGTAAGTGGATGAAGGGCCCATGTAACATTTTTGTAAAAAATGAGTTTTTTGTGGAAACGAAGGTCCCAAGTACATATAATTTTGTCCTGGTATGATTCAACTCAATTTTGCAACTAATAAACGAAATAGCAGTGGATGAAGGACCTATGTTCATACCAAAATATATATCAGTTAGTGAATGAAGGGCGTATGTATCATTTTACTGTACATAGTCCCAAAATTATGGTTTACAAATAAAAAAGAATAGAATGTCATAGTGGATAAAGGGCCCATGTTCGTACTTGTGCACATAGGTCGTTTATGTCTATAATAATACAAACTTTTCCGCTGTCTATAATAGTAGATGAAGGGCCTATGTACGTGACTACAAAGACAGGCGGTATAAAAACAAACAACTTTACTACTATGATAGCTGAAATCTACAGTTATCGCGAGACCGCGTGCAATGTGCGTTTCAAGTAAAAAGTTTGCTGTACAGAAATATTGCGAAAATAAGGGATTTTTTGGGAAAATGTGTGGTTGTAACATCCTGTATGATTTAAAAAATTTTTTATTTATGTGCGGGTTACATGTATGTGAATCCCTTTAACCGTTTCTGTAATGAAAGCGACAAAAAAATTTCGAAATTAATTTTCGAAAAAAATAAATTTTGATGTTGGTACTCTGGAGAGGGGTATTTGAGGACGCGGAATTCGTATTTTTAGTCTAAAACAATCATACGAGTTTGGGTTAGTTTGGGTTAGTTGTACCAAAATATTTCGACAATAGGGTTTTTTTGGAAAAATGTGTGGTTTAAAAAAAAAATGTTTTTATGTAGGTGACATGTACGTTGATCTCTCTAACCGTTTCTGTAATGAAAGTAAAAACAAATTTTTCATAAATAATTTTCTAAAAAAATAAATTTTAATGTTGGTACTCTGGAGAGGGGTATTTGGAGGTGCGGAGTTGGATTTTTTAGTTTAAAGAATCGCACCAGTTTGCTGTACTGAAATATTTCGAAAATAGGGTATTTTTGGGGAAAAATTGTGGTTTTAAAATCCTGTAAGTGATTTAAAAAAAAATTATTTGTACGTGGGTAACGTGTACGTTGATCCCTCTAATCGTTTCTGTAATGAAAGGGAAAAAAATAAATTTCCAAAATAATTTTCGGATTTTTTTTTGATGTTGGTACTCTGGAGAGAGGTATTTTGGGGCGCAGAGTTCGAATTTTTGGTCTAAAAAATCGGACGACCGCTTTGCATACCGAAATATTTCGAAAATAGGGGATTTTTGGGGATAAATTGTGATTTTAACACCCTGTAAGTGATTTAAAAAAAATTATTTGTACGTGGGTAACGTGTACGTTGATCCCTATAACCATTTCTGTAATAAAAACAAAAAAAAATCAAAAATAAATTTCGAAAAAAAAATTGATGTTGGTACTCTGAGGGCGCGGAGTTCGAATTTTTGGTCTAAAATATCGTACGACTTTGCTGTACCGAAATATTTTGAAAATAGGGTATTTTTTGGGAAAATGTGTTTGGAAATAAAATATGACATGTACAACTATCACATTTGACAGTTACAACAGCTGTCAAATTACTTCATATGAATATAACATACGTCAAAATGTTATAATATAAACATAAAATTTTTAAAATCATATACAGAGTGGTAATAAATTTAAATTATAAAAAAAACATTTTAAATATATTGAAGATTTGCCAAAAATTTAGAAGTTATTAATAGGAAAACAAACTTATTGGGTGAACAGGTTAATTTCAGGGATGACATTAAATGGTTAAGGGTAGAAGAGTATGGAAGCTATCTATATAAAGAGAGCTTAGATAAAAATTGTCCATTTTAAAGGTCAATTTACTAAAAAAAAGCTACTCAGAACAGGAACTACAAAATTGTCAACTTAAAGTTATAAGAAATAAAAAGAATTTAGTGTCTACTGAAAAATTGGAAAGTATAAAGGAGCAGCTGAAATTTGTCGAAGAAGAATACAAATATTTTTATGAAAAACTCTTAGAAGATTATGAAGAATCAAGCAATGCAGTAAAAAAGCCGTGAAAAAAAGAAAATTGAGATAGGTTAAGGATTAAGTCAGGTTTTACTCTTAGAACAATGGTTAAATTAATGTAGTTTTAGTTGAAAGGTATATAGATCTTTTATACACTAACTCCTTGTATGAAAGATAAAACAAAACCTAGTGTATAAAGGGTCCAAGTACACTTTATATTTTTTTTTCCTAAAGTATGTATTTTTTTGTTACACTATTTTGTATATTAGATTTTTGAATTAAAGAACTTTGTCTAGAAAAAAAATCGTTCCCTTAAATAGTTCCCAAAAAAAATCCGGGCATAATAACTTTAAACCACTTTTCCTCAAAATTAACTTAATTGTACATGGGCCCTTCATCAACTTGTGTCTTCAATTTCGTCATAAAGTTAATTAAATATACCGCAAACGAAAATATCGTTTATGGCCAGCTTTTATTTAAATTCAACCTGTGTGCAGCGGAGTTCGCCGATCGTTACCAGGCAACGAAGAAAATAAACGACGATTCCTTTGTAGCGCTCGCTGAACACGCATATCCCGTTGAGTGGGCCTTCTTATCGTTAGTTAATATTCGGTGCTTCAGGCCATTTACTGAAGTAGTCAATTGCCACTAAAATGTACTTGTTACCATTACTTGTTTCTGGAAAAGGGCCAGCTACGTCAATGGCGATACGTTCAAATGGTAGACCCGCATTATACTGTTTCATTTTGCCCCTAGATCTTGTTTTGGGTCCTTGACTTGCGTCACAGGTTGAGCACTGCCGACACCACGATTTCACATCCTGGCAGTATTAAAGAAATTTTACTTCCATATGTCCTAAGAACAAGAGAACCTGGAAAAAGAATGATCCTCGTAGGAGACAACTTGGCCAGCCATTTTGCTCCAAGTGTCGTACAGGCAGCAGAAGAACAAGATATAT